>JAIEZT010001318.1:16141047-16392598 GCA_019594935.1 Periophthalmus modestus
CATTGCCCACCCCAGGAACATGGCTGCGTACGAGTAAAAGGGCATTGAGCATAAAAAAAAGCTTAATTACCCAAACAAAAAGGCCTGATACAAACTTTGATACCACAATATGAGGGAAAAACTCACCAAGAATATATTACACAAAGAAGTAACACTTTCTTTAATAACATCATCGTCATCATCAATTTACTTGGTCTAAAATAATTGAAGACTTTTTTTTTTGTGCATGTAAAGAGTAGAAGTCTACGAAATATCTACTACAAATATTTACTATATGTCAACGGTTTTTAGATTGTATATTTTTAGTATACACTATACTAAACAGAGAGTGATGTATCTTTTTTTTTATACTGACGGATCACTACACCCTCCATCCTGTCTTCAGCCAGAACCAAATGCCCAATGAGATCTGTTTATTTCAGGTGATACAGGCGAAACAAAGGAGATCATTGGTCATCCATCAATTTGAATAAAATGACATTTCTCTCAGCTCAGATTAAGTAAGATTTAGTGTTTCATTCATTGATTCTGCAGAAATCCACAGTGTTGTTTAGTCCCTTATTGTTTTTTCCTTAAGCAGCCATATTTGATTTGATACAGAAGGACCAGCCTCACATCTTCATAAAGTATTGAAGAAGTGTACATTCTGGATAGCAGCGATTTTTATAGATGAAGGAACACAATTATGACAAGGTTCTAAGCACAGAAATATCTATTTAAACTGTATGTTCATGTAGCTTGATTAATATTTTTATGTGAAAAAAATGTATACCATCCAGCTCTAGATTGGACTTAATTTAAAGGCAATTGTCTGGATGCCTCTTTCAATATGGGTTAGCATAGACTGTGGCTGTGGTTACATACACACTCGAAATCTGATTATTATTAGATTTTTGGACATGCAAACAGCAAAATCATCGATTTCTTTCTGATCAAGGTCCCTCTGATTATTCACATCAGATTGTGCGGTTTGCATGTCATTTAAATGATTCTAGAGGTCCAGAAATCAGATAATAATCAGATTTTGGTGTGCAGCCCAGACACTGTCCACATTTCCCTGTACAATGGCAGTGCAGCGTGGCCTCTGCTCTGGAGTTCAGCCCGGGGTCAGCTGTGTCACCACATACATCACCGCACAGGCGTTTCCATGGCGACACACCTCCACCGTGCTGAAACCAAACAGTGTGAGAGACAAAAGCATTGTGCGGACGCTGTGCAAAGACAAGCTGTTTATATGAAGAGGGAAGGAGGATAGAAGGATAGTTCAGGCGCAGTGAGGTCAGTTTGGTTTTGGGGCTGAGTCCCCATTGGACAAAAGAGAGTGTGTCTGCACTGGGCTGCTACGCTGATTATTACATACATTTAGTCTGTGTGAGTCATACCAGTAATACACCTATGCTCACATAGTTATTAAATAAGACATATTGGGCTTTTGTCTGCTATATAGTTATAATCTATGACACCAGTGGAGCATTATGTTGTATTTTGGACATTTAAAATTGCAATATTGATCTAAAATGACTTGGGGCCACATTTATCAAGCGTTTGCTCATGTGCTACACAGCTAAACACACTAAAAGTGGAGCAAAAAGCCAATGCAAATTCTCACAGAGAGGCTAAAGAAGACGCAGCGTAGTTTGCTCCTGTGAGTGAATGAATATGTAAAACTGGGCATTTTTGCCAACATGCGTGAAATCTGAGGTGGAAGAAATGCAAATGAAGTTCTTTTTAGCGAGTGCTGCCGGATTTATTGCAACTATGATAGTAAAAACTGTGTGATAACACAGTAGGTTACAAAATATAAGGTCTTTAACTGCAACACTATGGCTCTGTCTCCCACAAGTCTTCCACCGAACCAGATCGTTCGCTGTCCATCGCTATCCTAAAGCAGAGACTGCGGGGTCCAGTCTAGTTATCCTGGATGATGCGCAATGTGCGTTCCTGTACCCGCACTGCTCCGATGCCACAAGAGCATGCGCTTTCATGCAAGGATTTCTGGATCTATCATACCGTGTTTAAGTCCAAAGCAAAAAGGATACTTTCTCTTTAAAGTTTTCATAACTCCCTGTCAGAAAGTTCTTAATCCAAAAGGTATGCGAAAATGTTCGGAAGTAGAGCAAACATGAATTTGCACAACACAACAGCTCACAAGAACAAAGGCACTCAAACTTTTGCACTCCCTGAATACCCTAATTTACATATCAGTTTTGTGGCAGAAATAATTCACACACTTCCCAGAAGTCCAGAAGCAATTTTTACATTTATACTTGCGGTTTACCACATGGAATGATAACAGAGACCCTTAATAAAAGAAACAAGAAAACTGCGTTCCCCAATGGGAGCGTATGTTGCCATAAAAGCCATTACAACAAAGCACTGCATGCTGTCGGCCTATGGATAACTGCAGATGACACTAGTATGTAGCGGTTTTTTTTTTTTTAGTTGTACCAAAATGATGACACAACGCTGCCAAATCCTACGTGTATCATTGAATATAAAATTGGAGTACAGAGCAGTGGGTGCGTATCAGTAGTGGTGAAAACAGGGGTTGATCAGAGCAATGACATATTGAATACAGCAGAATAAAGATTACTCAACCTGCATACATCATTCTAAATACAACTTCAAATGGGTAAATGAGAAGGGGAAACAATTATGACATGGTTAAAAGCTAAATCTGCTTTAAAGCTGGGGTACCTGATTTTCAAACTCTGAAAAATTATGTATTTAAATTCATCTAACTAGTATCTTACCTTACCTCTCACAAATCATTTGGCACATCACTAGTATTCACATGCAAAAACGTTTGGCTACTAGCACAGCTTTGGAACTGCTTTTTCAGATATAAAAGTGAAGCAGGGTGGCCCACCTTCACACGGCCAATCATATAGTGAGTCACATTTTGCAATGGATACATGTTTTTTAATTAGCTATTTGACTTTTGCCACAGTGAGTTCTACATTTACATTCCACTTTATGGTGTGTAAAACAGAATTTACAAATTTATGAGAAAAAAAGTTGGGTACTTCAACTTTAAGCATATAGACCTGTGTAATATCAGGCATATGCATAATGTGATGAAACATTCTTCATATAAACCAAATCAAATGTGACGTATTATTACATTGTCAAATGGTAAAATGTGCTTTGCTCATTTGTGAGCAACAGCCATACACTAACAATGTCTATATATTCAGTACATATATGAATTATATTACTTAGTACTATTAATATTGTCATTTTCTGCACATTCAGTTCGACAGCACAGAGCAGATAACATTATATTTACAAGGAAAATTTTACACAATAAGCAATTTGACTGTTGCATGGTCTTTGTAAAGTTGAATGACACAACAGTATTAATCATTATATTGCTTTGCTGAGGTGAAGCCTCTGTAACATTTGGGTTGGCAGAGCTGCACCCATAATTCAGGATATCAAACATGGAGGAGAGTCTTGCTGAACAAAGCGAAACACTCTCATCCCACGTGGTCCGCCACCAGAAAATATGTAGGGAAAAAAACGACAAGCTTGTTTCCTTGGCAACCAAACTGGCTCTTTGTCACAGAAGCAACCCAGGAAGAGAGAGAGAGAGAGGGGGTAACACGCCGATGACCTCCCTGTGACCTCGAGATGACGCATGTCCCAAAATGTAATGAAATAATTTGGCATTTCACTTCTACACAAAAGCTTTCAAGTCTTTGTTCCCCCAAATATAAATGGTATTATTCATGAAGAATACACTTTTGTTCATATTCAATATAAAAAATAAATGCCAGTATTGAGATCTGTTCTGTATCTCTACAGGGAATGTTGGTCTTAAAGGGCCAATTATTATTAGACATACTATTCAAACTAATATAATAGGCTGAGAACACAACAAATGACAATGTGTGAAAGTGCTGTTAATTTCTTATATAATGTTTTACAGTATTTAATACATGTAAATTGACAATTTGATGCATCATAATTAAGCAAAAGACAGACAAAGGTTTAGAATTTTTCTTTGCTATGGATCATATCTGGACGACTGAGGGTTTACATAGACATAATTAAGAAAATAATGAGATTGATTCTGTTATTAATCCAGATCAATCACGATTTATGTTTATTTATTTTTTTTTTTTTTAAATTTGTGATTATTTTAAATTGATTCCCGCCCCTACAATATAATAAAAGTGATGATCAAAGCAAAATAAAATGTCAACCATATTCAAAGATCAACATATGTGGTGTAAAACAGCTCAGGGTAACAGGGCTTAGTCAGAATATTAATGTTAAAGATTTACACTTGATACTTTCATCGGCTTTTAGTCATTTATCCATTTAATTTTATTATTCTTTTTATTATATTAATACACATGAAGACAATTTTGTGAAATTATTTTGTAGCAACTTTAAAATGTTGGGTAAAACACTCGTCCAATAACATCAGTCTATTGTAAATCATGTATGTTCAGTCCAACTGGGTGCTAAGATCAAGGTGATTCCTCAACATGGGCCCTTGGCTGCTGCTGTGACAGCCACACCTCCAGACCTACTGCTGCTCCTCTGAAGGCTCAGAACACACTGGTGCCCCCTTTAGGTACATACATAGTACTGCAGTGTCCACAGGGGTCAAAATGAGCTGAAGGACAATGTAGATACTGGTGAAAATACATACACTTAGTCTCCCCTACATCATATTATTTTAGCTCTAACCCTCATCCTCCTCTTCTCCTCCTCCGCAGCAGCAGAACCACCAACCTCCTCAACCTTTCCTTTCACCACCACCAGTGTCTATAATCAATTAACAGATTGTGTTTAGATTCTAGAATGTGATAATAGATATAGTCATGATTTCAATCACAGTGCAGGGGCCTATATAAGTCTATGGGACAAGTACTGTTTTTGAATTAATATAAATACCTAAAGTAAAAATTTACAAATGCTTAATCTTATCATTATTTGTTATGGATTAGGTCCCCAAATCTGCAATACACATCTCAGTGCTTTAAGTCTTTTCAACTGAGGACAATTATATCTCTGGAGTTGAATAATGGCACCAATTTCTGAACATATTGTGATTAAAATTATTTTACTTTTGTTTATTTATGCAGATAAAAGACATTAAACTTTGGGTCAGTTTTTGTTTCATGTGGATAGGTCCAGTAATTACACAGATATTAACCATAAACCAGGTCAACAAATCTGCAATCTGACAGTTAAACAGTGAATTCCACTTCAGAATTCTGACCCATCCTGTGATGTCACGGGAACACAATCTATTAATTCATTCATAAGTTAATAATTTCGATATTGTCATAGTTTCAGGTCAATTTAAATTACTACATTTTCTTTGGGACCAACACATTTTCAGTTCCTTTTTTAAAAATCACTCTCGGGTGCCATTGTAATCCAGCAGCATGCATTTAAAAAATCTGACATACTTGCAATCTTCACAATAGTTTGCTAAAATCGCCCATGAGAAACAGGCAAACCATTTTTCAAATTAATTGTGAATATTCCATTATTAATAATAAATCACTGCTTAATTGCAAATCCCCATACATTACCACTTCTAGCGTGATTCAAAATTTACTGCAACCTGATTGGATGCCCTTGGATTCCCCTCTTGCAAATACTACAACCCCAAACCCGCTCTGGAGAGTAATGCTGCCCCCGCTGGCCGTCCCTGGTAATGTCGGTCCCAGTCGGCAGATGAATGATGTCAAACACACATATTTATATTCATTTAGGGCTGAGGAGGAGGAGAAGCCATCTGTAACGGATATGATAGCAGCAGCGTTAGCGTGCTGGCCATTGGTGTGTATGTCGTGTGTTGCGAGGTATCCGTCCTGTGTGATAGATGCTAGGTGCCGCTGCGGTTGTGTTGTGATATTGTCTGTGTGTGTGTGTGTGTGTGTGCTAGCTAGGTCATCCTCCGGTCACACGTTCAGAGTAGGTGATGGATGAAGAACAGAGGAGCTGTGCAGCCAAAAGCCATCCAGGCCCGGCGCAGCTTTTGGGGGGAACAATGTTGGCGGAGTGGTTAAAAATGGCCATGTGGTGTGCCAGAGGCTGCAGGAGAGAGCACCCCAAAAAAGATGATTACTGAGTGTGTTAATATGAGGTAAAGGAATTAGAGCTATTCATATGCAGAGGTGGATAGAGTAGTAAACAATTGTATGCAAGTCAAAGTAATGTTACCTTGAAATAATATTACTGAAGTAGAAGTAGTACAAAGTAGTGGTCCAAAGTATAAAGAAATTATTCAAGTAAGAGCAAAAAAAGTATTTGGGTAAACTACTAAAGAAATGAGAATATATGTGTACATATATGTATACATATATGTATACATATATATATATATATATATATATATATATATATATATATATATATATATATATATATATATATATATATATATATATATATATATATATATATATATATATATATATATATATATATATATAGATATATATATATATATATATATAGCCACTCTTCCAGTTTGGGGGTCATTGCCCCGAGTGCTCCGATGACCACAGCACCACCGATGCCTCTATTTCTCTAGTTTCTCATGTTCTGTTTCCTGAGGTTCCCATCACTTGGTACTGCAATGTCCACCACAACAGCTGTGCTCTGCTATTTATCCACCACCACAATGTCCGGTTGGTTCAATATCACCATTCTGTCAGTCTGTATCTGGAAGTCCCACAGGATCTTGGCTCGGTCATTCTCCACTACCTCTGGAGGTGTTTTCCCATCTTGACCTTGGGGTCTCCAGTCCATACTCTGCAGTACTCTGCACAGATGTTTCTGTACACTATGCCCGCCACTTGGTTACGCCGCTCCGTTATGCTCCTCCATGTATGCTTTCCTTGCCAGCATCTTACACCCTGCAGTTATGTGCTAGATTGCCTTGGGGCCTCTTGCACAGCCTACATCTTGAGTCGTGTCTGGTGTGGTAGATCTGGGCCTGTATTGCTCTAGTGCTCACGGCTTGCTCTTGTGCAGCCAGGATGAGTGTGCCTCTGTGCTGTCCTTCAGACCCCAGCTCTCTCAAGCCATTGGTAGAATTTCTTGATACCAGCCACTTAAGTTAAGTTCTGGTGGTACATCCCATGCAGGGGCATGTCCTCCCATGATGGTACCTCCAGTACTGCTTCCTCTGCACTCCATTGTCTGAGACATTCGCTGACCATGTCATCTGTACTTGATGTAGTTATGGATCTTGGATGCTTCATCCTGGACTGTGGTTCTCACACTCACTAGTCCTTGGCCTCCTTCCTTATGGCTCACGTACAGTCTCAGGGTGCTGGATTTAGGATGGAATCCTCCATGCATGGTCAGGAGCTTTCGGGTCTTAATGTCTGTGTTCTGTATCTCCTCCTTATATATATATATATATATATATATATATATATATATATATATATATATATATATATATATATATATATATATATATATATATATATATATATATATATATATATATATATATATATATATATATATATATATATATACACACACACACACACAACACACCCACACACACACACACACACACACACACACATAGAAATATTTATTTACTTTATTTTTTTACTTTATTTCACTGCCTAGTACTGCATTTTTCTGGACTGAGATATTTTCTCTGGGATCTGCTGTAGTCTTCCTGCCCTGAGTCCTTTGATGACCAAGGGCACCACTAATGCCTTCACCTTCCAGGCCTTCTCCAGCTCTTCTTTGAGCAACTGGAATTTCGTTCCTATTTCCATTACTTGCTAATGCAATGTCTACCACAACGGCTTTCCTCTGAGTCCCCAACTGGTAGTTAAAGGTGTGATTATTTATGTTTTGATTTGTGTGTCTTTCCTATTCTGTAAAGCACTTTGAATTATGTTGTGTATGAATTGTGCTATACAAATAAACTTGCTTTGCCTTGCCTTGTTGTTTATCCACCACCACTGTGTCTGGTTGGTTCGCCAACATCATTCTGTCAGTCTGTATCTGGAAGTCCCATGGGATAATCAACTCTCCAGTCCTTACTCTGCAGACATGTTTCTGTACACTATACCCACCACTTGGTAATTTCCCACCACGTATGCTTTCCCTGCCAGCCTCTTACACCCTGCAGGTATGAAGAGAATGCTTATGTTCTAAAGGCTTATGTTCTAAAGGCTAATACCATTCCGTACACTAGCTCCAATGCATTTTCAATAGCAGAGTTAACGTTAGCTTCCAAACATCACGAAACATGAAAAAGCAGGGCTTTTCTGGCAAATGATGGCCAGATGAAAGTAACACCAGAGCAGAAAACATTTCTGAGTGCAACAGCATTTATCTAACTTTATTTATGTAGTAATTAGCATAAAAATTAGCATAATTGTTAACAACCATATAATAAACATTTATTTAATTTAGCATTATGCTGTATAAATGTCATGTAAAATTTATAAAAAAATACAAAAGTTTTTATTTTGCTTTATTTAATTAAAATTAACTGAATAGAATGCGAACATCAGTACCAGTCCTTGCACGCAGCTACCCTCACTCCCTTTACCCTTCACTCATGGAAGGGTCTATTGATATAAGAGTAAAATATAGACCATGGAAAAAATAAAGTTCCTGTGTCCTCCGCTGGTAAAACTGAACACGATGAAGTAACTGCTAATAGCAAAGTTAAAAATACGTCAGATTAGCAGAATGCTGGGCATTTTAAACATGAAACATGTATGAAATGCATACTTTACACCTAAAAGGGTAAACAAAGAGTTGTCAAGCAGTAATATGTGGATGCAACTCCAGTTCTATAAATGTGCCATAATTTCTTGGCTGGCTACAATAGATCTTATGTATAATGAAAGTAAATGGTCTGACTGCATAAAAATGTATTGCAAGCCTAATATTAGGAGGCCAAATTTAATTTCGTAAAGGTAATATTTGTAGCTGTATGAACATTAGATGACCCAGCATCATAATGTTTAGTTTTAGATACAGACCTCTGAGGTCAAAGACATGTGGCTGAAGTATTGGCTAACTCAGACAGGAAGTCACATAATCAAACCAGGAAACAGCCACTTACAGAGGATGCTACTGAGGGACCGAGGTGTCCCACACCCATCTGTCTGTCAACACATCAGTTCCAATATAGAGTGATTATCATGATACACTGCATGAGTAAAACTGACTAGAATTGTTAATATGACTCTTGTTTGTTTTGAGTTACAGAAGGGTTGCCACAGAAATAGCTACCACAACAACCTCAATACTAAAAACTATCAAAATTAGATATTCATTTGAAAGCACTGATACAGAACACACACACACACACACACACACACACACACACATATATATATATATACACACACTAGTTATGATTAGACTAACAACAATAAATGACAACAATGACATTTTTTTTAATGAAGGTTTAATGAAGGTTTTGTTCATAACTTGTTTGCATTTTGGATGGCATTTTCCATGTTGATGACACAAGTAGAGGTATTCTGATTTAGAAATCAGCACTACTTCCTGCATTTTTTATACATTTTTTTCTCAACTTGTTTTTCACAAACTCTTTTTTTTTCTTCAAACTCTTCACTTAACTGATGTAAAAGTATGGTAAATATTTACCGTAAATACTATCTAAGCAAAACTAATTATAATAATTAGAAAAACATGAAAATCATGCTTATACATCACTTTAACAGAAGGCCACGTAAAGTTAAGGTAATATTCTTTGAACATTCTTGGGGAGTTGAGCAGTATGAACCCTGATGTCTTTGCTGAAGCAGAGATGACCCAGCACCATAATGTTTAGTTTTGGATACAGATCTCTGAGGTCAAAGACATGTGCCTGAACAAGGAAGTATCGGCTAACACAGGAAAGAAGTCAGAGAATCCAACCAGGAAGCAGCCACACACAAAGGACGCTACTGAGGGACAAAGGTGCCCCACCCATCTGTCTGTCAATACTCCTGTGCTGCTGCGGTGGTAATCTCACAGAACAGGCTTATGTGTAGTGACAGACAATACAAGTGATTTTTTTGAGTGATTTGATACTGCTCTGTAAACAGGCTGTGATTGGCTGACATGTCACAGCAGGTCACTTGTAATTATAGTAAGTCCATTACACACTCTCTTTATCATTATACGCTTGGGGACGTTAAACTTCTGCAGCCACACATGCCAGGGGATGACTGACAGATGCAGCAGTCTATCTGTGCTAATGGCCTCTCTTCAGGCTAACGTTGGTAAATGGTCATGGTAAATGGTCAAATTTTTATATAGCACTTTTCCACCTTCAAGGCTCAAAAGAACATTTTACATCAATTAACCAGTCACCTATTCACATGCACATTCAAACACCAGTGTAGGCGGACACCGGGGGCAAGGTGAGTGAAGTGTCAAGGACAAAATTACAACATTTATTTGTGGGAGCTAGAATCACCAACCAGTAGGTCCGTAGATCTGACTGCTCTACCAATGATGTTTATGTCCAGAGCAGGATTCAAAACACCAACCTTGGGATCAGTGGAAAACGCTCTACCAACTGAGCTGCTTCCAGAAACATGTCTTACAAAATGCAATGCACAAAAAGGACAACATGCCACACAGGTCTAACATATTAGAAGAACCACATGCTGTGGAGAATGTAATGAACATGTAAAAACAGAGATTAAGATACAATCTAATAAGATGGTCCAAACACATATTTGGATATTAAAGGAAATGTATATAGCTGCACTCTTACTGGTTTAACAAGCTGCAGAGGTTGCACTAGCACTAATGACTAGTAGTGAGGATTCAGATTAGAGAGTCTTTTTAAGTTTATGGATTGGATTTCAGCATTGAAAAAAAAAAAAAGTGTGACAAGGAGACTTGGGTAGTCGTCTTGGGAACCAAAAATATTATAACAAACCTGGGCATGTTCAGTGTTTCATTCAATAAATCAATAAATCAGCATTAGCATTGTTATCAATAAGAGGTGTATTTGATTTGAACACAATTTACCTTGTATCTGGAGACAGTGTCAGGTAATGTTTATGAAATTTAAAATCTTACATACAATTCCTTTAGGAAAGTCAAAAGAGACTTTAAAAAGAACACTGAGACACAGCAGTGAGGTGAAAGACAATGAAGGATCTGCAGACCAGTGCCAAGGACTTGCCTAACCAGCCAAGACTATTTGTTTTTATTTTGCTTTACAAAGATGTATGGTCTAATTGACAGGCTGATTGACCAATAAGAGAAATGCATGGTTCTCCACAATCACATAGCGAAAAAGAACAAAACTGTAAATCTGATGTAAAAGAAATTATAGATTTTGTTCTGAACGATGCAAGAATATTCCGTGGAGATAACCAGACAGTGTCATTCGTCCAGAGTAGAGGAAATATATTAAGCATTTGAGAGACACATGGTAAAGTGGATGTGATTGGATCATCCTAAAACTGGATGGTTTGATGTGTGAGAAATTTTGTCCCAGACTCTCCGGTCCAATCCAGGTCCAGTCCGGGTCCAGTCCAGTCCAGGTCCAGTTCAGATCCAGGTCCAGTTCAGAAGACAGAGTGGTCAGAGCTCCGTGGGATCAATGTCCACACCTCGTCCTAAATTATTCATCCTGTCAGAGCTCGGCTCGTCCAGCATTGCCGTGGAAACAGCTGAGTGAGGCTTTAGCCCATCCCCTGGAGGCCCCCCCTTTCTCTCTATCTCTCCCTCCCCCCTCCGCTCATTAGACCCTCCCTCTCTGACATGCTCTCCCGCACTTCGGCCTCTCTTCACTGGTCTATCGGTCTTCTTCATCAGAACGGCTCATTTAGCTTCCGGAGCTCTCCACTCTGAGTACTTGTGGTCACTGTCTTCCCACAGACTGACCATTTGAATATGTCCAAGGCCACAGACAAAGCAGAGCTAAGCTTAAAGAACTGCATTGCTATAGGGAGAAGAGAGACCGCAGCCTTTCATTTAGTCATAAAGCACAATACCACTTTACACTGACTGCACCTTAATTAGCCATAATAAAGTAAAAACGAAAAACTTAATTCATGATTAACAAATAGTTTATTAAGAGGAGACCTAGGCTTAAAAACTTAGAATTAAGGTGTTAAGGTTACGAGTTAAGGTATTAAATAAGTAGTTACTAACCTGAATTATTATTGTGCTTGTGTCTGCTATGTAGTTATAATCAAGGATCATTATGTTATATTGTGGACATTTTAAAAAGAAAGGGGAGTTGACGCTGGCGTAAACATGATCACAACAAAGAACTGCATGCTGTTGGGACCTCCTATGCATAGCTGCAGATCACACTAGCAACAGATTGTTTTTCATTTGTAGCAAAATGGCTATGCAATGGTGCCAAATCATACATGTATCATTGATTAAGAAAATCAAATTGGAGAACAAAGTAAGTACAGAGCAGTGGGTGTGTACTGGTGGCAATGGAAACGGGGGTAGATCGGAGCGATGATGCCTTGAGTACAAGAGCATAAAAATTACTCATACATCTATGAATCACTCCAAATACAACTTTGAGAGGGTAAATGAGAAGGGAAAACAATTATAACATGGTTAAAACTCTAAAAAGTAAATTTTGCACAATAGGTCCGCTTTTTGAGTCTTAGTTCATGCTTTTATTATGGATATTCAATGTAGTTATGATAAAGTGTTACCTTGAATTCAAATGTCTTCTACTTAAAGTAGGTGTTAGGGTTAGGATTTGGGCCAGGACAGAGTTTGAGTAGCCATACTCCAGATTTAAAGTCAGAAGTTTTGTCAATAGCTGGAGGTTTAGCCTGTTGTGCATGTGGTTGTTAGGAAATCTGGAGGAAACTCATACATACATAGAGAGAATGCTCCAACAAATGGATGTATATGACTTTTCAATGGTATTTATTATATTCAAATCTATGTCGATCATGAATTTATATTAGTCCTGAGCTGAGCAGCATGGCGTTCTAGTGTTTGTGTTTAGTGTATGTGTGAGGGAGGATTTCTCACATTGTGGGGACTAAAATCTGTACACGCACTCACATCATGGGGACCTGCCTCTTATGAAGGCGAAATCAGGTCCTCATGATGTAAATTCTTTATTATGAGATCAGCAACATTGTTTTAAAGTTAAGATATGGATTAAAATAGGTTAAGGTTAGGCAAGCAGTGACTATGGTTAAGGTTAGGATCAATGTACAGGTAATGAATGTAAGTCACTGTAATGTCCCCACACAGAATATAAACCTGATGTGTGTGCGCCCGTGTGTGCATGCCCGTGCGCGTCGGTGATGGCGACACGGCTCATACATCATGAGCAGCCCTGGTTTGATTACCAGCGGAGGGTCCCGTGATTAATGGTGGGAGTGAGCTTCCTGGCCCGAGCGGTGACACGCGGTCACAGAGCATCTGTACTGACACAGGCCTCGCCCACCAATGGTTCACTGCTGCACCCCCACACCCCCTGCCCCCTAATACCCCTGTACCCCCTAGTAATGTACCCCCTGCCAACCCCACTGTATGCCCCCCGTAATGTACCCCCTGCCAACCCCACTGTACCCGCTCTGGCGCCTCACGCATGCTGCTCTATCAAACATAACTGCTTTTGTAGGAGATCTAATTTCACATTTTTTTAATAAAAGAAGACAAATCATGCTTTGTTCTGGTATTTAGTGAGAACCAAACATAAAGATTTTTGTTTTTAGTTCACATTTTGCTACCTTTACTTTCCAAGACAGCTCCACCTCCTTCCCCTCCACTGCAGCAGCAGCGGAACCATCAGCCGCTCCATCTCTTCCTCTTCACCACCATCAGTCCCCACTTCACCAACCAGTCATAGAGATATCTGAATGGGTGAGTGCTGGACAGCTCTGGTCAGTTTAACATACTACTTTGAATTGATACTTTGCAGTGACATCACACTGGGGGTGTTCTACATGTATGCCTATAACAAAATGTTTAGCAATTACCATAGAGACACAATGCACACATTAGTAAACACTGCCAAAAAAGACAAAATGGATTTAACCAACACGTTTTTCAGGAGCCTGTGATCAATACAAGTGCTCATAGTCACATTTATGTGTTTGATTTGCAACAAAAACAGTGAGAGTGAATGCACAAATAAGCTCACTTGTTGTAGCTCCAGGTAAGTAATTTCTTTCTGATCAGACTGTGTTAAAATAAAGCTGAAATTAAAGTCTAACTTGAGTAACAGAGCTTCAGACAAAGCAGTGTCTATAGTTAGCATCACACCCACAGGGAATGTTGATGACATCAGTTGCAAAGTATCAAAAGTTCAACTTGGGTGTGTTTGGTAATGCCATAAATAAAGCAATGGACAACTCTTAAACCAAACAGTTTATATGTAGATTTGGTCACTATGTTTACATGCACAGCAGGAAGACCAGATAAGTGACCTAGTCCAATTTAAACTGATTAATCAAAATGCATGTGAACCAGGGAACAGCAATTGAGTGATGAATCAAATCTCAGAGATCTCAATAATACATCTGGAGAAGCCGATACATTCTAAGATGTCCGCTGCATGTAACAGCACAGTTTGATTTACATTAGGCACAGACTAAAAGAGGCATTCAACTGCATAAGGTAAGAAACACCCAGAAAAATATGTGTTTGGACCTGTACTTGCTCATTTTAGATCAGCAGAAATGACAAACTACAGTCCCTCCACTGCGAACTAGCAAGTGTTGTTTAAATTGTTTTTAGCCGCTATGTTCAAGTGAAAGCAAAACCTACCAGGAGTAATAATGTGTTTATTTGTGTGACGGAGAACAAATAACTTGTGAGTAAGCATTCAAGTATTCTGTTTGAAAATGCAATGATCAAGATAAATGAGATGTCACTTTTCTAGTTCTGCCAAAAGTATGGTTATATGTTTGACAGCTGGGTTCTCTGACCTCCTGGAGACTGGGACGGGGAGAGTGGTCTGACAGGTCTTGGGGCAAAGATGGTTTGAATATGGTTGTTTAGTACACTGAGAGTATGAATGTAAATGTACAGAGTGACCCTCCCCTTTTTGCCATCACTGAATTGTTGTTTTATAATTGTAAAAAAAAACTTGTATAGTCTCACATTCAGTCAGTTCTACAAACCTGTCTTCAAATTATTTTATTTGTTTATTTTGTCTTTATCCAGTAATGTTGTTGATTCATTTCTTTATTTACTGTAATATTAGTTAGAATTTAATTAATAATAATAAATACACTGCTCAGTTGCATAACCAAATTATCATTAAAGTTGTCACGGCACTAAAATTTCAAATTCCATTTTGAGGAATAGACTCAGTTCGCAATACTGATTCTGATACTGCGATGATAATTTAAAGCACTCTTTCTTAAGACAATAGCATGTGATTTACAACATTAAATAATAGTACTTTCTTTTATATTACATGTGGCCTTATATCTGTGTAATCCCTCCAGGTAGGTTCCATAGTAATCCCTAGACATATAATAGTCTATGTTTTATATGTTTTGATACAGCTCAAGATGATTTTAAGGCACACTGTGGACTCAACCCAGTGCACACTAGATTTTGCTCTATTTACTACACTTTTGAGTTAGCCTTGTTCACATTCATTGCGCATCATTCACCCCAAACACACACCATGAGCCATGTGAGAGTCCATCCGTTGATCGCTGAACTTATTTCTATGACAACAGAGTCCCATGAATATGTGAGCACATATGCGCTTCCCCT
The DNA here is from genome assembly GCA_019594935.1 of Periophthalmus modestus. Taxonomy (NCBI): domain Eukaryota; kingdom Metazoa; phylum Chordata; class Actinopteri; order Gobiiformes; family Gobiidae; genus Periophthalmus; species Periophthalmus modestus. The sequence continues at coordinate 16,156,762 of JAIEZT010001318.1, forward strand.
ATAGGGAGTGGTCTTTCACCTGTAGCTAAATACGCTGTGAGGACTGTACGCGAAGGAGGCGTGGTAGTGGAGGAGAAAAAGCTTTTGGAACAATACACAGACCCAGGCTTACCTACGCAGACAGAAGCAGGAGGAGACTAGTCTCCTTCTGGAGACCGATATTAAGTTGATCCAACTTGCCTTGTCAGACGACCATGTAACAAACAGCAGCTCTGCAGCGCCTATTCATTGAAATATACGAGATTTGAGTGCTTTTTTGCCATTTCCACTTTTACTGTCACCACCGACTGCTTAAGTCAGCCTGAGGGTTGGCTGCATTCACACAGTACATATCCCACTCCAGAGTGCGCGTGGAGCCACTCTGAGACCTCCTGTTTCAAGTGCTCTCGGACAGACCGTTTACTGTGGTTCAGAGTGCGACCGTTGGATTCACACGGGACCAAACACACTGCTCTCAGAGTGAATGCTCTTTTACATCAACCTAACTAGTGGCAGTGTGCAAACTTTTATCACCAAGGGCCACATCTTGAAACATATTCAAAGTGGAGGGCCAGAGACCAGTGATCCATACAGTGGATCATTCAAATGGGTGCATCCGGAACAGATGCCCAAGCCACCTCAATGGGCTCCAGTCGAGCAGCAGATCTATTACGAGCTCCTCCCATGTGACTGAGCTCCTCACCCTATCTCTAACGGAGTGCCTAACCACCCTGTGGAGGAAGCTCATTTTGACTGCTTGTATCCACCTCGATCTTGTCCTTTCAGTCATTACCACGGGTGGGGGTAAGAACGTAGGTTGACAAGTAAATTCGACCAGCTCCTTCTTCACCACAACAATCTGGTGCAGTGAAAGCATCACAGTAAACACTCCACCGATCCGCCTGTTAATCCCACGCTCCATCCTTCCCTCACTTGTGAACAAGACTCCGAGATACCCAGAAAGGGTAAGCCACCATTTTCCGGTTTTATTTTAGGTCTGTATCACAATGTAATGTGATGTTATTGAGGTTGCAGTGGTTGCTGTTAAAATGAATGCCTATGATCATTTGGGCCAAATCAGTAAAAGGCCCAAGAGCCAATAAAAATTGGTCTGAGGGTTGCATTTGACCGAAAGGACAAGATCACGGCCGAAATTAGTTTCCTCCGCAGAGTGGCTGGGCGCACCCTTAGAGACAGGGTGAGGAGCTCAGTCACACGGGAGGAGCTCGGAGTAGAGCCGCTGCTCCTTCACGTCGAGAGGAACCAGCTGAGGTGGCTCGGGCATCTGCTCAGGATACCTCCTGGACGCCTCCCTAGGGAGGTGTTCTGGGCATGTCCCACCGGGAGGAGGCCCCGGGGAAGACCCAGGACATGCTGGAGGGACTATGTCTCTCGGCTGGCCTGGAAACGCCTTGGGGTCCCACCGGAGGAGCTGGAGGACGTGTCTGGGGTGAGGGAAGTCTGGGAGTCCCTGCTTAGACTGCTGCCCCCGCGACCCGGCCCCGGATAAGCGGAAGAAAATGGATGGATGGATGGATAGATGGATGGGTTGCATTTGGCTCTCGAGCCATAGTTTGGGCATACCTGTTCTAAAGCTATTTAGGAAAGCTTAATTTCTGTCCTGTGAATATGAGTTTTTTGGTATCAATACCTGGTCAAATCAGCATCTAGTTTCAATTTCTCTTTTTGTGTGGATTTTTATTGTCTAAACCCACACCTCCTCCCACCTTCTGCGTTCATCCATTTCTCAGCTCCATCTTGTTCTCCTATCTCCGCTGCCTATTAGCCGCTAGCATGGGCCCTTCCCTCACCTCTGTACCTCTGCAACCCCCCGTGGCTACCCATCCTCTGCCCCACCACACAGGCCAATCTTATCCCCCTGGCTCCCCGTAACCCATAACACTCCATTCTCAACCCATATGCACCAACTATATCTGATCAACCTTCCCTCTTGACTTAAATGCCCCACACACAGCTTTAGCTCACAGTGCCAATTCGTGCAGAGTTTGTTAGCGAGCCTCCATTTACCTGCTGTGGGAAGAGGGTGGGGGGGGTATAGGTCACGTGACACCCCCCTAATGATTATAGAGCAGGTGGAGTCAGCGGGTTTCTGATTCCACAGCACTTTTTAGTTTTTGTCAAATTCAGCAACTATACACGCACGGTTTGGGGGCTGTCGGTTCGATCAGCGCGTTTATGGGTAAAAGTAGCGCAGGTCTCATGGTGATTTGGATTTGATGTGCAAGTGTGCAAAAGGAGGGAATGATGGAATTGTGATTTTAGTGAATAGAATGGTAGAATAAACCATATTGTTATATTGCACATATCAGACTTTGTGTTTTTTTTCTTGACAGAATATAGAAAAAAACACAACATGCCACTAGATAGATGCATTAATTAAAACCACAGTATGTAACTTTTTAGCTACAAAACAGACTAAAATTAAAGCATGTTTTTTTGATTGGTTTGGTTTTGGTTGCATTTATTGCCCTGAAAAACTATGAGCAGGCTTGCATCTCCACAAACCTGACTCTTATCTGGTCTGGAGGAGGACCTCTTCCTGTTCCTTTGGCTATAATTATAACATAAAACTTTCCTATCTCTATGGAGAGTGTTCTGGAGTATGGTTTTCCTTGGATCATGCATGTGACACGCCACCTGCAGAAAGTTATATATTGTACCGTTAAGCACTTAAACATGTACTGCACTGCACTGTTTTTTTAGCCATGCACCCAGACAGAAATCTTCTATAAGATCTCTCAGTCTGGTCACCACCTGCTCGTCCTCTGTGTCTCAGGCCAAGAGTCTTTCAATTAGGTTTGTTTATTTCAGTGACTTGTGGGAAACAGTTGCCAGAATACACACTTCACAGATTGGGATGATTGACAGGTGGATTAGCCAATCAAAACAAATAAGGCTTTTTAGGAGGTAAAAAAAAATTACAGGGGACTGAAAAAAGCACAGAAGCACTAAACTCTCTGAGGTGACAGAAATGCCATTTTGTTTGCAAGTGATAGGTGACCATTGAGCTCCTTCATTTGCATCACTAAAATACACAAAGAAACAAATCTGAATGCACGATCATATTTGAGCTAGGTTCAAGATGCAAGGGAGGGTGTGAGGGCCAGACTGATTTAGTTTTGTGATTCACTCACTGATTCTGCAGAAGTCCAGGGACAAGATTTCTTTGCATAGAATAGGAAAATATTGTACAGGCAACTAGTTTAGGTTTTTCACAAAGAGATTTCAAAGTTTGACTGCTCTTTGCTTATGAAAAGAAAGCCACAAATTCTTGGGTCATAATTGCTATCAGCATTTTATTTTATTTTTAATCATTATTTACTGTATATAGTTTAAGGTTTTGAGGGGTAGGGAGAAATCAGAAGATTCACATTATATGGGAAGTTTTTTTTATTCATTTTAACTGATACTATGCCCGTACAACACGCTCCCAATGTGACCTGATGAATTTGACCAAGCAGAACTGTCCTGGAGGTCTGAGGCAATGATCTGAGCCCTCACAGAACCTGCTAGCACTGGGTTTGAGAAAGAGCTAACTGCTCCATTAGCATCTCCACATGTCCCAGCAGGCAGCAGCAGCAGCAGCCAGTAAACACAATGTGACTGACTAACATTGGATTTTAGGCTCTAATAATCTAATGAAAATAACAACAAGAGCAAGATTCAGGTTCAAATCTGGAGAAGGTCATCTAGAGCAAATTTCATATTTTCATATCTATATCTAATACATCTGTCCCTCTCCTCTGCTCCTCCTTTTTGTTAATCTCAGAGAATATTCCAAAAAAAATTCAATATTTACTTTTTTTTTTTTTTTTTTTTAAGCTGTGCTACTCAAAACAACGTAAAATGTTTGTCTTAATAAACACAGGGCACATATGAACAAAAATAAGTTTAATAGTGGGTCCTAGCTCATGTTGAATATTATAATGCTAATATAAAGAGAGAAAGTAAGAACTAAACAAAGCTTTGTGCAGTCAGTGTTCCCCAGGCCCATGGCTCTCAGCTCTGAAGAGAGAGGAGAGAAGGTGAGGAGGGAAAGGAAAGAGGAGGGAAAAGAGAAGAGAGACAGGGAGGGAAAGGGGAGAGGGAGGGGAGAGGGAGGGGAGAGGGAGGGCAGATGAGCGATGGTCCTGCCATGCTTCACACCACAGCTGACCCGGCTCTGCTCCAGGCTCTGCTCGGGCACACGTCCCCACAGAGAACATCAGCCTTGTGCTCCTCACTATTAGAGGCCCTCACACAGGTTTCTGCACATTACTGTACAGCAAAGAACCACTCTGACCTGCTCTTCTGAGTCAGAATACACACAAACCTGCACTGACACATATACACTGGACTACATAAATAACGGATATTGTTTATTTATTCTTTATATAACCAGAAAATCCCACTGAGTTTTGGAATCTCATTTTCTGGCCCTACAGGAAAGCCCAATGTACATGATTTTAGTGGTAGAAGAAACCTATACAGGCATGGGGAGAACATGCAAACTCCATACAGAAAGGCCTCACACTACCTGGGAGTCAAACCCAGGACCATCTTGCTGTGAAGCTGAAGCATGCGCTACTGAGCAGATCAGATGTGATATCACTCTTTACAATGCAGTCATGGACACTAAAAAGCCTAAAAACAATCTGGTTACACTCTGGTTTCTCCCATCAAACCAAAACATGCACCATAGGTCAAATCCTCCAGCTAAAGTAGTCCTGACCAAGACTAGCTCAAGATCACAAAGATGGGCCCCCCCAAAACACTGTGCTGCGGTGCTCACTGTTCCTGATGAAGTGCCCCAGGGATACTGAAGGATGGGTCAAATGCAGAGGACAAATTTCTCTATTTCTATCTGTACCTTGTTTATTTATGTCTTTCCAATGCCTCAAACCTTTCTGTGCCTGGAGGACTTCCTTGCACATTTGTGGACTGGCCCTTGCTCCAGGCCCATCTGTCTGGGTCTGTCCTGTGTTGCAGGTGTGAGTGGGGCGTGACAAACAAGACACAGTCACACCTGCGGGCTACTCAAAGGGCTCTGCTGTAGACGTCCGCCAGCTGGACCAGTCTGTGGTCAGCTGGACCTGTCAATGAACAGTTAGGACCACTGCCATAGCAATTAGTAATTTAAATCAAAATATATATTTTGAATAGTCAAGCATCCTGGAAATGGGACCATTCAACAGGAACCTGAAACCTATGAATAGAACAGGGCTAGGATCAGTGAGTAGAGTGAGTAGGTTCATTGTCTGGAGGCAAATGTAATATCAGGAGAGACAAAAAAGTATCAGAATATCTAGATCTAGATCTCAGACCATGAAATACAATCAGAGACTGACAAGTAGTATCACAAGCAAAGGCTATAGCTTCCATAATATGCTGCCCAGATTGGAGTGTGCTCAAAGTTTGCAAAAATCCACAACTGCCATATTCACTAGCTTATGTATTTTTCACACACACAGCTCATACAGTTAAGAGAATTTCAGTCATTGAAGCACAACACGCCCCTAAAGCTGTGTCTAAATGTTAATCACATCAATGATTCACTCTTACTCACCTTTTTACTAACTAACCTCCAAAGATGGCTTGTGTACTGAAAACTTGGAGCATATGAAAAGATGAAAAAATAACTTGTTTCTCTCTCTAAAACATGTGGTACTGGGTAGGCACGATGATATTGAAATTTTAGGTCACAGCTATGGCCAAAGTAATTGCCATAAATGACAATATCTTGATAAAGTTTTAAAATGTATGTTAACAATTCACAAAAATTAACAATATCATAAATAAAGTCCATGTTTCAACAATAAAACCCTATAGACTAGTATGCGCCCATGAACCAAGCACTGCTACACTACTATTTAATACTGAAAATCATATTCTATTGTAAAAATAAAGTTTTTTTTTTTTGTTTTTTTTATTATGATAGCATCATAATCAACATGGAGCATCAAGTCTATTCCTTAGTACTGAAATCAAATCTGAATATTTAGTATTGTGACAACATAATTATAGACCCATCCTTTCATTTGCGCTACCATTTCACCACCATAAAACCAAGGAAACCCAAAGTCTTTGAGAACGTACCCTGAATCCCTATGCTTACTGTTCCACTGTCAACATAACTCTGGGGACATTTTATGTGAGTAAACCTACACCAAAGCGCACTGTCCCGCGTTGATCCGACACACCTATGATCACAGAGCGTCTCCCTGTCACTTCCCATTTGGTCCGTCCCACTCAGAGCCACGTCTCTCCGGACCGCCACCCTAAGCAGCACCGTGGCGTCTGAAGCTAATAAATCACGGCCGCTTTTATTTCCGAAGTGTGGGGAACGTAATGAAGACGCTGCTGCGGGCGAGCTTCGGGCCGTCGCCGCGGTGACAGGGCGACACTGATGAATGTGTGAAGGGCTGTTCTATCAGAAGAGCAGAGGGATGGCTGACGGACTCCCGCAGACTAGAGAGGTACAGGACAAGATACCTTCATGTTATATGGTTATGTGAGGGTCAGGAGTATTAGAATATGAACATAAAGCTAAATGTGTTAACTAAGAAAATATGTCACAATTGGTAGATGCAAATATGAAGACCCCAGAACTTGTTTCTGTAAGTCATTTATGTATTTTTTCTCTTGTCAATAAAGGTGTACACTAGGAGTTTGTAGCATGTGATGAGCTGGGTAACGCAAGTAACATATAATCATAAAATAACAATTCAATCACTAGTGGTAACGGTTAATATGGACTATTATTCAAATAACAGCCACCACTGCGGACCAAAACCAATAAGCAAGGGCCTGAGTTTTCTTAATTTGAAAACATGACCAATCTGTGTCCCTAGATACAAGATAATGCAGATTGGAATGCAGATTTATTCTTAATTACAAAAATGTTGGACATGATGGTGTAGATCAGGGGTAGGCAACCTTTAACATCCAAAGAGCCACTTGGACCCAGTTTCCACGTAAAAGAAAACACTAGGAGCCGCAAATACATTTTGACATCTAAAATGACGATAACACTGTATATATTGTTTTATATATATAATGTATATAGTCTTTCAAATTAATTAAAAAGCTGAACTTAAATTATCCATGTAGCAAACATTGCCGTGAGCCATCATCCTTACATCGCCTTTGGGCTTTTGGAGCGTGTAGTGGAGCCTTGACCTGAATTAAAAAAAATAAACGGGAAAAAAGCACTATGGCACTAAACAATGAAAAATAAATATTTGCAGAATATCTGGAAACATACTTATTTTACCAGGTTAATGGGACTTCTGCTCCTGAATCTCTGCGCACAGCATCTGCAAATTGAGGCTGTACAAGTCACTTTCATCTTCATGTAGGACTGTAAGCTGTTGTCTGTGAGGTGTGAGCGGTGTTTGTTTTTAACATAGTTCATGGTGGAGAATAGCTGCTCGCATACGTACAGTGAGGCAAATAAGTATTTGAACACCCTGTGATTGTGCAAGTTCTCCCACTTAGAAATCATGGAGGGGTCTGAAACTTTCATCTTAGGTGCGTGTCCACTGTGAGAGACATAATCTAAAAAAAACATCTGGAAATCACATTGTATATTTTTTTTAAATAATTTATTTGTATGTTATTGCTGCAAATAAGCAATTGAACACCTGTCTATCAGCTAGAATTCTGCCCCTCAAAGACCTGTTAGTCCACCTTTAAAAAGTCCACCTCCACTCCACTTATTATCCTAAATTAGAAGCACCTGTTTGAAGTCGTTAGCTGCATAAAGACATCTGTCCACCCCATACAATCAGTAAGACTCCAACTCCTAACATGGCCAAGGCCAAAAAAACTGTCAAAATGCACAAGAGACAAAATTGTAGGCCTCCACAAGGCTGGGGCAATTGCCAAGCAGCTTGGTGAAAAAAGATCCACTGAGCAATTATTAGAAAATGGAAAAAGCTGAATGTCAGTCTCCCTCGGACTGGGGCTCCATGCAAGATCTCACCTCGTGGGGTCTCAATGATCCTAAGAAAGGTGAGAATCAACCCAGAACTACACAGGAGGAGTTGGTCAATGACCTGAAAAGAGCTGGGACCACCGTTTCCAAGGTTACTGTTAGTAATACACTAAGATGTCATGGTTTAAAATCATGCATGGCACGGAAGGTTGATCCAGAGGAGTCATGGGAGAAAGTCATGTGGTCAGATGATACCAAAATAGAACTTTTTGGTTTTAATTCCACCTGCCGTGTTTGGAGGAAGAAGAATGATGAGTATCATCTAAAGAACACCATCCCTACTGTGAAGCATGGGGGTGGTAGCATCATGCTTTGGGGGTGTTTTTCAGCACATGAGACAGGACGACTGCACTGTATTAAGGAGGATGACTGGGGCCATGTATTTTGGGGAACAACCTCCTTCTCTCAGAGCACTGAAGATGGGTCGTGGCTGGGTCTTGCAACGTGACAATGACCCGAAGCACACAGCCAGTGGCTCTGTAAGAAGCATATCAAGGTTCTGGAGTGGCCTAGCAGTCTCCAGACTTAAACCCAATAGAAAATCTTTGGAGTGAGCTCAAACTTTGTGTTTCTCAGCGACAGCCAAGAAACCTGACTAATGTAGAGAAGATCTGTGTGTTGATTTTCTCGGGTGTTCAAATACTTATTTGCAGCAGTAACATACAAATAAATTATTTTAAAAATCATACAATGGGATTTCCAGATTTTTTTTTAGATTGTCTCTCACAGTGGACATGCAACTAAGATGAAAATTTCAGACCCCTCCATGATTTTTAAGTGGGAGAACTTGCACAATCACAGGGTGTTCAAATACTTATTTGCCTCACTGTATGTGGATCTGAAGATCGACAGGACTCCAAATGCATATTTCTTCATGTTCATGTAGGTGTCGGGGCATTCCATGTTTTAAACATGAGTTTGTCTGAAAAAAATACACTCCAATTAAATACCCAAGCCTCAGTATAAGGATGAAAGAGCCGTGGGTTGCTGACCCCTTGGTGTTTTTGTTCCCAAGATCATTATCCAATCAAAAAGCAAAATGAGTGTCAAATGATTCAACAAATTTGCAAATTTGAATGCCAAATTTTGTTGGTTTATTTATGATAATGTATTGTAATGTATTGTACAGGCTTGTTGAACCCTCTCAAAGCCTTATGCAGTAGTTATTCCTGCTGCCCTGGGGTAGACTGACGGAAGCAAGGCTGCCATTGGTCCCTTTAACCACCAACAAATGATCTTCCGGCCTTTTGGTTTGTGGACAGGTGCTACTGAGCCAATGTTGTCCTCTAAACCTGAAAGGATTCTCTCTGATCTGAATCATCACTACCTAAACCCCAGCACCTGCAACCAGTCATTAGCCAGCCTTTGCATCTCAGTGAGTGAATTCTGGAAACAAACTACTGTATGTGTCCTCTATCTGCAGGTTAAGGCTCTGGCAAACCAGGTTCAGTTGTGATTGTATAGTTGCTTTTTTGAAACTGTGCAAGAGGCTGCAGGCCTTTAAACAGAAAGGTTAAAAAGAATATTTAACTTAAGATTCAGTGTTGCAAAGATGTGAAGATAACATGATGTCATAGGTTTAGCTTTTGGAAGTAAAGCAAAACTGAAAGTTGGATAAGTCTTACTTTGTACAGTGTCTCTGTGAACTGTATGAGGAGGTGCTGTGATAACATGTTTATGCAGCGTGTCATCACAATCCTCTGTGAGAGCCAAGGACACATTGACTGGGCCATCGATGGCTGAGGCTGGCAGCTCCAGTCTGCTGTCAGTCAATGAATCCATACAGCTGATCCTGACGTGACACCACAGCAGCACTTTGCACACATCGTTCAGAGATCTGCTCATGTCCACAGATCACCTCAACTCCAATGTGAACAACAACCCTGAGGCTGAGAGTGGATTGACTAAGCATTGGAGGCCCACTGTTCTCTTCTCCATCTAAAAAAGCTGTTCTAAAACATGCAGTCATAAATTTCCAATTTCCAGTGGAATAATAGTGATGTACCAAAGAGTTTGTGAGAGCTATTTAAACCCCTGTCCCTCGACAAACTTCTTTAACCCCTTATAATTCCTGGTCATTTTGATGAAATTGCCTTTGTTCTGACCTCTCCAAATTATAATAACTATTATTGAACCCTCAGTAGTAAATACAGAAATCTGGGGTCTTTGTAAAGGTAACACCCTATAGTTTTACCCACAGGTGTCAGAATCACTGTAAGTTTGTCTGCTAAGCCTTTATACTCTTTGGAACACACATAAAAAAGATTTTTCTCATCCTCGCTTAGATTTTTTTGTTAAAATGAAGGTGCAGAAAGCTGCAGTAGGTAGCTGGGGACAAAAATAAACTATATTTCAACAGAAAATATTGTTGACCTCTCACATTTCAAATTGGAGGTCAATATCTAAAAAAAATTGATTGAGATGAGATCATTGGCTGTTAGTGTAAATGCTAATGTGTGCACATCTTACATTTACCTACAATAATGTAAACTGCAGAATAAAACAACACCTTTCAATCAATAGACAAATGAAGTGTAATTCATGTAGCTTAACACAAATGTGCCAGAGCGCATGGTTTGAATGCACACTATGTGCACAGAAGTGATGCTCAGGATTACACATGATATATTTGAACTACAATTATGTAAATAGCAGAATAAACCACTCTTATCGATCGAGAACAGCATCCAGTTCAAAAAATAAGCTTTATGCACGCAAGGCCGTGGATGCACTCACTGCCTTTACGCACTGGGCCTGCTCCGTCTGTTTACGGAAAACCATGGCATGTCATACACTGTTATGTTCCGCTGCTCATGGGCTGTAAGAGGAAAACATCACTAAATGTGTAAAATATAACTTGGGGGAGAGTGGCATAAACTTCCAGTCATCTGCAGCACTGATTTGCTGTCTGAGGCTCCAGTAACCCACACCCTCCACCTTATTGGCCAACAACGGTGTCACTCAGAAGCTAACACATTTGTTTATCACTGAGAAACAAAGCTGGCGCTGTCTGAAGTTTATTATGCCTGAAATTGACATAAGAAATGCAAAAAATGATGGAGCAGATTTCGCATTTGGAATACTTTCCTGCAGCAGATTGGAGGATCTAATTTATTTTGTGGACATAATTTCTTGACTGAATTATATTCTCTGGACCTGTACGGAACGAATGAGACCAACTTTGTGGAATATGTTGATGTTTTACAGAACCAGAGCCTCAAAGGTAAGTGAAGTCAAATTCAATTTTTGGCTTTTCTATAAAAACAGCTTTCCTGACAGCACTGTGGTGATTGGAGGTGAAAATGGTTTGCATATTTGGAGGGATGAGAGCCGTATCTTTCATTTGATGTGTAGATTGTTTGTGTGGGTGACGCAGAAGTGTATGTACATTGCTGTAGAGTTGTAAAGAAAAGACGACGGCCCGGGGTGGGCCGTTGGAACGTTAAGTGGTTAAAGAAATATTTTCATATAAGATTTTTTTCATAAATATTCAAAAGCAGGATACAAAACAATACACTACAACTTGACAAATCTGATGCAATGTGCTGTAGTTTCATTAGCGTAATGCACAGCCAATTGTGTTGTGACAGTGTTCTGAAGGGGGAGTAATGCAGAGGGCAAAAGGAAGGGAAGACTCAGAGCATCAAAATACATTGTTTTCAGCAAATATAGCATTTACAAAACAATTAAAGGTAATGTAGTATTCTAAATATGTTATGTGTTGATTATTATTTTCCCATAAAGTAAAATACCTTCTCCTTAAATTTCTTTCTGTCCCCCCATGTCTCAACACATTCAATAACTTGTCCCTCTTTTTCTACCCTTTTAGGTGGTCACATAGGTGCTTATTTGCCATTAAAAAAAAAGAAATCTCTTGCTGCTGCCATCATTCATGATAGTGTCACAATATAGCATATAGCAAAGCAAAAAGGTATTTAACTACTTGTATGGACACAATGTCATCAGTCTGGCTCTGAGGAAGTAGATTTAGTCTGAAAGTTACTGCCTCTCCTTTGTCATGGTTTTGTATTTAATTTCACACTAAACCACAGGAGTCCACCTGCTCCCACACTTACTGCACTGAGAGCAGATACATCATGTCCCCAAAACACTCAGCTGTGGCCTACTTCCACTGTACTACTTTGAGAATGTATGCACAAGTCATTTAACATTCACATTTGTGATGTAGTGTTGCATTGGATTTGCATATATTTCTGCTGCATCCAGAGGAGAGTAGCCAAAATTATACTCAAGTAAGAGTATCGTTACTTTGAAAAAAGATAACTCAAATGGAAGTACAAAATAGTGATCCAAGAAACTAATATGAGTAGAAGTATTTTAGGCAACAACTATAAGTGATAAAATGTAACTTTCATGGAGGTAGAAAGTAAACTTAATGATTTAAGTAAAAGTATGTTTTTTGAGTACAATTCTATTCAAAAGTTACACAAATATACGTGAGTAAACTGAGTACTACCCACCTCAAACTGGTCCCTCTCTCCGGCAGACGTCCTTCATAATCCTGTGTGTTTGTCCACTCAGAGACAGTTGGAGGCACGGAGGACTGACAGGGCATAACACACTCCTCCTGCCCACACGGAGCTCACGATTCTGGGCTTCCATCTTCATCATCTCCTCTCCCTCTGCTTCAGTCTGCTGCTCCAGTTCACCGCTGTCACTCACCGCAGTGCTGGTCTCTTCCACTTATCCACTCTGTCTCTCATTGTCCCACATCTAGGGTACCACAAGTAGGTTTCAAGTAATGAAAAAGTACAGCAGAATAGAAAGTTGATTAGTTGTTCTTCTTTTAATGCCTGGCTGGTCATGAGAACACACTTTTACAGTACCTTACAAAAACGTGTGTCTAGAGCCACACGTTGTCACCAAAATTTCCAGTGGGTGAGAATGACAGGTGGATTAAAGAGGTTTATACTAAATCAACTTTTGGGGCTTCCTACCATGTTATAACATTGTTTCCTCATTAAAAACATGCCGGAAGAGGTTTTATACGCCATCCATGCATGCACATAATCTTGTGATCTCTCCTGGGCAGTAATTGAACCCTCCTTACAGTTAGCAGTACGATCCTGTCCCCAACAGGCTACATCAACCGTGCTCCCGCACTGCAGTTTTCCATAAGCATGATATAAAAAATAGATTATAACTTCATAAACCTGATGCGATGTACAGTTGTTTCATTAGCAGGATGCATCCTGATTGTGTTGTAATTAGTGGTGTGTAAAAATATCGAAATATCAGTACATCATATCGTTTCATTTAATGATACAGTATTGATATCATGGGCTGCTGCATCGATATATCGCCAAGAGTATTTTTTTGTATATTTCACCCAATTATTCTGTCACAGCACTACAATTGTGTGGGTTGTTTAGAGGAAAGAAACTCGTTCATGCAAAACATCTGACATTTGATTCTCTGTTTTGATTATAAAAACAGGTTTATTTCATAGTAACTTTGGTTTAGCAAAGACTTTTAGTATCACAGTTGTGATTTAGTGGATATGTTGTGATCCTTTAGAGCAGTTAAACTGCACATGTCTATGTGTACATGTAAATGTGGAGCTCATCTAAGCTAAGAGTACAGTGACGTGCGGTGAGGTTCATGACTTGGTGAGGCACTGATGTCGTCACAATCAGATTTACAAACATATAAACCAGGTGTACATTTGGCGGCAGGTCAGTTTCTCTCCCAGTGACTTGGGGCCAGAATAAAAAAGAATTTCAAAATAAAAGTCCAGACGTTTGTATGAAATAGCTCTAATAGTATGTAATAAAAAGCAAGTTGGTTTTGTATTGTTTTTTATCCTTATTCTTGTTCCCCAATTTTCAGTGGATTGAAGTAATTAAATTTCTTATCATTTTGTACGTATCTGAAAAGAGTGAGTCTTTCGTCCCGTCGTCTGGAGCAAACCATTTAGCTCCTTTGGTGTTGGTCTCGGTCCTTTAATTATAACCTCCTGCTTCGACTGAAAGTCCAGTTTAGAAAACTGCTTGAGCTTTAATATGTAATCTTCCTCCATTTAAAAAGTAGGGCCAGACAAGAAGAAAAAAGTGAATTGCTAAAGTTGACTTGCTATCTCTAAATTGTAGTTTGCAGCCCCTATTCTGCAGAAGTTGCAAGAATCCCTGGGCTCACGAGTGCCCCCTAACATGATGCAGGGTAACTGCGTGCCTCACCCGGCGCCTTTACACAGCCACTTAAAGCAGCAGCTTAGCACACAGCACAGTCAGTCCGCGGTGAGTCAGGAACGGCCTGTGCCTCACTGCGCATCTCTTTTAAGGATTTCAATGGTAACCGTAAAAATTCAGTGATTTTGAGTAAAAAAAATAAAATTAAACTGAAAGTTAAATAGAAAATAATTTTATAGTACAAATTATTGGATAAATATAACTATTTCATTTATTTTTCTCTGTGATGACAGGTGAGGCCTCACCTGCCTCACCTGACCGCACGTCACTCTAAGAGTAATACTGGCCAATGTAACAGCCTGATGTGTTTTTCTAGTTGCTAAAATTCACAAAACAAAATGCACTTTGTTATGTTCATTCATCTTCAATAAATGGAAGATAAATAAAAAAAAAAGATCATCAAGTGCCTCGAAAACCTTTATTTTTCACTGGATCGTATCGAATCGAAAAATATATCGTATTGTATTGAATCAAATCGACAGTGCATTACATTGAGATTAATTTTGTATTGTGGCATGTATCATAACGGCAACTTCTAAGGATACCCAGCCCTGGTTGTGATAGTGCTCTGAACGGGGAGTGACTTAATGCGGAGAGCAAAGGAAGCGGGTCTCAGAGCATCAAAATCAAAACGTATTAAACATGTTAATATATTGTCAGCAATCAGCAATTATAGCATTTTCAAAACAATAAAAAGTGTGATCGGGGCGACAGTGGCTCAGTGCTTAGAGCGTTGGTCCCCCCAACCCAAAGGTCGGAGGATCGAGTCCTGACCAGTTCTGTTGTGTCCTTAAGCAAGACACTTCATCCACAGTGCCTAGTATGAAAGTGGGGTATGTGTGAATGATTGTTGGTGGTCGGAGGGGCTGATTGCGCAGATTGGTAGCCTCGCTTCCGTCAGTCTGCCCCAGGGTAGCTGTGGCTACAATAGTAGTTTACCATCACCAAGTGTGGAAGTGAATGAATAATGACTAAAGTGTAGCGCTTTGAGAGGCTTTGGCAAGCCTGTAAAGTGCATTACAAGTGTAAGGCATTATTATTATTATCTACATGTGTTATGTGTTATCAGTTACTACCCTATAGGAGTGAATTACCCCCTCTACCCCCCCACCACCCACCAGTTAGAAAAAGGCATAGTCTGTGTCAAAACAAACATCAGAATCAGAATCAGAAGAAGTTTTATTGCCATTGGCCGTGAGCAGAGCTAACAGACTAGGAGCTTACTTCGGTGAACATGGCAGCTTATGAGTAAAAAAGAAAATAAAAATAGCACAGATGACTGAGAAACAGCACAGATCAACAAGCAAAGCACTAAACTATGCAACCGAGATAAAATAAGTTAATTTGTTCTGCATAAAGAACCCTCCGTACGGTCAGCTGCATGATCCTGTCCAAGACTCAGCCACTCAGACTTTGTGCGGAGAGTATTTACTTTATAAATCAGGATGTAGTTCACATTCTCTGGTGCGTTCTGAACTCTAGAGCTTGATACGGCTGGACAGAGCAGAGCACCTGCACAGCCCTGTGCTGTGCATAAGCAAGCCATGGAATGGCTCTCATTCACTACAACAGGTGCGCAATCACTAGCAGAGCGGAGTGACATAATGTGGAATCAGCTTGTGACGCTCCTTCTCAGTGTGAAGACCACTTATTTTCTGACAAAATCCATCAAAGTTGAATCATCATTGTTCTGTCATCTTGTATGGATGTACCATGCACGTATACAGGCTTTCTTTAAGTTAACATTCACTATGATCATCATTTTGGTTTTGTGTACCTCCAGGCTGAAAAAGCAAATGTTTTTAGCTTTTTAAGAATTTGTATTTTAATGTTGCTTTTATTGTTGCACTCTGAGACTTTGTTTTAATGAAGAGCGCATTATAAATAAAATGTATTATTATTATTATTAAATAGGTTATACAAAAGGTTCCTCCTGATATCTCAAAACAGTGTTTGTTAGTTTGTGTTTGCATCGCTTCCTTTCTTTAGCTTGTAACATTCTCATTACACAGCTTTATAAGTCTTCATCTGCTCCTTGTGCTAATGAAAAGTTTCTCTGTTTACCATATTTGCAACCCACTTGAACAATCTATTAGCAAACCCTGTGGGCCGCTACATTTTACTTTTTGTACAGATGATAAACACGCTGTTATTGCGCACATAACAACACTGGCACATGGAAGTGGTAATTAAACTTCGGGGCCCCTCTCCTAACGAACCTGGGGGTAATTAAACGGCCCCTGGACTCGGCCGTGTCTGCGCACTGCCTCTAATTAAGCCCCAGCGAGCTGATTTAGCTAATTAGCTAAAGGCTGTGCGTCGGACACCAAAAGCATTCCAGCCCCCACGGATCATAGGAAGTTACCTTGTTCCCTCATCGTCCTGGCAACACTTTCATTTCCTGAGGCATTAATCAGAGGAGTTACAACTGTCGCTGCTGTGACTATGTCCGGGATCACAGAGGGGAGGGGCTGTCCTCAGGGTGAAGAGGTACTGTGTTTTGGATTGGTGAAAACTATAGAACATGGGGCTATAGGACCAATGCGTAAAATTACCATCAAAGTTGATTAGCAACACTCGGAAGTAGAAAGAGCTTAAAATAGCAATTTAAGACTACTATACAATATTCAAAGAAGCAATCTTTCTAATTACAGCCATTAAGCATTGAAAGTGTTTTGCCTTCAGAGTAGAAGGTTCTATGTAAAACACATTCCAAATACTTGGTCAGGAAGGGAAACCTGCCATATCACGTTTGTTTTACGCTTTTACCTGTTTAGCCTATAGCCTGTTAAGTCACTGAAAGACTGGCTCCAGTTCAGGCTTTTCAACATAAAAAGTCATGGTTTAAAACGGCTAGCTATGACTTAGGCAAAATGTTTTTGTTTGAGAGCCTTTATTATGAAAAATAACCTGCCTATTAATATGACAATGACATAAGAAGGCCCTTGTGATGCATTTGCCTGAAGATACTTTCCCAAAATCAACTTGACTATTTGTGACCACTAGCATATAGTTGTTAAACATGTAAATTAACACAACAGAACCTGTGTTTTAGTTGTTAAAATTTGCTAATAATCTGATAATTGTCTTAGTTCTATTGTTCATTCTGTAAGAATACATCGTACAATCTGCAGATATACTTGTAAAGTGGGTGTGATTCTATGGTCCTCTTCCTTATTCCTCTCTATCTGTGAGCCTGTGTCACTATCACTACTCTTCCTCAGCTCATGCTGCATCTGATCCCAGCCATAGCACCGAGCTGGCCACTAAGGCCCAGATCAATCATGATGTAGCAGACAGCTTTTATTAGGCATGTCGAGGAGGAGGAACGCGGCCAATATAAGATATGCAGACATGGATATTCCTCTCTTTGAAGATTGAAGATGCGTGTGATTTGTGGACACGAACAGATGTGATCGGAGATGGGCAGAGGAAGGGAGTGAGCGGATGTAGCGTCCTGTTGGTTATTAAGAGATTAAGTTCCATCTGTGACAGAGTTGTCAGCCCAGCGACAGGATCCACGCGGCCGGTAATTTGACTAGCTCCCTATCTCCTCAGCACTGGGTCTGCTGATGACAGCGGGCGACGGAGCGTTGAATATGTAAGATGCCTGCGCTCCATCCAAAGCCGCTGTCATGGTTACCTCCACAGCATACACTCACAGGCAATTTGCACTCGCCAAAATATATGGAAGCACAGCGCGGCACTGCAGGCACCACTTCAGTGATATGCAGTGATATGCATGGGCCTGACAGATGAGGCCCTGGGAGTTCAAGTTCCCAACAGCACTTTGCAATCAGTGCACTGGGTCTGTGTGTGCACAGTCCACAATTCTTGTTCATAAAGAATTACTGACCAAATACTGTTTACAATTATTGCACATTTTCTCTTAAGTAATGTGGTAATTGTGCTGCAGTGCCTGTTCTATTTCACGTTGTGGGCTTGATTCTTGGGCAGTGTGCTGCCCATTCTGTTTGGGGTTTCCTCTGGGTTCTCTATGCTGCATCACACAAAGTTGTGGGTGAGGGTTGCCCCCGATCATCACTTTTTCCTATTGTTTTGCTTTTGTTTTCCTATTGTTTTGCCTCCTCTTGGACCTGAGAGGCTCTTTTGACTGATTTGGAGAAGCAGGTTTCTAGAGTTATCTTTGAATTGATTTCTCCTGAAACTGTAGAGCTGGTTTGCTTTGGAGTGTATTGGTGCAGGTCCGAAGTGTCTACCGCAAGTTAGCAACAGCTGTTTCCTTCTTTTCAATGCGCACAACAATTTTTTTGTGGGTGGGTAGTAGAGTCACTAGACATACCTAGCCTCTAAAGGCTAATCTAGAGACATGCACCATTGAGCTTGGTTCTGGCCGGGACCAGGAGCTGTGCTCAGGGTATGCAGACGCAACTTGGCTGGAAGGAGCCACACCAAGCAAATCCCATCCCAAGGAGGCCCCAAGTGAACTGTGCCCATGGCAAAGAAATCTTTGACGCCGCTCCGTAAAAGGTTTGCTCTTCTCCAGATCATTCTGTCCTGACCAAACACAGTGCAGGGGTTGGGATTAATATAAACACACACGGTTTACTCTGTGCCTGATAGGTCTGATTTCAAATTCTGTTCATACCAGCTCATGAGAAAGTCAGCTGGCTGGCCTGGATGACAGTTGCTGACAGCAGAGACTTTGGCCCCCCACAGTGAACAGTCAGACCAGGTGTTTTGCTCCTGACTGTGGAAGATGTACGACCCCCCTTCCCTCCGCGTGTTTTGATGGCAGCCTCCGTCCTATCCGCCTGACCCAGTACTACGTTGACATTATGGGGCCACACTCTGCCTCGCTCAAGTGCACCCCAGTGAAAGAGGAGTGACAGAACAGGGTCACCGCACGCTATCTGCAAATGAATCAAGCAAATAAACCCTCAATTTACTCTTAAGCAGGGAGCAGTTCTACAGGCCCTGGGGTTTAAAGCTACATTTAGTTAGCCAAGCTTGTTCTTATGTCGTTCAAAGCCAATATGCTAGAATTATCATGTCACTGTACACTTTATCCCTTACACAACTCTACTTCATTCAGCTCTTTGCCGAAACATCGACACTATTGGTTAGTCTCTGTCAGGCTCTGAGTGAATGGCAGATGGATTTAACCAATTACAGTGAACTTTAAGAATAAACGGTCTTTATTTATTTTCTTTTAAGGACAATTAAAAAATGTGTACATGATGAAACTGAAACCATGATCTGGTTCTGAAAAATTCATGAATCATTTGAAGTAATTTGAAGTGTTTTGCTGGCAAATCAAACCCTTGGTGGACCATTCTCTTCCAGTAAACCAGCTCTCATTCCAAAATATAACATAGGTATCTATCAGCAAGCAGCAGTTGATTTTGTTAGAAAATGCTGCTTGTAGAACTCTGGATTGGGTCACAGAATTTTCTGTTGTGATCTGTATCTCCAGATACAAAATAAACATGTTCAAATGCTGAAATCCAGTTGATTTAAACCTAAAATGCAACACAAAGCCCAGCTAATCATTAATCATTCATAGTTCTCTCCAGCTCAGTGAGTGTGTTCACTCTGGCATTACAGTGGGAAGTATTTACCAATAGTGTACCAGCTGTTTAACGGGGTACTCCATGGTTCTTTTGTTTTGTTTTTTGCTAATGTATCTATATGGACATCTGGCACATCTTGCCATGATTTTACCGTTTTATTCTAAACGCCATATAGGCTACCATGAGGTATCCCAGCTTTTAGGGCACTATACCTGACTTACTTAAAATAAAAAGTGAAAAACAGAACATCCTATTTACTCACGACGATGAGTTTATGAGCACATTTCACGATTTTCAGAGACCAGAGTAAAGTTTGTCATCAAGCTAACAGCAACTAGCACAGTAACCTTGCTCTTACTGATAATAAAACAGTTTATAATTAAAGTAAACAGCACACAGTGGACTTATTTTGACCTCAAGAGCTCCTTATACAGTATTGCCTATTTGGGGTGAGACAAACAGTTCAAATACAGGGACAGAATAGGGTACAGGGGGTTTAAATGCCACTTGTTGAACAGCCTCTCATCTACACAAACACCATGGACACATTAGCATTACAGCATTGTCACTTCTGTACCCACAAACAGCGTGTTGCCATGACGATGGTACCGAGGCCCATTGCACATGCAGGAAACATCTAGATTAATCTGGAGGATGACAGGGCGCCTCCTGACGGGGACAGCTCCACACTGATCTGTAATGGAACCATTGAGCCGCTTGACAAATGGACGCCAGCCAAATCAGAGCCAGTGATTAATGAAATAATTAATTTAGTAATTGGCCCCCGCTAAATTATTTATTTTACAATCTTGGAGAAAAAGTCAGGGGAAAAGTTTGAGTCCGTGTTCGAATCAGCAGGTGCAATGAGGTGTGGGGTGTTCTGTCAGGATCCTCCGGTGCAGCTCCGAGTGAGTGGGAGTGATGGTAATGTCGGCTCTCCCCACACAAACTGCTTTTACAGTTAGAAGAGAGAAAAGTCTACTGGAACTAAAAGTGAAAAGAGGCAAAGTGCACACGCAGCATAGTTAAGAGTGAAATTAGGCTTTGGATCATCTGTATATAGTGTCAAACTTTCAGGGCAAAGTTGTATCTCATTTTAATAGTGGAAATTAGTTGAAATTTATAATTGTTTTGTAGTGTTTGTGTTAGGGGTCATGAGTTAAGCTACTGAGGGTTTTAAGGATGAGAGCAAGTAGGTCCCTGACCTTATATAGCCTTTGACCGTTCCTTCAAGTGTACAACGACCCCGGAGACTTGATATAACAAAACTTCTTCTGATATACTACCAGATGATTTAAAAAATGAAAAAATGCAATGTCCAAAACTTTTTCTGATTATGTTATTCTAGTCAGATCACTTTTTTCTTTCGTTAGACCACAGTTACATGGTTGCCACCCCAGGATCTCAACAGAAACACCAAAACACAAGTCCAGATATGTTTTCTTTCTTTTATTTTTTTAAACAACTTTAGTGGTGGAGGGTCTAAAAACATGCATTCATACTTACTCATAAGTGAGTTCGCTTCTCCACAGATTTGATCTGTAACCTGACCTGATGGTGTCGTCTGCTTGTCTCCAAGGACAGCCAAAGCTTTAATGCTTTACTGTGGAACTCTCTAAGCTAAGCAATTTCATTTACATGGGGATTAGCAGGTGGAAGGCCTTCAAAAATCAGAGCTAATCTATGCTAAAGTACTACTAAAGTACTATTAAAGTACTATAAACTAGTATTGTAACTAGACACTCATTTAAGCAGGCATCGATACTAATAAGGTGACATTCACAGGACAGAAGTGAAACCTTAGAATAATCTTCACCTGTATCAGAACAAGTATAAAGCCACATAGACCAGTTTATGCATGGACCTCTATGGAACCTACCTGGACGACTGACAGATTACACAGATATAAGGTCATACGGTAATATAAAAGAAAGTACTACAATTTAATGTTGAAAATGACAATGTGCTATCCGAATTGGTATTGAGTATTAAATTCAATTTGACATTGCATTACATAAAAACATTAATGCAAATAAATTTTTTTAGGAAGAATACAGTTTACTGCAGTTAAATCTTCGCCAGTTTTTAAAAGGTTGTGAACTAATCAAAGTCCTTCTATCTAGACAAACACAGGACTGTGTATGCGTGGAGCCTTGAACCTTTGAAAAATGGATGCACAACTTATTACGCAGTCAGCTGGACCGTATCGCGCGCTCTGTGTAGAAACAGGCCTGTATAAAGAATCCGTCATTCCTCACGGATCGTGGTGAAGTTGTTTGGATATTTGATATTCAACATATTTGTGCTCACGGAGAGAACTATGTGATCGTGCAGAACCAGAAGCACAGGGACGCGGCTTGACTTTGCTCAGATGTGAATGTTTCAGGTAATATTTAGAAACTGTCAACAAACTGCGTACTGTGACAAATTCAGCAAAAAAAAAAACAAAACAAAAAAACAAAACAAAAACAATGAATAAATAAAATAAAAGTAATTAATTAAAATAAGACAAGTCATGTATAAGATCTATTTATGAAGTATATGTTTATAAGTAATAATAATTACATAATAAATACATACAACTGTTTTTCTTCAACAGCTTTTAGGTTTCAGAACCACTGACTGCAGGTCATTGCAGATGAAGAGGATTGGATATGGCAATTCATTTTTGTCACTTGCATTTATGGTTTTTGAAAATATTTTTACTGCAAACTAAAGGGTTTTATATAATAACTTTTAGGTTTTGTGAACCACTGACTCCAGATCAATGCCAAAAAATTCTACACGATGAGGAGGATCAAATATAGCAATTGATATTTTGAAAAAGTGCATTTTCAATTTTAAAAGTTCTTCTGTAAAAATGTAAATTTTTCTTCAATAGCTTTTAGGTTTTATGAACCATTAACTCCAAATTAATGCAACATAATTCTACATGATGAGATCAGGTATGGCAATAGATTTTTGTCATATGCTTTTTCAAAAAAAGAAAACTTTTTTTTTTTAAAAAAATAGCTTTTAGGCTTATGAACCACTGACTCCGAACTCATGCATAATAGTTCTAGACCAGGGGTTGGCAACCTGCAGCTCTGGAGCCACATGCAGCCATTTCATGCTTCACATTGCTTGGGGAAATAAATCAGCTCTTTGTTTAATTGAAGTGTATTTTATTTGTGTTAGTTCTTTTTTTTTAAATTGTAGCTCTAAATTGGAAGATTACCGTGATCTCAAAATAGGTGTCACACTTGCGGAAGCCAGAGTCCCCGCCAAAACGCCACCCAAAACGCATTTGCAGGTGTAAGTCAACCTGATCTGGAGCTGGAGCTGGCTGACATAGCTGACAAAGATATGTGGGTGTCCGCTTGACAGAGCATCTTGAAGATGTTGCCCATCAAAAGTTCACTCACTCACTATTCAGAGTCACAAATGGAGTGATATTGAGAACCTTCCAAGACGAGACAAACTCGTGTTTAAAACATGGAATGCCCCGACAACTACGTAAACATGAAGAAATATGCATTTGGAGTCCTGCCGATCATCAAATCCACATAAGTATATGAGCGGCTATTTTCCACCATGAACTATGTTAAAAACAAACACTGCTCATGTCCCATAGACAGCAGCTTACAGTCCTACATAAAGATGAAAGTGACTTGTACAGCCTCAATTTTTGACACTGTGCGAAGAGATTCAGAAGCAGAAGTGCCAATAACCTGGTAAAATAAATATTTATGCAAATATTTTGCTTCATGGATTTCACAGGCAACACACTGTACTTGCAAAGCGTAAAGGTAAAAAAAAACAAACAAAAATATATACAGTGTTATCTTCATTTTAAATGTCAAAAAGTATTTGCTGCTCCCACCGTTTTCTTTTCCGTGGAAACCGGGTACAAATGGCTCTTTGGGTGTTAAAGGTTGCTGACCCCTGTTTTAGACAAAGGTAAAGATAGGCAATAGATTTTTTTAAATGTCTGCAATTTTAATTTTATTTTTTTCCCCCTAAATATTAAGGTTTTCTTTCAATAGCTTTTAAGTTTTGTGAACCACTGACTTGAAATTAATGCAGAATAATTCTACATGATGAGAAGGATTTGGTATGGCAATAGATTTTTGTCATAACTGCAAAAAATTTGTTTTTTCTTCAATAGCTTTCAGGTTTTGTGAACCACTGTCTACAAACAAATGCAGCTCTTCACAATAGAGAAGATCAGGTGTGGAAATTGATTTTTTTAAAAATATACTTTTTTCGTAAATTTTGAGGTTTTGACTTGGCCCTAATAAGTACATTGGCTGTCTTAAGTTAACATTAGGGTATACTTTCTTGTCCCCATAGGGAAATTTGTCCTCTGCATTCTGCATTTTACCCATCCTGCCACTGGGCATCTCCTCGGGAGCACAGTGCCCAATTTCCGTGATCTTGCTGCTGTGTCAGGACTACCTATCTGGAGCTGTGTATTTTTTGGTTATTTTTGGTTTTGAGTTTTTTGGTTGGCTTAAGGGCCCAATCTTGATTGTCTTAACTAGTAAAACCCACGTAGTTGGCGCAGTAGGGTGTGCGCAGTTCTTAATATGGTCTATGCAGATCCGCAGGTGGGTCTACTCTGTGCATTCAACCAATCAGAGCTCTCTCCCTACTCTCTCTCAGTGCACCAGCGGACCAGTGAGTGGCACCACGATGAGAGCTACCTTGGCAGACATGCACATGCACCGTAAAATATGAATGCGATAAATTTGCCAGACAAAGTTATTCCCAGGGGTCTCATTAATTCTGCTTTTCTCCAAGAGACAGATGTACTGGTCCAGAGCATGTAGAGGGCTCTGGGGTTTGGCTCTTCTTTGATGTAAAATCTGAATCCTGAAGGCTGCTGTAGGTCACTACGCACAGCAAAGGAAACATACAAAAAGGCATGAAAAAAGAAAAACCTACATTTTCACTTTTTTTTTTTTTTTTGAAAATGCAGATTTAAATAACCAATTGCTGTACTCAAGCCGCCTCATTATATAAAACGATTCTGCATTAGTATGGAGTCAGTGGTTCACAAAACCAAAACGCTATTGCAGAAAAATCTCAATATTTATGAAAAAAAAAAAAAAAAATGAAAATGCTGATTTTCAAAGAGTCAATTGCCATACCCAATCCTCCTCATCGTGCAGAATTATCTTTACATTCATGTGGAGTCAATGGTTCACAAAACCTAAAAGCTACTAAAGAGAAACAGTTCATCTATGTATTTATTATGTTAATTATTATTATTATTATTATTATTTATAAACCTATATTTAATAAATAGATTAGATAGTTTTATAAACAGCCTATGAAATTTTTATTTATGTATTAATTTTATTATTTCCATTTTATTTATTCTTTTTTTTTTTTTTTTTTTTTTTTTTTTATTCCAGTGGGGCAGTTTGGTGACAGCACCTAAATATACCCCGAAACATTTGCCAGCACCTCTGGCAAACTCCCTGCTTCTGGTTTGGCATAGATGACGCACTGCTTTCCGTGTGAGCGAAAATGGCGAATATGTCGAATATCAAATATCCAAACAACTTCACCATGGTTCCACACGGAGCAATTTTTCAGCATGTAACACGAGGTCCCCCACACTTTTCACATGATAAATCGCCACAGTCGCTCCAGTTATTTGTATAGTCAGATTAATGGACAGTCCCGGTCTCTCTGACTTTGAAGCGCATTGTTTCAGATGCACATGCCGTTAAAAACATAGAAGATTAACTGTGCTAATGTAGCGTGTGGTCTGAGGAGGCAGAGTTAGCGATCCCCTCCCTGCGCAGATAGGGGGATGTTACTGTCAGTGGTGAGAGCCAGAGAAAACATGGCGTCATCGCGGGCCTGTTTAAATATTTGACGGATTGTTCCAACATGTCATGCTTTGAATTGCAACCTCTTTCCATGAGGTTCAGTGGAGAGTCAGTAGACCGGGGACTCTTAAGCGTTTATCAAGTAGCTGTACAAGCTGTAGGATTATTGTGAGTGTGTCCTGATGTAGACTCCTGTTGTAGTCCTGTTTCACCAATTACCAGACAAAACCACATGCTTTGATAATACCTTACAAGACTGTCCTGTGTTCCCGATTGGCAGGTGAATTAATCAAGTTAAACATTAAGTCAAAATGTCAAAAAATTAAAAATACATCGGTCAGGAGTCAGATGTCCAAAATTTTCTGATTATGTTTCGACAAATATCCCTAATCAGATAATTTCTTTCTTTCTTTAGAACACACCATATTCTTGTTGAGATGTTATTGCCTGCTTGAAATGTTTCTGATTATGGCATTAAACATATCTATCTTGCATTCACTCAATTACAAATGTTTTGACTGCTTAAAAATACCCTGAAAAACATGCATTCATATTTTGAGTGAGCTCGCTTCTCCATGGAGATAAGTATAATGCTTTACTGTGGAACATTCTAGGCTAAGGCCTAGGCTAGTCTTGCTTTGGATTGTAACCTCTTGAGGTTCAATGAAGAGTCAAAAGACCAGAGATTCATTTATCAAGCAGCAGGATAGACCACAGGTGTAAGACTTGTGTAAGTGTGTCCTGATATAGACTCCTGTTGTAGTCCTGTTTCAACCAAGGACCAGACAAAACCACACGCTTCGATAATACTTTACAAGACCGTCCTGTCTCCCCGATGTCAAATAGGCATGATTGGCAGGTGGATTAAACAATCAGAGAAACGCATGGTCTGTTTGGATCAAAACAGACATTGCAGCTTACACGTAAAAAAAATAACACAGGGGACTGAGACACAGAGAGAATTTCTGTAGAATCTGCAAACGAAGCATCAAACTCTTATGGATCTCAGGTAAAAGAAGTTATGTACATGTAAGTATACATTTTGTTCTGAATAATACAGTATTTTTGAGAGGAAATGTTTTCCGCATTTGAGAGACACGCTCTACAAATGAGTTAGGTCAAAAGTTAGGATGGAGGTTTGTCACACTCTGTGGTTCATTTCCAGACACTTCTAGATTTAAACAGAATCTAGAAGCGACTGGCTGGTCAGGCAAATGCAAGTTTTTTTTTTTTTAATGTATAGCACAATTTATACACAAAGAATTCAAAGTGCTTTGCAAAATAAGACAGACATTAAAATTGCACAATAAAATACTTTCAGTCATATGCACAGCTACACTGAATTGTTTTGAGCCTGGAGTTAAACATTGTCAAAGCAGAGGCCTATATCACATTTTTTTTTTCCACAGACTGTTCCACATCTGAGCTGCATAAAACTGAAATGCTGATTCCCCATGTTTAGTCCTGACTCTGCATACCAGCAGGGGGCCTGTACTAAACCAGCACTAAACTACAACTGAACTAAGACTACAACAGTAGGCTGGTCCCTTGGGTCCTCAGAGTACGAGATGGTTCTTAGGGCACTAACATGTCAGAGATGTACTTTGGTGCTAGACCAGGGAGAGATTTGTATACAAGCAGAGCTGCACAGGTATATTCTCTGAGCCACAACAAGCCAGTACAAACACATTTAGTTATGGTCCAGTCCTAGGTGAATTCCAGGTTTAGTCCAAATTCAATCTAAATTTTGTTAGCTAACCTTAACCGTAGTCACGACTTGCCTAAACTTGACCTAACCCCTAACCTTAAAGGATCTATAGTACACTATTTTCTGATTTGTTATAATGTTGTTTCCTCATCAAAAACATACCTGGAGTTTAGTTTTATTTCATTCACACATGTTAAACAAAAACTGCATATTTAGGCATATTCTTCTCTCAAACAAAAAAGACATTATTCCACCTTGTGATGTCATCACGTGGTGATACAAGTGTTCCACTGTGTTTTAAACTCCATACACCTTAAGTAGAATCATTTGGATCATTTCAGCCCTGGAATTGCCAATCCAGAACAAAAGGTAAAAAATATAGCTTTTAATTTGAAAACTACCGCTACATGACATCACAAGGTGGAACAGAGAACAAAACACAACTCCTACAACATTATAACATGGCTTAAAACTTAAAGCTTAAAGCAAGAATTAATTTTGTGTTATATAGGAGCCCACTTTAACCTCTATCTGAACTTTAAACCATGTTGTTGATCTCATAAGAAAGAATTTACGTCATCTGATTTTTGTCCCCATAAGTAAGGCAAGTCTCAATGAATTATACAGATTTTAGTTCCCACAATGTGATGAATGTCCACCCACACACCCACACAGTTGACTTTGCCAGATTGAGTAGAGCAGGAGATTTAGAGCTCTTGGCCCATTTGGTTAATAACACACAGAAAGAATGTGTGCAAATCCACCGCCTGCAGAGCTACACCTTTTTATCACTGCTCTGGCTCCACTGTTGGCTCTATATTTAAAAGTCCAATAAAAGTCTGGATTACTCTTCTGTTACAATTCTGTGCTGACTGTGCACTCTTGACCAGTCTCATAGAACTTTCACAGGAACAGTACAGTACATCTTTGATTTTGCCAATGGTGGAGTGAAGGGTGAAAATTCTCAAACAATGTTTCAGAAATTGATATCACAATTTTCTCTGAATTAATTTTATCATAATTCATGCACATTATGTATTTTTCATTTCATTAAAGGTTTGACTAACTCAGAGTCTTACAGAATTTAACCAATAAAAAAAGTGGGTGGGAGTGTGCTTGAGCAGTGCTGTAGCGTTTTGGTGTAAGGAAACACACCGAATGGAAACATTACATAAACTTGTTGGGATAGCTACCAAAGTGTCACATACAAAAGCAGTTACATTAACAACTTAACAACAACACATACACACAAAATATCAGACTTTTATGTGCCCCTCTTCTATCACGAGAGGCATACAAAAGTTACATTCTCAGAAAATTTGGGGGACACTCCTTGGCCAACACCTCTCAGGGGAGAAGGTGATGGGGTCCAAGCAGGGGAACAAGCAGTGTCAGAGAGAGGGGCAACACTGTAACTGGTGGAACTACCAGTGTTTACAGCATTTAGTGGGGGTCAGAGTAAGGGGCCAGTCTATCACGATGCAATGCCACTTTGTGTCCTCTAAGTGGCAACTCTACCCTGAACACACTCTTTCCAAGATTATGCAAGGTCCAACCCAGTCACTGTCCAGTTTGGGGCATCTAATAGCTGCTATATATCCCAGCACGTCTGGCCTCTGCAAGATAGCTGAGGAGCCGGTATCTACTAGTGCAAAACAGCTGACATTTCAAACTGTTTTTGAAATGTACCAGCAATCCCCATCTCCTGTGTGACCCACCACAACAATAACGGCGACATGTTTCACTGCAGGACAGAGTACCCTGGCCCCCGCAACATCCTATCTATGCGGTGCCCGGGTTGTTTCCCTGCATTGATCCAACCCTGGAGCAGTCCACGCCAAAAGTCCTGGTTGTCCACAGCTCCAGCCAATCAGTTGACGTTTGAGGCCTGGGTCTTTGTTCCTTTCCCAGGGTGACAGCATATACCAGCTGGATAAGCCCACTCAGCTTGGCGTTCTGTGATGGGTTGGCCTCTGGAACACCTGTCGTATTTGCCTACATTTGGTCCTTCAAAACAGCCATCGGGGTAGCCCCCTCTCAGTGCTTGTTGTAGTGATCTAGTGTGAGCCAGGAGTGTCTATATATGCAGGTCAAATGGCAACAGGGCCTGTAGAAAATGATCCTGGGCCAGCTCAGACTGTATAGCAGATGGCATGTGCATGTGTGGAGCAGGATCCAAACCTTCTCTTACTAAAGCGAAAACTAAAGCTCTGTAGTTGCATTTGTCTTCAGGACTCAGGAGGCTAAGACTAGACAGCATCCCCAGTGAGACACATGGCTAATTAGAGGGCTCTCTCTTCCATGGACTATCTCGCCAACCTGGGCCAACAGTTCAAACTGGGCAATCAAACCAAACCTCCAGTTTTATCTTCAGTCGCACAGATGGAAACATCAACTGGTAGCTCAGAACAGTAAAGGTTAACTTAATTGAAACTTTACCACAGAGGTTTTGCTCATCACTTCTGACACCAATTTAGCATTCTGACGTAAGGAAACAATGTCTTCTCATACAGTACAAGGGCTACTGTAGACTAATTTGGTTGTGTTTATTACACTGAAAAACCACAAACCTGACTCTTATTTGGCCTGGAGGAGGGCTGTCTCCTGCTTCTTTCCATGGAAATGTTTTATTGTCTATAATCTTCCACTGCATGACATAAAACATACTTATCTTCATGGAGAATACGGTTTTAACTTTCTATTTTAATGTTAATATTCTGATGATCATTTATGTTTTGATTTGTTTGTATTGTGATTTTACTGTCTTTCTTATTCTGTAAAGCACTTTGAATTACTTTGTGGTTACGAATTGTGCTATACAAATAAACCTGCCTTGCCTTTTCTTGGAATCATGCAGGTGACATGCCACTTTCCGAAAGTTACATACTGCACATTTACATAGTGAAATAGCGGATGACGATAGTATCACATTGTCGCATGGTGAAGATCACAATTCGATGCATGTATTTCCTTAAGAATTACTCTTTTAAGGCAAAAGATTTAATAAATATAAAGACTGGTTCACATTGGCAATAACAAATCAGATAAAGGGAAGCCAGAAGATAAGGTGTTATCATTTTGTGGGCTCTACAGCTTGGTGATAGCATATGAATCACAAACATATAGCACTCACATAAACCAGTCTGCCAGAGCCCAGATTTAAGATAAGATATAAAAAGTTATTGTAGGTCCACTTAAACGGTCAAATCTTTATAACACAAACTAAGAGCTAAAGGCACTATCCTGTCTCTGTCTTAAAAATGTGAAAAACAGAGCTTGTTTATTTTTTTTACATTAACAGTTTGCAGTTTACCTTATGCTTACCTTACACATTCCTGGCATCCTAATTAATTATGGATTCTAAACAATCGGTATTGGCATCGGCCATGAAAAAACCCATACCGGTTGGTAATTAGTGCTTTTCCCAAGTTTCAGAGAACAAAGTGGAGTTTTCCCATAACAGTAAAACTAAAAGCAACTAGACAATAAAACACAACAAATTTCCACAACTAAATGGAAAAACATCAAGTACAGCCACATTAAGAGTTTGATTTTGTCTCCATAGCCTAACTTCTATCCATTGTTCTGCATTCACATCACTCATATACATACACATACTCATAAGACAGTGTACAATAGGGTTGGCAAAAGTTGTGATAATAGTAAAACTAGTATCGAAACTAGACACTCATTTGAACAGGTATCAGTACTAAAAAAGTCACATTCACGGGACAGAATAGTTTTAGAATGATCTTGACCACATCGACTCCCATGGGATCTCCCTGGAAGACTGAAGGATTACACAGGTATGAGACCATAGCATAATATAAAAGAAAGTATTACTATTTAATGTTGAAAATAACATTCTATTGTCTAAAGGTAGTGTTTTTTTTTGTTTATTTGTTTGTTTTTTATCATCATGGTATCAGAATCAGTATTGACTACTGAGTCTATACATCAGTATCAAAATCAAGTTTGAAATGTGAGTATCATGACAACACTAACATATATAGACACTGGAAGGAAGGTGGATGAAGAGTCATGCCAAAAGACACAATGGCAGTATGCTGGAATCTAACTGACAACCTTTAAATTAGAGGACACACGCTCTGCCATTGAGCCACTGCCACCATAGAACAATTCAACCCCAGCTCTAAATGTGTTGTTTTATCATATTGCTCTGTCTTTCTCTAGAGTCATAACCACACATTACATCTATTTAACCACATCTGTAACAAGTGCTCTAATGTGTTTATGAGCAGGACTGTATGAATATGCCTGTTTGAACGCGCACGTGCTGGGCTTGGGCGTGTGCACATCTCCCCCTGCTGCGTCCTATCGGAGATCTTTGAGCATCCATCAGAGTGTCGTTAAGCCGTGGCCTGCGAGGGTATGAAAACGCGCTCGGTTCGGGGCTATCGCTGATCAATGCTCATAAACATTTCATGTCATAATCGGGCCGCGTTAGCACAAAAGCGCGGGGCCGGCTGCTGCGCGGGTGGAACTGCCGCGCTACATTAACCGTGTATATTTTATTCTGGCCTCACACGCCATTTAACAAACACACACCATCACGCATTAGTCGCTAAAGCAGAGCGTGCTAACGGCTAATGCTTTACTGCGGAGCTAGCATGCTAAGTAAACACAAATCAGAAGAGTTATGGATCTAATGTGACCTCAGTGGAAACTACATGTCGCTTCGTTTGAATGGACAAGAAATTAATCTACCCCAAGTGAACTTTTCTGTACACGGCTCACACATGAGGCAAATATTAGCCTAAATGATTACATATCTAGGGTGAAGAGACATCCCTATTTACCCATGACAGTCCCAGTTTTGAGCCTCCTGTCTCATGTCCCAGTAGATTTATCCAAAACCATAGATTTTTCACAGTTTTATACAAGACATGTCCTAAATGTCCCTATTTTTGACTAATTTTATACCCTCCAACAGTAAAGGGGGCATAGATTGTCATTTGTTAAACTAAAATACAACTGTCCTTGAAAAAGACCATAAGGCAAAAAAATACATTGTTGCACTGACAGAAGTCCCTCAGATTATGACTGACCCACAAGTGAGTCAAGAATGGACAATGTCACACGCTCTTGTCACAATTTTATGTATGACAGCCATATCAATCTGGGTGTTTTGATTCTGATTACCCTATATATTCTAAAGTACTGCATTAAAATGATATTGCAAACTGAAAGAAAGCAGTACCACAGGGAAGAAGTGGAGTATACGCCTATTTTATTGTTTTCATTGGCTTCTAGTAGCTTTCGACATCACTACAAGTAGCTCAACAAATGATTTAGTAATTGTACATATTGCGCTGAATGATTCAAAGTGGATTCATCACATGTACCTGCACATGTACACTTTAGGTACCTACATTTTCACACTAATAAACACATAATGGTTTATCCCTATTTCAACAGGAGCAGCTGTCTGCCATTAATTTTTTTTTTTTTTTTGTAAAAGGAGCTCTTCAGGGGGAAAAGGTTGGAGAACCCTGCTTTTGGGCATTTGGGATTCAATAGTCCCTTTATGAAAAATAACAGGTCCAACTAATCTGCATTTATATGTCATCAATATACTGAATCATAGTAAATATTAAAAGCCATTAAACTCAATCGAGACTCTTAGACTTCTGATGTAGCTTGTATGAGTTTGATGCTAGATCTTGAGTATGTGATGTAGAACAAATACAAGGTTTGATTTTAATGCAAACCAATAACTCAAAATAGTGTGGTTGAAGGCAGAAATCCAAACTAATTTGAATACAGGCATTGTAGGATGCTCTGTGTTTACACGGGTGTTGGGGAGAGATCGGAGTGAAGCTGCAGTGTCCAGGGAGGGCTTTACAAAGTAAGCCAATTTATACAAGGAATCCTGGCTTGAATTAACGTCTAATGACTCTATTAGCTTTCATTTTTGCACCGCGGAGATTTGCCTGCATAAATTAGGTGCTATCATTGGCAAAGTGTCACAACCAAAGGACAGTTTCTAAATACAGCAGCCGGGCCCTGTCAGCCACGCGCTCCACTGATATAGACGTCTCCAAACACTTTGTCGTTGAGCCCAACAGACTTGTGCCACTCACCGTCTGACAGGGGACCGCGGGGGTCCCGGGGGGAGATCGCGTGCCGCCGTCCCTGAAAAGGTCAACTTGACGCGGGCACGGCACATCGACCTGCCCCCCTGTCGGCTCCAGTGATAAAAATCAGATAAACTTAAGACCACTGATCGATCTTCGTGCAGGAGCCTTAGGCAAATGTTGTGCGAGCCCCCCGTGCTTACTATTACACACAAATTAAAAAGGTGTGTGCTCCCGAAGAAAGGAGGGATAAATGGTGCCTTTGGTGGAAGCGCTGCAGCGGAGGAGATGTTATTAAGAGGTGAGAGCGCGAGGAGTGGGAGAGGGGACAGTAAGATGAATCGCAGAAATTTGATTCCAGACAGGGAAATTTCATTAAGTCGGAGAGCACTTGTTAGAGCTAAATGGTCAGAGAGAGGTGAGGTGAGGGGGGGCTCTGTGGTCAGGGAGAGGAGAAGTGTGAAGGCACATGTTACCAACTTATAGTTTCCTGAAAATTTAAGTTGTGCAGTTTGTCCAAGTCTATTTTGTAGATCCTCCATTCACTGAATATACATCACAGCTACTAACTAGAAACTACATATTTGTACATTGCCAAATTCCTGCTGTTTGATTTGTTTATCTTTGTGACCAGGTTTATCACTGTATGATTAAAGTGAGACTAGAGAAGATGTAATAACTAATAAAATATCTATTTCTGGTAACCACCTAATGACATCACAAGGTAAAACAGATCATTTTGAACTGGATAAGCAAGATTCCTTGGAATAACAATGAAACAAAACACAACTTCCAGTATGTTTTTGATGAGGAAACAATCTAACAGGAAGATTCTATGGCAAGTATACATCTTAGATTTGAAGCAATGCAACATTTGAGTATATGAGTATAACAGTATAACAAAACTATCTTCAGTTGCAAATGAGCTGATTATGAATAAAACAATCAATCAAACTATGTTTTGAAGTGATATTTCCATTCACTTTTTCTACACAACATGAATTTGAACTAAGGAATTTAAAAGCATGTTTTTACACATTTCTGATGAATGCAAAAATATCATGATTATTTTTATTGATTTATATTTTATTAAGTTACTAATTTTTGTCAATATAGTCGTTAGTTATGACAGGTGGTAACATTAACAAAACTATGGATATATGATATGGAAATCCAGCAGAAATGTGCTCAAAGGAGCCCCTAAATGTCTAGGAGACACTTTTTGATACACTTTGAAGATACACTTTTGTTGAAGATTTCACTTCAAGATTTTGAAATGTTTTACTTTTCTGTTTTGTTTTTTTTATTGTAAAGCAGTTTTTATTTTCCACAAACCAGGAAGTAATAGTGGTGCAAACCGGATTTATACTGACTGCAAGGCAGGTCCAGTACGCACTTTGAGCAGATGGGCCTGTTGGTGCCGGTTGTTAGCAGTGGTATGATGGCTAACAACCAGCTCTTACAACTTCAAGAAACGGTAGTCTCTTAAAGTTGTAAAAGCTGTACACACTTGAAAATTAATTAGTTCTGTTTTTCATGTTTTTAAGAAAAATCAGGTACAGTGTCTTTCATTTTTACTATTAAAAATATATTTGATCTTCAAATTTTGCATATGTTTAAAACAACATTCAAGATAGTATGGTTAATTTGATACATTACAACTGAGTCTTCCTTGTTTTTACTAACCTCTCAGTCCAGTCTGTAGTTGCAGAGTCAGTCTCAGCGCAGTACACAACAGTGGACAGTACAGGAAGGATACAGTGAGGAGAGGGAATCATCAGGACTAAATCGGCCTTTCACCTCTACAATCACCACTCACATCCTCCCCTTCTTGTCTGCACTGTCCTGTCTGCTGCCCTCTGCCCCCCTCCCGAGCTGTCTGCACTTCCCCAGCCCCTTAGAGCGCTCTGGGGTTGTCGCGAGGGGCCCGATAAGGGGACAGGCTTGGGGCAGGTGAGCACAGATAGGCTGGCTCTGGGTGGAGGAGTGTGTCAGGGAGAGGTCCATCACAATGGAGGAGAAGCAGGAGAAGGGACTCTGTTATCAGCTGTTTGTGTCAGCGGCTTCCACCGTCTGTACTGGAGAAGTCAAGTCGGCAGTACTGGAACAAGAGGGGACAGAGAGGTGAGGATGTAGGGAGGGCGGCTAAAAAAAACATTTGTTCAGCTTTCACTCTCTGGTCTTGGTCTTAGATTTGTATTTATGTATTTGGGGCTCGAGTATAAAGATCATATTTGTCGTATACTAGTTAACAATAATTTTTCTATTAGTCAACCATAATCAAACGATTATTTCTACTGCACGATGAGATTTTAAAAATACATTATTATACAGATAAAGGTAAAAAATATGCTGACAGAAGGCTACATTTTTTTATTTTATTTTTGTGTGTGTGTGTTTGTGTAAAATTGTTTAAATAATGTAGTATAGCTTTTCTGGTTGGGAATCTGCGACCTGCTTGTTGGTTATTTCCTTGATTGGAATGTTACACAGAATAGCATTAAATTTATATACTATACATTCTTGCAAACACGTAATCTCCTCTCCACTGATCTGATCTGTAATTCTCCTAGTGGTGTTCTGTTCTTCTATCATTACACACAAGGACTATAGACGGAAAGAAAGATATCACCTAATTAGTGATTCTCATTCTGAAATATTCATTTTGAATTTAATAGAGAACTCCAAATTTTAAATGATCATACAACAAAGAATGACAGCAATAGTATGGGGTGGTTAGAGCGTTTGTCTGCCAACACAAAGGTCAAAAGTTCAGGGTCTGACAAGTCTTTCCAATTATGTGGTGTATTAGTGAGTTGGACTCAAATCACTCATATAATGATTATGGGTGAGTTGAGTGGCATGGTGGCTGAGTGGATAGCACTTTTGCCTCACAGTTTGACTCTCATGCAGCATGGGGTCTTTTGGTGCAGTTTTAACATTATCCCCGTGTCTGGATAAGTTTCCTTCAGGCACTTCAGTTTCCTCCATTAACCCAAAACATGCACAATAGGTCAAATCTAAGGTAGTCGTGACCAACACCTCAAGATCTGGAGATGGATCCCAGTGGCACTACAGATGGGTCAAATGCAAAGGTCAAAATCTGCTACTACAGGGACCATTAACTTGCCACAACCTTGCATAAAAATACCACAAAAATAACCTTGTGCTAATACACTGGACATTGGAGATTTTCATCTCATGTAACAGTAGACAGGGTGGATGCTTTTATGTGTCAACAGTCTATGATAGCTTTTCATTTAGTGTGTCCATAGTTTTATATCTGTAATGTTTTTCCCTCTGTCTTTTAAATATGCTCTGGAGGCCGCAGATACATTGATAGCATCTCAAATCTATTGTTTCCACTTTGTAAATGAGAGTGCAGTGGTTCTAATAAACACATTATCTGATTATTTAGATTAAAATTAACTTATGGTGTCAGGTCTCAGCTGTGAGGAGGTGTGTCAGTGTGCCAGCCTGCTCAGCGCTAGTCTTCTACTGCCAACTACTGGGCCTGCAATAATACTACAGTAAAGAAGGGAACAATGACTGAGGGGGAGAGCTGGGGAAGTTCAAAGTCAAATTAAACACATTGAAATAAATTGATAAATTAGACTGACTGTCTGGTTTTCTTAATGTTGTAAAATTGCTGTTGCTTATGTTCAGAGGCATGTAGAGTAGCCAAAATGGATAAGAGTTACTTCAGAGTAATATTAGTCAAACAGCAGTCAGGTAGTCAAGTACAGTAGTGGTCCAAGAAATTACTCAAATAAGAGTAAAAATATTTGGGAAGACTACTACTAAAGTAAGAGAAACTTAAAAAGTAACTGTCAGGACATAACATCTGATTTATAATTTGAAGTTAATTTAATGGGTAGGACAACACTAAAATAATGCACAATAACGGTATTTTCAAAGGACAGACACAAAAATTAGACAATGTAAATCATATCTGAAGGAGCGGTAAAAGAAACACAAAGGTTCAAATAATTTCATATTGTCGACGGAAAGTCACATGTACACTTACTCACAGTGAGAAAAGGAACCAAAATATTTACTCAAGTAAGAGTACTGTTACTTATATTTTTATTAGTCAACTAGGAGTGAAGGTATGCTGCTAGAAAAGTACTCTGAAAAGTGCAATTTCTTTAAAAAAGTTACTCAAATAAATGTAACTGTACACATGTAACTGAGTACTACCCACACTGCTTTTCATATTAGATCAGATAAACCAAACATGTCAACATTTAACACTGAAATCATTAATTTTAAAAACAAATTTGTTTCTCTAATAAACTAACAGCTGAATACATTAAATAAAATAAGTGATCTCCTATTCTTAATCAAAGCAGCTACTTGATGTATGTCCCAAAATAAGGCCACATTTTTATTATTAACAGACAGAGATCTCTTTTGACCTCTAAAGCCAGTCATAAAGCCTGCATTATTCATAGTTCATATTTATCTCGCCTGCATCACAAGATCACGCTTATTAATTATTGCAAATTAATTTACATACTTTTGATTAATGACTTATGTGAGCTGTTCTGAAATACGAAAAAATAGCAAAAAAAATGGGTGGAGAGACAGAAATTGTAGTTTTGTAGGGCTGCAACTAAAGATTTGTAGTCGACTAGTCAGCATTTTTTTTTCTATTAGTCAACTAGTTAAATTATTATTTGCATGGCACAATGACATGTTTAATAGAAAGTTAAAACCACACTTTGGGACATTCTCCATGGCGTTAGATATGCTGTATGCCATCCTGTGGGAGATTATAGTCAGAGGAACTATATTCCCATGGAAACAAGAAGAAAGAGTCCCTCCTCCAGGCTAAATAAGAGTCAGGTTTGTGGAGATGCAAGCCCACTCATAATAAGGACACGTGTTTTTGTAAGTTTTTCAGTGCAATAAAGGCAAAATCAAAAATGTGACTTTCTCTAGTAATTTTGTTGAAAAAAGTAAGTGCATACGGTGGCTTTATACTAAATACATTATTATTAACTAGACATTGTTAAAAATTCTCAAATGGTTTATTTATTTTTTCTCATTTTGTTTTAATGTTGCTTTCTTTGTAATAAAACTTAAGCTTTTGGGATATGTGTTCGACTTAGAGCCTGTATAGTCCAGATAACCCCAAACCATTATTAAAGCATTCCACCATAGAATTATTTTGCCTCTAATTTGTTCACCCGGGTCCCTAAATGCACATCTCCACTTACACTGTGATATCTGCAGTCATTGCCCTTATCAGTTGCACGGTAAAGACTGGACTTATCTCTATAATGCAGACATATAATACAAACTCATGCTTCACCTGCTCAGATACAGTCTCTGCAGTAGTCATTACAGATCGGGCTCCCAGGGGCCACTAGCGTCCAAGTGCATCCAGCTGAAGGGCAGTGCGCTGGGGGCCACTCTGTAGACACACACACACACATAACGGTAAAACAGAAGCCAGATAGGTTCTATGGAGTGTTGAAAATGGGCTAAATGTGCTATGGAAATGTATAAAGAAACAGGTATTACAATGTCGTGACCAAGGGCACTGTAAAAAATCGATGCTATGATAAACATTATGATGTGTTTTTCTATTAATGCAGAACACTTTGGGACAGTTGCAGTGAATATTAGTAGCAGTCAGCACAAGTACAAGTAGTTCGATAATGCTTCTTCTAAAGTTAATAAAAAGTCTTATTCTGAACTTTTAGACGGCTCGTGTTGGTTCAGCTTGTACAAATGAATATAAAGTCGGCTGCAGTATATGTAAAGAAAACAACTTAGTGTATCTGGCAACAAATATTACATGTTGTATGGGTTTAAAAGCACAGAGGAGCACATCTGGACTGAAATTAGTGCCTAAGAGACTGTTTTTGGACTTTTTTTTTTTACATTACAGTACATTTTTACAAGATACATAGCAGAATATCAAGAATATCCCATGTATTACAAAACAGTGATGTTATCGTGAGCTGTGTGCAGACAGTAAGCCGTGCAAATACACAACCAACTCTTCTTTTTTCAAATCCAATCTCACAATAGAAAGTAGCGATAAATCCCAGCTGGATTTATTTTGCAAAGGTGTTTTAATAGTTATATATGATAAGAGCGTGATCCTGTACTTTTGTTCATGTGCAGTCATGGCTGTACTCAGATATCATGTTTGTAGTGTGAAAAAGATAATACAAGGACTAAACCAAAACTCCTCCAGCTTGTTTCTGTGGAAATGTTGCTTTTATTCCACGTAATGACATCTATCTCCATGCAGAATGTTCCAAAGTCTGGGTTTAGCTTTTTATTTCCATAGAATCATGCAGTTGACTTTGCACTTTGACTGTCACTTTAAGAAACCAAGTGTTCACATTGGTCTGGTCCTGTTTTTAGCACAGTTTAGTCTTGATATTAGCTTAGTACCAGGTTTAGCCTAGTTTAAGTTGAAGTGTGAATGTTCTTATAAACCAGGGCTAGACTCGGCTGGTCTAATGGTTATTAGCAACATCTTTAACCTCACAACTCAAGTAGTACGTACAGCCGTGCGTCTCCTCCCAGCTGTCCTCTCCCTGTCTGGCGCAGGCTACAGCGTGTGGCCCTGTGTGCGTGTGCGCCAAATCACATTACCGCGAGACATGAACTCTTCACCCGGACACGACACGGCCATGGCTCTGCTGCTGCTGCTCCAGGACCCACGGAGGAGGAGGAGGAGGAAGAGGAGGAGGAGGAGAAGGAGGAACGAGGGGGAGAGAGGAGGAGAGGACACACGAGAGGCGGGAAAGTTTAGAGGAGCCGACAGCGCGCGCTCACTCCAGAATCCAGGCACGTGCAGTCGAGAAGATTTGTCATTCAAGTGTGCCATCTACAGGCCGTTAGAGGAACTGACGCCATGTTTCAGGTGAGGTTTAAAGGAGTTTATGTTTTTTAATATCAAATTATATGAGGTAAGTTATTATCTTAATGTTTGGCTACACATACATGAACATAATAGCGCTTTAAAGTGACAGTATGCAACTTTATGGAGGTGGCATGTTGTCTGCAGAAAAGTTAAGAAAGAAAAAGTTAAAACCATACTTCAGTACATTCTCCATGGAGATATACAAGTGCCAATATAGCCATGTAAATCAAACAGGTTATATAGTACCACATACTAATCTAGATATAGCTTAATTATTTCATTCATTTATTTACTTTTTGTGATTTTATTTTATTTTTTTGTTTAATCCTGATAAGTATGAAAACACATACACTAAACTAAATACTTCAAACAAAAAAAACATCTAAAACATATGCTACTATATTTGCACAAAACAGGCTTGCAACAGTAGGGAGTAGCTGTATGACAGTAGAAACCTTATCTTAGTATTTATAGCCACATAAATAGACATAAACTTGTAGACACTGTGGCGATGTGAGCGCAGTGCTTGGTAAATAACTGAACTCCTGCACACAGTATGAAATGTTGTTAACTTGAAATATTTATTTGACCTAAATATCCCACTTTAAATTAATTTAACAAATATGTTCACTTAATTTAAAAATCTTAACGTTTATCGAGCTTAATCCTCTTCAATGGGCTGATGCCTCGTCAAATCGTAAAGACAGTAACAAGAAACTCTTTAGTATGCTATGGGATTGTGCCCGCTTAACCATTCTCCAATGGTTAGATGAAACAAAACCAAATTTCACTGGTTGATTAAAAAAATGTTCTATATCTGTTCCCATTGCAAAGACTTACTTGTATATTTTAAGGAGATGTAGGTGAATTCTTTAGAGTCTGGGGGCCTTTTTTATGGAGTACATTGTAGAGGATCATGCTCATACATATTGTTTTTTTTCTTTCTTTTTTTTTTTTTTTTTTTTTTAATATATATGGAAAGTATGTGCATTTCCTTAAAATAAATAAGATGAAAAAAAAAAATTAATTACTAAGAATCAACAAAAACAAATGACATAGAATATCAACTTAATATCTGACTTTGTTTTTATTTTTATTTATTTTTTTTGCAGTGGTTTAAGACACACTATGTAACTTTTATGCTTGTCTCAGTAGAGTTGCTCTGGATGTCTCACAGTATAGCATTAATCTATCTATCTCACATTGTTTCAATTACAGCAATGTTTATTGCTTTAAACCTTGGCAAACAGGCTTTCTTACTGTGAGTGGTCGCCTCTCCACAGATCTGACCTGTAATTTTGACTGGTGTCTTGTTTTCATGAAGACAGATACGCTTAAAGCCATAGTGTGGAACCTTCCTAGCAAACAGCATAGCATCTCTGTAAAGACTAGCAGGTGGCCACCACCAGAAAAGTTAAAATATACATTCAACTTGAAAATTAAAATTTGCTTTTCAATAAAAAAAAATGTTAGCATAATAAGTAAACTTTTTAGCTTTTCTTTTACTATGTATTTATTTATTTTATGTATTTACATTTCATTTATTTCTTTATTTATTTAGATTTTTTGGGTTAACATAACAGATTATACATGAGCTCTGTTAATGTGCGACAATGTTAATATTTCATCGCTTATTGCTCCATAATGACCTCCTAACTCTCATTACCGGGTCACTCATATCATGTACGCGTGTGGAAGTACAGCCCGGGGGTCATAACACAGTAACAAAGTACTTTTACTGCACTGAACTTGCATCCGGACTTTTACAGGAGAGCAGGGGCCAGTGGCAGTTGGGGGTAGGGGAGGAGAAGGGGAGGGGCACACACTGTTGACACCGCCCCCTCCACATGTGGGCCAAGGACACCGAACTCCGGGTCAGCCCGAGGACAAGCTTTAACTGAAACATACACAGACTTTGACATTTTGTGATTATTTTAAAAGCAAATGTTTAAACTTAATTATGGTTCTTTGCTATTATTTTATTTAATTTTAAACAGCACATAACAATACAATGGCCAAAACAAAGTCATAGGAAAGATGCTGGTCCTTTCAGGTAGCTGCAAATACTGGAAATACAGATTCAATTTATAGAGAAACGTGTATATAGAAATAACTAATCACAAATAGTCTTATCATCCAAATATTGTAAAATCAACATACACCTGTACACACATATTCTATCTGCATTCATCATTCCAAATAAATGGTAAATGGTCATATTTTTATATAGTGTTTTTCCACCTTCATGACATTCTTACAAGCACTTTACATCAAGGAACCACTCATCCATTCACACACACACACACACACGGCGGGTATATTATCTTGCCCACGGACACAATGACATTTATCTGTGGGAGCTGGAATTGCACTGCCAACCTGTGGGTCAGTGGATCGGACCACTCTGCCAATCATATTTATGTCTTCCTATGAGTGGAGGTAGGACGAAAGCGCCATCTGCAGTCCGCCTTCTTTAGGACAGTATCCCAGGTGTGACAAAGTAAAAAAGCCCCCTCTTCCCGGTTTAAAGACCATACAGAAAACTCAGTCAACCTGTCGTCCGCTCAGAAGATTAAATAGAACCACAGCGCGAACGTAATGCCATAAACAATACTTAGAATGTCTTGCAATAGAATATATATCGGGTAAAGATTGTCCTCAGTTTATCCCTCTTACTATCTGTTTGCTATGGTGTTCTGTGAAGTCCCTAAGGCATGACAGTGTTTACAGTAGATGTTAAAAGGTCGAGCTTTCCCACATGTCCCCGAACGCACCATGCCTCTGATCCCATGGATACTTTGTTTGTCATCAGTAAACATCACATTCCTCCCCCCACACCACACCAGAAAGATATGGGGCCACAGTAACTGATTTTAACACGCAATTGTAAGAAGTTTATGCTGATAACATCAAGTGCGCAAAACAATGTTAACATCATTATATCTAAAGGGCCCATATTACGATATTTTCTGATCTATGTTATTATGTTGTTTCCTCATCAAAAACATGCCTGTAGTTCTGTCTTGTTTCATTCACATGTTTAACACACATTCAACCTGAGTTCTTCTCTCAAACAGAAAACACTCCGTTCCACCTTGTGATGTCATGTGGTAATACAGGAAGTGCTCCGCTTTTTTATTTTTAAACTCCATACTCCACACTATAATCATTTCAATGATTTCAGCCATGAAATTGCCAATCTCTACTGAAGTACTGAACTAAAGATAAAAGGTATCTGTTAACTTTAACTACCATTTCATGACATCACAAGGTGGTACTCAAACATGTGTGAATGAAACAAAACACAACTCCAGGTATGATTTTGAGGAGGTAACAGCAATTTAACATGGTTTAAAGCTCACAAGTCAATTGTGCATAATATTGGACCTTTAAGTTTCAATTTTTATTATTATTTTTTTGTTTGTTTTGTTTTTTTTTCTTTTTGTGATGTTTTAATTACTGGTTAGACACAGGCAGCAGATATAACATTTGTAATTCCATAACTGTTATGCTAGCAGCCATAATGTATAATAACTATATATATAATAAATAGGCTATCAAACCAAATATTGTAAAATGCAAAATTTCAAATCATTTATTTATAGAACGTAACATTTGTGATTAAAAAAAATTTTTTTTAACTATAAGTTTGAAACCACTGTGGTGTAATTGGTTCAGTGTTTGCCAATCAACCACACAGTCACATGTTTGAACCCCACCAGAACATACTATGCACACTATTATTGTGTCCCTCAGCATTCCCTCACATTACACACTCCATTCATAGTAAACTGAATGACAAAGGGATGTAGCAGAATAAATAAATAAACAAACAAAAAACAAAAAAATACTAACAATTTATATTCACAAGAGCAGAATGTTTTGTTCCACTTTGATAGCTTTTGTTACTCTTGTAATTTCTGCCTTGTTGTGTTTCCATCACTGAAAGGTCACATCCCTGCTGTGTGGAGTGAGTCGAGACCAAATCTTAATCAAAAACATGATTAAATGTTGA
Organism: Periophthalmus modestus; assembly: GCA_019594935.1. NCBI lineage: Eukaryota > Metazoa > Chordata > Actinopteri > Gobiiformes > Gobiidae > Periophthalmus > Periophthalmus modestus. The sequence continues at coordinate 16,201,012 of JAIEZT010001318.1, forward strand.
ATTAAAAAACAATGCAAAATGTTCCATAAAACATATTTTAAATGAATAGCATATCAATGTAGTGGAAATATGGGTGGGTGCTTGGTTCTGGAGGACTGTTTTAATGCAGTACTAGTGACTATTTTGCCAGAAAATGGACAAATGGATTTTTTTTTTTTTTTTTTTTTTTTTTTTTCATTATGGATATTTTTATTGGACTGAAATTTTTTTTTTAAATACTGTTACTGTTAGCAAGCTTGCATCTCCACAAACCTGATTCTTATTTGACATATATCATATAAGTGTGGTTTTAACTTTCTATTTTCATGGAATCACACACTTTGCACCTACAGAAAGTTACATACTATCACTTTAAATAATTTTTCCACAGATCTGTCGTAATATTAGTTTTTGATGTATTTGAGCAAACTTTGTCTTGTCCCAATACAGATGTACTGTATAAGTAGCTCTTAAGGTCAAAATAAGTCCACTGTGTACTGCTTGCATCTATTTAAAAAGCGTTTTATTGTCTGTTAATCATAAAGTGAGCTTTTAGCATGCTCCACTATGGTCTCTGAAAGTTGTAGGAAGCAAACTCATCTTGGTGAATAATTACGATGCAGTGAATGCATAAAGCAAAACTCTGTTTTTAACATTTTTAGGCAGTAAAGAGCTGATGCTAAAGGCACACTTGAACATTTTGTTGTTTTATTTTCTTTTATTGTATAATGAGCATGGTTTATACATATTAGTTATACAGTGCTCAAAGCCATTCACACACACACAAACACCCACTCGTAGTTAACGTGCCTTGCTCAAGGACATAACAACAGTGTGCAATGGAGGGATGGCGATCAAATCTTATAGATAGATAGATAGAGATAGATGATAGATGAATGGATGGATGGATAGACACACACACTCATATATATGCTGTTATCAGTGATCTGAGCTTGCACTATAGCACACTTCTGCATTGTGTCAACATTACCCACAATCCCCTGGCTCTTATCGCCTGCAGGAGTGCTCATCATATAATGGAGTTTTTATGTAAAGAATACGTCTGTCAATATTTACTCAGAAATGTGGCGTGATATAGGGGTCAAAGGTCACGCAGGAGGCACACTGCACTCTTTGTCCCGGGGTTATGATCTAAGCAGGTTACGTGATAATATAAGTGTATCACTGCATCAGTTCTGATTGTGCCAAATTTACTACATAAAATTAAAATTAAAACATCAAACTTTAATTGTTATGTTGTTAAAAAAAACTACAGTGCATAACAAATCCATGATTTTACATAGTAAGAATTCAAAATAAAAATGTATAATTTCACCTATGTAGTAGCTGTACATCATATTCATTTACTAATGCAAAGAGAAAAATAGATATGCCTATATGTTATGTGTAGAAACTCTAAAACTAAAGAGTATTCCATAATAGTTACTGTCTAGGGCTGTAGTCAATTGAACAAATTCCTTGACTAAGGAAAATGTCCTGCCGATTGATTAGTGACTAAAATGAGGGCGTGGCAAAAGCTCTCAAAACTATTACCTATCTCTATGTATCTAACCCAAACTGCACTCGCAAGACTACACCTACAACCTTATAGTCTAAATTAAAGGATTATTTCACTATTTTGGTCACTATGACTCCAAAAACAGAATAATCCTAACGCTAAAGGCCTACAGCCCTATTAGTTCACTAGTCATTTTATAAAGATTTGAACACTATTATTATGGAAAATGTATGTTTCTATGTAAACGCACACTCACATATTTAAAAATAAATAAATAAATAAAAGTTAAAGTAAATAAATCAAATTAAACATTCAATGAAATAAATCTTTCTTTATAGAATTATCACGTTTTATATGAAATTTGTGATCACCATTGTAGTGTTCCTCATTTGCAATTTGGTGAGGTGCACATGTTGTCCAGTAGGGGTCAGTACACGAACGTACATGGCCCCTCAGTCTGCAGCAGTGAGAGAGGGAGAAGAGAGAGAGAGAGAAAGGGACATTGGGAGAGAAAAGGAATTTGAAGAAGAGAGAGAGAAAAAGAAAGAGCAGGAGAACGAGAGGGAAAGAGAGATGGCAAGAGAAGGAATGAGAGAGCATGGAAAAGGGAGAAAGAAAGAGCGCAAGGAAGAGAGAGAAACAAAGGGAGGAAGAGAGAAAAAGAGGGAGGGGGGTGACCTTTGGGTTCAGGGCTGTTGTAATGGCCCTGAATGCAGCATTAACCCTAGCATTTAGAAACAATACACTATCAGGCATTTATTTACATTATCATCCCGTGTATTATTTACTGACCTGTGTTTTTTAACTCCTACTATCCAACATTTATTTATGGCATTATCCTGTACTTATTTACAGTTTTAACCTTGTTCTAGCTAGCATTTAAAAACAATAGTATCCAGCTAGTACCCCGTGTTCATATATCCGGCAACATAGTACCCATCATTCATATATCCAGCATTTAGCATAACTTTTATTCACAGTATCATGCAACATTTTAGATAATTATCCAAAAATTTACAGCGCAATTCAACATTTACTAAAAGAACTATCCACCATGTACACACAGTATTAGCAGCATTGGGGTAACAGTTGCTCAGTTGGTAGTGTTTGTTCACTGATCCGAAGTTTGGTGGTTCGAATTAACCAAAACATTATTGGTTGTGTTTTCTGATCTACTGGTGCGATTCTAGCTCCCACAGATGAATACTGTTGTTGTGTCATTGAGCAAGATACTTAACCCCCCTCGCCCTCTGTCTGCATTCACTGCTGTGTGAATGTCTGTGTGAATGGGTGAGCGGTTCCTATCTAGAAGCCAAGAAGTACTTTATTGAAATTGGAAAATGTGTCTCAGATACAATGGCCCTGACCCGTGGGGTGCCCCAGGGGTCAATCTTGGGTTCAATCTCTATTTTTCGACAATGTTTAAATCTAGGCTCAAAACGGTTCTGTTTAGCTGTGCATATGACTAAAGGTTTTTACTCTGCACTCTTCTCTTTTAAGATTCATTTTATGGTGATTATTTGTGTTTTAATTAAGTTTGTGTTGTGATTTTAATGTCTATCTTATTCTGTAAAACACTTTGAATTACTTTGTACAAATTGTGCTATATAAATAAACCTTGTCTTGCCTTGATGTAAAGCGCTTTGAGTGTCTTGAAGTTGGAAAAGCGCTGTATAAAAATGTGACCATTTACTACTTATATTATCCAGCATTCATTTCTAATAGCATACAACATTTTACATTATTATTCAAAAATTATATTTTAAAAATCTGCCTTTATGCATAGTAGCATATATTCATTTGGTCTTTTGATCAATGCTTATATAATAATAGTAAGAAGAATAGTAAGAAGCAGCATTTATTTATTAACAGTATACAAGAAACATCTCACATTGTAAACAAGAATCCTGCCAAATCCTAGAAATACTATATTTAATATTTATTCTTCATAATGTTCTTATAGTACGCAGCCCTTATAACATTTGTTGTCAGGCTAATAAATGAATAAATTAAAAGCTTAGGTCATACTGTATTATCCTGGGGACCTCGAGCGGTTCATGTTAATAGAAAAATGCATGTGAGTGGAATCCCTCTAGGGTCTTCTGTTCTCCATAAGGCCCTTGTCCTCCTGACAGCAGCAGGATGGATGCCCCGGTCCCAGGCAGATCACAGGACAATAAACGCCCCCATTAACCACGCTGCAGCGGGCAGTAAACGCATTGCCATCACTATTTTACTGTCTAACACACTGCTACTGTCCACTTCACTGTCTGCTCAGGTTTATGGACAAGTGTGAGCTGAAAATACAAAGAGCTGAGTTTATTTTAAATTTATAACTAAAGCCAACTATGCAACCAAACCCCCCACAGCAAAATTAAAGTTGGAATAATATTATAAAAATCAACTTTTTAGAGCTTTTTACTATGTTTTAACATTATTCCCTCATCAAAAACATGCATGAAGAGGTTTTATATGTCATGCATACATGTTTAAATAATCTAGTGATCTTTTCTGGGCCCCATTCAAGCCTTCAGTTTCAATACTGACATACAGTTAGTTTAAACCTAAAAGGACTCTCTCTGATCTGATTCCTCACTTCCTAAACCCCTACCTAAGAATGAAAAAAACGTGCATGTGTCCTCTATCTGCAGGTTAAGGCACTGGCAACCCAGGTTCAGTAGTGATTATATAATCAGTTGTGATTATAATCACAACTGAACGACATACAATTCCTTGTGGATTTCTATTTTAGATATTTCTTTCAAAAACAGGGAATGTCCCATAGAGATATAAAAGCCTTTGCCCTCCCTCAAATTCCCTTGCCCTCCAAGAATGTGAAGTTCTTCAGAGGTGATTGGTTGAGACGCAAGGGTAGCAGGCTGTGATTGGGTAACACGAGTAAATACTGCCTTCCTGGTTAAATTCATTAGCTTCATTTGTTCCTATATGTCATTTGATATAACAATGACATAAATAACCTCTCCTGTGCTGCTCCATACATCTCCAGTCCTTCTGCAGACTTGTGCTGGTGGAACAGGTCGCTGGTGATTCATTGAGGGAAGGCAGAGTTGATTGTAGTAATTAAACAGAGCAAGGTAAATCAGTGTTGCGTGCCATCTGGGTCCCAGGGCCTCAAGAGCGCTATTTACCCACTGCCAGGAGCCCCCATTTATTTACCCATGTAAGCAGGGCACAGGCAGGGCACCGCAGGCAGGCAAGGCACCCAGCTCCGTGTGAGGGCGTGGGGGAGGAAGGAGGAGGGGGTAATGGAAGACTCTTAAAATGCATATGATAGATTAGACTGCTCATTTCACTGAAACATAGTTGTCATGTTTAAGATTTTACAAAAAAGAATCTTGCCTAGTTTTTTTGTTGTTTTTTTAGTGAAGTTTGAAATTGTTCTTGATTAGCCATAATCGGCTATTTTTCTGAGGGTTAAAGCTCACGGTTATAGGAAAAAATACAGGGTACTTCTGAAATCTTCCCAGACTAGCCGAGTTGCTCAGAGGATCATAGCATGAGCATCGAGCGCAGCGTCTATTAAATATGTCTGTGTCACACGTATCAGCTAGCTTCCTAGACGTGAAGGAGCAGCAGTTCTACTCTAAGCTCCTCCCATGTGATTGAGCTCCTCAACCTATCTCTAACGGAGCACCCAGCCACCCTGCAGAGGAAACTCATTTTGACCACTTGTAAAGGTTCAACCTAAGACTATTTTCATGTTGTTGAAATGTCTATTATCACACATGGATTGTCAGGTCATGAGAACACATAAACACTGTGGGAGCCTGTATGGCTAACATTCCCTTGGGGATGAAGTTAAGTAGAGACACTGCCTTGTTTGAAGCTCTGTTCAAGGCTTCTTTTTTTAATTTATTTTATTGGACATAATTATGCTAATGTTGTAAACTTTTCTCTGATGTCTGCTTGTTTTCCTACTGCCCTGAAACATGCTGTGGTCCATGCTGTGGTCATCAGAAAGCCTAATCTTGACCCAAATATTCTTTCTAACTTTAAACCCATCTCAGAAATGCCCTTTTTATCTAAGGTTTTAGAGAAGATTGCATATGACCAACTATAGGCTTGAACGAAATTGGAGAAACATTCCAATCTGGTTTTAAATACCTTGCACAGTACTGAAACAGCTCTTTTAAAAGTTTTTAATGACCTGCTTTTAACTGTTGACTCTGGGAAATCCGCATCTCTTTTGCTAATAGACTTACTCAGTGGATCACAGCATCCTTCTATCCCGCCTGGAGGCATATGCGGGCATTAAGGGGACAGCACTCTGTTGGTTTTGATCCTATCTGTCAGACAGGAGTTTTTCTGTGAACCTAGAACAGTACTTCTTCTGTGTTTCCCTTAGAGTACGGTGTGGCCCAGGGTTCCACATTAGTACCGGCCCTCTTCGTTCTGTACATGCTTCCCCTGGGTGATGTTTTTAGAAAGCAGTATGTCGCATTTCATTGCTCTCCCAGTGAATGCTAATGACAGCCAGACCACAATCAAAGCTCTGTAGGACTGTTTCAGGGATGTGCAGACTTGGCTAAGCACAAACTTCCTGAACTTGAATCAAACTATAACTGAGATTGTAGTGTTTGGCCAAACTAACCCATAGCTTGGGCATGCTGGTGTGGTTCTTCTTCTGGCCTCTTACTGTCACTCTCCAGTGAGGAATCTTGGGTGATTGTGAACTCCATGCTCAAACTGGACAAGCACAGTAGCTGTGTCATGAAGTCCAGCTTTCTTCAGTTGCGGCTCCTTGTTAAAGTAAGACCCTACCTTGTAACGTGGCTTCTGGTTTATTGTAATTCTTTGTATGTGGGGCTGGACCAGGGCTCTCGGCAGGGCTCACAGAATATCCAGAACACTGCAGCATGTCTGCTGACAAAAAACAAGAGACGAGACCACATCACACTTGTGCTGTGCAGCCTGCACTGGCTTCTTTTTTTATATTGAGTGCAATGCAAAATTTAATTGATTGTGTTTAAATGTCTGCACTCTATGGGTCCTCTTCATTTGAGTGAGTTACTGCAGCCCTATACTCCACCCAGCCCTGAGGTCAGCTGACCAGCTCTTACTGCCTGTGCCCAAAGCCAGGCTCAAGACAAGGGGTGACTGAGCCTTTTCTGTGGCAGTGCCCAGACTATGGAACAGCCTGTCAGATCCTCTCAATGCTACTGCTTTAAACTGCTTTAAAGACTAGACTGAAAACCCACCACTTCTCCCTGGGAATTAAAACTAATTAGACAAGATATCTAGGTGTTTTATTGTTCTTTTCCTATGTATAGTGTTATCTGTATATTTGTCTTTTTTGTTGACTTTTATGTGAAGCACTTTGGTCAGCTGAAGTTGGTCTAAATATGCTATATAAATAAACTTATAAATTAACTTAATAAAATTGGAAAACTTATCTGTGTTTGCTAATGTGTACAAAATATATCTCTGACTATGTTTTGGATGTGAACCTTTTCACATGGTTATAAGCTGCGTGGCATGGTAAGGGTTAAGTGTGGATGTGTGCAGAGGTGACAGATGCTTCCCATCCTCGGCTCCATGGGGAAAAGACACACTGGCATACCAATGAGAAAGGGGTGAGTGAGAGAGAGAGAGAGAGCGAAGGGGGGAATGAGAGAGGGGGAGAAGGAGAGAGGGAGGGAGAGAGATGGAGTGAGAGAGGGAGATGGAGTGAGTCAGAGCCCCCAATATACACACACCCATACCCCCATTCAAACACTACCTACACACGTATTACGGGACATACTAATGAGAAAAGAGAAAGAGGGAGAGAGCATGAAAAAGAAAGAGAGAGAGTGTGTGTGTGTGCATGCGTGTGTGTGAGAGACAAAGAGTGAGAGAGAGTAACCTCAGCACACCTACATCTCCGATTCTCCAAATCAAACTCACCTGTACCCCCCCACCACACACATGCACCACAGTGGCATACAAATGGGACAGAATATGCAAATAAGCAAATACATAAACAGTGCTCAGGCTGCTGCATTGTTCACCTGCTGTTGCCTTGGCAACATGTCTGTTTATGATCATCACAGCTCGATAACATGTGACCTTTGTGACTCCCAGAGCCTATGAGGTCGGGCACACATGCACAGAAGTTAGTTTGACGAATAGCATGCATGGTGCCCGAGTAGTTAGTACTCAGCCACAGCAAGAATTTCACAGGTTTGACTGCCTGGGCCTTTGTGTGTTTTCATGTTCTCCTTGTGTCTGGGTGGGTTTCCTCTGGGCTCTCCAGTTTGCCTAAGGACAAATGTGCGTCCTCCAGCTAAGGTAGAAACAAAGTATCAAAATCCTTAATTGTATAAAGGACAGATACAGGTAGCATCCATTACCAGAATAAATACCATACAAAATAAAGAATCACCATTTTGTAAAGTTTTTGTCATTGCATAACAAATGTACAGCTTTCAGATTTTGAGTCAGCAACATTTAAAAGCTGTTTCAAACCAAAACATAGATATTTCTTTTATTATGTAACAACTAGAACGAGCTCCTCTGCGTGTTTTCAGTTCACACATCTTCAGAAAACTCAAACAGCCCTGCCGTAAATCTCATTCACTGAAATTTCATTTCAGCATGCTTCACTTCTAGTAGAGGGCATAAAAAAATCCAAACTTTGAAATGGAAAGTCAAAGACAAATTACTATAATTATATACTGTAGCATTTAAAGGTGCACTGCGTAACTTTCCTGATGGAGATGTAGTACTGTGCATTATGGCTTTAAAAGCATCTTTACCTCCTCAAATGCATACACTCTTGCCGCACCACAATGACAAATCAGACCTGGTTGTTTGAAGTTTAATGCTCCATTGTGGAACATTCTAAGAAACAATAATATCTCCATGTAGCCTCCTCAGCTCCATCATCTAGAATTATTAGTGTGTCATATCAAGGTTTATATGTCTGAAATGTTAAATACAATAAATAACATGACATTAAAATACCTGTAACTCTTGACTGGATTAGCCTTTCCCACCTTCATGGACCACCCCCACCCACATAGGACATGCTTGGTGATCTTTTGTTAGGGTACCCTGTCGTTCACTCTCCTCCTGTCGCACACATATGACACCCCTCCCTTCCCCCAAAATACCCCCGTCAGCACCAAACCTGGTGACAGCTGTAGCATGCTGGAGCGCTCGGGCAAGAGGAACTGAAAGCCAGACCACACCATTCATTTTCGACTTAATATGTTTCAGGCCATTGCCAAAACATCGCAACAGATAATGTAAGCAATTTCATGTGCAGCTCTGTGTGAGGGGTGGAGGGGGGTGAAGGGAGGTGGAGGGAGCACTCTATGTGTGGAGTGTGCAGGGAGTGTGTAGGGAGCAGATTTGGCGGGTGCTCTGGTGGTGGCAGGAGAGAGTCTGGGATAATGAATGTGACGTCTTTGTTCTGCTCTGTGCTCCAGCAAACAACCAACCGTGATGGATGTGGTTACCAAAGCAACGCTGTGGAGATGCCTTCAAAAACATGTGGACAATGTATGTGGGTTGTACTGAGTCAACCTTAAAGGGGCATTATGCAACTTTCCAGTTGAGGGTCAACAACTTTAACCTGGACAACAAGATGAATTCTTGTGGTATTTGTAAGTTCACAAACTCACTAAAATCCATCTGGCCTGGCTTTCACTGGTGCGATATGGCCCGGGCCCGTATAAAGAAGTGAACTAAGGGAGTGTGATGTCATTCATAGGGTTCAGCTCCAGTCGAATGAATCTCATCGAGTCTGGCAATTATAGGGGCAAATTTGGAGCCAAGTATCATAGCAACCAAAGAGCCAATCTGGAGCGAGGCTGTTAAAGGTAATGCCCCTTCCCGCCCGCACAGCTGTCAGTCAAACTTGCTGCTAATGCTAGCATGAGCAACCTTGGGGAAAGAAGGCACCTGATTTGATTATTATTAATGATCATATCTAAATTTACAGACAAAATATAAAAATAAAAACACCAGGATCATGTAGAGTGGGCTAATACCAACATTTAAGACCAAAATCACGACCTGACAGCAGCTGACAGGAGAGACGGGAATTGTTTTTTCAATACAAAGTGAATTGGAGCCACAGTAGATGCAGCCAGAAGCACAGTCATGCTCACTTTTTATTTGGAACGTGGCGCTTAGCAGGTTAACTGTGTTCATTTATATATGCAGTCTATGGACCAATCACAGAGCAGCATTGTGGTTTGGCCAGAGCCAAAGGTGAAGCACCCAAATGAACTCAATGAGTGCTATACATATCAGTCTGGTGTGAGCCAGGTTACAGTAGCCTGCAAGTATCTGTGGATATTATTCCTTTGTCTGGAATGCCTCACCATATGGCATTAATCATATCTATGGAGACAACCACAAGGCCAAAATACAGCTTAAGTCTATGGAGAAGTGAGCCATCTACAGTGAGAATGCATGTTTTTCAAGGTATCTTTGTAGCAGTAGTAATGAGTAGTGAATACATGCAATATAGATATGTAAGCAAGTTACATACTGCACATTTTACCAGAAAGTTGTATAGAGCACCTTTAAATTAGCTGGGCAGGTGAATGGATATTGTAGTTGTGTTATTGGGCAAGACACTTCCGCCATCTTGCCTGTGTGAATGACATTATACCTGTGGAGAAAACAGCCCTCTGCATTTGACTCATAGATAGATATCATAACATAATGCAGGTTTAAGAATTTCAACTTCTTCAGGGTGATTTCTTTACTTATTTTTCACTGAATTTGAGTGACTTTGTCATTGTCACCATAACAATTCCCTGTATAAGAATAAAGATCAACTCATAGACAAACAATTCAATATTAAGCACATATGGATCATTAAAATAATAAATCCGTGAGGGTGCCAAGCGCGTCTGTGGTCTGAACTTCCCGCTCATGTGTCGAAAATCTGCTCTCCATAAAAATGATTTGATTGTACAAGACGCTAATGCCACAGTTGGGTGGTATATTAAATACATATTACGGGCATAAGTTGATATTGTCTCTACCCCGGTGTCTCTACAGAATGGGGTGCATCCATCATCCGTACAGCCATTTGAACGAAGCGTGTACCACCTGAGGCCACCGCCAGCGAGATGAGGAAAACAGACAAAGGGGCGGGGCCAGGGGGTGGGACGAGCGAGGGCGTGGGGGAGAGAAAGCGACAGTGATTGCCAATGGAGGAGCAAGTCTGTTTTTCCATTGGCAGTTCAAAGCTCGGTGGGTGTATCGTCTGTCACCGTGACGTCTTGATTGATAAATGTGTGGGCGGGGCGGCTGTGGGGAGGCCGTCCTATTGCAGCAGGGGGCGGGGCTTCCTGACAGCCCATTGTGGGGGGGGGGACAGCAGATGTATTGGTCCCTGGATTGCACTAGCTCTTTTCTCCATTCGGCTCCAGTCCATCCATCACAGTGTTCATGTTCACTGTCTGAGGGAGTATATGACACAAACACGCAGTACATGACAAATACTCCCAGTACCAAATATACACAGCCTGGAAATACAATGCAGTAGCACAAGTGTTATACTTTAAAGGTCCTGTGTTCAGTTTTGCCGTGTTATGTTTTTCTATATCCATACATACGTGGAGTCATGTTTTGTTTCATTCACACATTTCAATAATCCTGCAGTTTTAGAATGCCTCTTTCTCAAAATGCATGGACTATACGACATCATTCACTGGTAATTCATTAATCCCCATTATTTATTTAGTTGTTTATTTGTTCTTTAGGGCAGTTGTAGCATGAATTGGGGAGAGAAAGCATACAGACATTTAGCAAATGATTATGGACGACACACAGGTGACAACCTCATATGTGCAACACCTAAAACCACTACACCAGCAGCAAGCAACCCTATGTGGCAAAGTGAGAGGAGCCCTGGAGCTCATCGTAGAGCTCCTGCTCCTCTATATAGAGGAGTTCTGTTCGGGATGCATCCCTGGGGAAATGTCGCACACAGAGAAGACTAGTATGAAAGATAGAGCCTCGCCAGAATTGTCCCTTGTTGTATCACATTACAGAGGACCATGGTGACAGGGGACAGGCTGATGCCTGACCCTCAACCAGAAAAGGTACAAAGTATACAAAGTGCACCTTTGAATACCCCACCTCTGGCTCACAGTTGCTCTCCTGCTAGTGCTAGTGTTTTTTTGCTTTGAGATGGTGAATCAACCTTTTCTCTGATTACATTTTGAGGCTTAGAATGAATTGTTAAAGGTGAACTATGTAACTTTCTAGTGGGAGGTCTGCCACCTGCTTGTCTCTATCACTATGCAGTGGTAGCTTTACCTGGAATGTTCCACAATACAGAATTAAACTATTCTCAAATACAATAAAATTTCAGGTGTTTTTATTGCTCAAAAATATCTTGATAAATACACTTTGGTATTATGAGCAGGGTCATCTCTCCACAGATTTAACCTGTATCTTAGCCTGGTGGCACAATCTGCTTTCCTCCATAAATTTAATGCCATCCTGTGGAACGTTCCAGGCAAACCAATAGCATCTTTGTGAAGATCAGGTGGCAGATCCTCCACCAGTTACAGTGCACCTTTCAGTGGCATCTCTTTTGATTATGACTGTTGTCTCATTTTTATGCACGATAATCACAGCAGTACAACAGCGAATCAGCTGTTCAGTGATATGTAAATCTCCTAATGAGCGTCCTCCCTATGGACACAGATTGGACAGGACATGTCTCCGTCCGCTCCCTGATGTCTTTGGACAAAAGTGAAAAATGTAGCCGCACTCGGATCTATGGGATGATTAGGCCAGAGTTCGATTGTCCAGAGCGGCGATTCATCAGTGTCCAGCATTTACCCGTTCAACGGCCGCTCCCGTGTCACCTTGGTCACTACAACAACGGGACCTCGCCAATCTCCGTCTCGTCCAATCAGCATCCAGAACATGGCCGGGCACAGGAAGAGAATAATCCAGCATCTAATCACAACAAGCAACATTATCAAGAAAAGCCAGCTCTCCTGACAGAGGGTTCAGTGGGAATGTGCACTAAGTCTGACAGGTGAGATTGATGGTAACAGATTTTACTCAAATTATATTGCCCTGATGACAGGTAGCAGGGTACACTTTTTTCTCCTAAATAAAGGATGTAAACTCAATGACTGTAAGAGTTTTGACATTTTGGGCATTTATGTTTAAATTTTAAATAAAAGTTTTGCTTGTAAATATCCAAAAGTGACAGAATACAGGTAAATATACATTAATGCCATGGGAGTAAACATGACAGTATATCATCTATATTATTTTATGTTATAATGGCTTGAAGTTCATATAAGTTTTTGTTGTTTTTTTTGTTGCTTTGTTTTTTGTTGAAGTTTTTTTTGCATCCTGGTTGGACATGGACAGCAGATATTAAAAACGTGGAAGTAACTCCATAAATGTTACCTAGCAACCATAATTTTTCCACAATATGCTACTTAACTAATATACTGTGATAAGTATTTAACACCCACCAAGTACTATCACACCATGAAAACCTGTCATATGCACTTTAAATAAAGCTGTATTTTAAATGATTAACACATTTTTATTGGGTCCCCAGTTCTGCCAACTTTCCTGTAGTTCTTCGAAAAATTCTCCAGATGATTCAACAAAAGTTGCACTATATAACTTTTCTCGTGGCAGTCCGACTCCTACTCTCTATGGTAACTAAGTACCAGAAAAAAAAGCTTACTTAGCTGTTACTCTTGCTTTACTTCATCTCTTGGTCTGGATGCTTTAAAAAAAATGGCTTTAGACTGGCTTCAATTTGACATCTGATAAAATAACACTTTCAAAGAACACAAACCATAGCAAAAACAACAGACAAAACCCTAAACCAAGTCCTTGTGGTCACCCTATTCACACAACAGCTTTGGAGTTATAACTACCTGCTCACCAATGCCAAAAAGTGCCGTGGGACTGTTTTGGAGCTATATTTTGTTTACGGTAGCACTGAAATGAACTCTCTCTTGTACATCCCCCTCCACCCTACTCACCACCCACAAATACTCCAGACCCTTCCCCCTGAATGAAGAGCCCTGGTCACCAATCAGGCGCACAGGTAAGCATGACCACTCCGATCCTGGGCAATCGTCCAGCCATTCATCACCTGGGAGGGAGGGGGGTGAGAGCAGAGGAACGCACCGGGGAGAGCGAGGGGTGGGGGGTCGGCAGTGGGTGGGGGCACGTGTCACTGACAGAGCCAACCCCGGCAGACAAATGGCCCCCAAAATTCAGTATTAATCAGCTAGTGATTTGCTGCCCCTTTAAAGCCAATACCACTTAACAACACAGAGGAGAGAGGGAGCGGGGGTACGAGGAGCAGCTGGGGAGGGAGGTAAACAAAGACGGAGGGCACAGAAAAACAACAGAGAGGAGGAAAGAAAGAACGAATGAACCACGGTACTTCATCGAAGTACGAGAAAAATGCTGCATCAGGGGGTGCGCTGTAGGACCCCCGGGTGCCCCCCCACACCAGCCCCCCTGCACAGTGTTGATTTGTCACCGCACTTGATCAATAGCGGTGATGGAAACAGAATGCGCTCAGATGGATTAAACGTCCCACCGGCTCTGACGTTATTTTCCCATTAAGAGAAGGCTAATCATTACACACAGGAAGAGCACAACAAGCTAGCTAACACGCACATACACACACACACACCACGGGTTTAATCACAAGTCATACACAAGTAGTTATAATAATATGATTACAATTAGAAGGTGCTCGTAAAATGAAACCAGAACCATGCCAATTCAAATTCCAATCCAATCCAAATTGACTCTCAAGTCCAAAAGAGTCTGACTGTAGACCTCCACCCAGAGGACCCTACCCCACAGACCTTCACCAGGATGCACCTCCACCCACATGTCCCTCACCATTTTTCATTAGTTTACTCTATAAATGACTTAATGACACTTTGCATCAGTTGTTGCCTTAGTTCATTGTCTAAAAGGTCATTAAAGATTATAAAACTAATTTCAAATTGTTTAGAGTGAAGCACTTCAAAGACAATGATCACCAATAGATTTCATTTTTGGTTAAACTAGATTTGTGTCATCTCTGCTCTACCCTGTCTGTGTAGGCTAATTAGCAGTTTAAAACATGTTTAAAAAAACACTTATTTAACTGTCAACGTAGGTCTACATATACAGTATAAGGAGGTAAATACAGTTGAAACCAGAAGTGTATATATACTATATAAGAAGACACTTAGGCTTTCTCACTCTCTGACTGAGAAATCAGACTAAACCTTTCCTGTATTAGCTCAATTACGATTACCAAAATTATTTCTATTTGTTAAATGCCAGAATAATGAGAGAAGATTTTTTTTTTTTTTTTTTTTTTGTAGAATTTTACATTATAAACATAAAAAGACACAAATGTAAAAACATTCAAACAGTAACAAAAAAAACAAAACAAAACAAAAAAGTGGGTGTACAGTTACAATCTCACAAATTGAACAATCACAGGAATCAGATAAGTTCTGGTCTTCTAAGCAGAATATAAGATTTCCATTTCTCCCATATCTTGTCAAATTTGTCCTTTTGGAGTCGGTTGTACATTGTGATCCGTTCCATGATAAAGATTGAGTATACCAAGTTGTGCCAATCGTCCAGGGTGGGGAGGTCCGCCTTTAACCATTTTTTAGTTATTGACTTCCATGTCGCTAAACTCAGCATACTAAACAGACGTCCCATCTCAGTGCTTGTGTCCAAACAATAATTCATCCCAATTTAAAGATACTTGTAAATTAAACATTATTCTCAACTCTGATCAAATATTATTCCAGAAATTCTGTATCATTGAACATGCCCAGAACAAATGAAAATGATTTGCTCCCTGAACACCACAGTTCCTCCAACAACAGGACGAGCCCGTATAATGTGAACTTTGAGCAGGTGTTATAAAGTATCTGCTGAGGCACTTCCATCCAAAACAACTCCATGAATTTGAACTAGATATCTTCCATTGGAAAGCATTGTGTTTCACCCAGGATTCATTTGACAAGAGTGTATTTGCTTCCTCTTCCCATTTTTGTTTAATGTAGTACATATTTGAGATTTTAATATCCTGAAAGTCCTTATATAATCTAGAAATAAATTTCAAACCAGAATGATTCTGATATGTCTTAATAAAGATCTTGAGAGAAGGATTTTTAAAGATAATTTTTCATTACTTTCTTCAAAGTCAGACATTTACATACAGTAAGATTACTATGTATTTAAACAAAAAGAGAAAACCCAGATGATGCCATGTCTTTGGAACCTTCTAATAGTTTTTTTTTTTTTTTTTTGACAACATCTGAGTTAATTAGATGCAAATTTGTGGATGTATTTGAAGGCATACTTGAAACACACTGCTTCTTTGTTTAACATGCAAAAATAAAAAGAAATCAGTCAAAATATCAGGAAGAGAATTGTGGACTTGCACAAGTCTGGTTCATCCTTGGGTGCAATTTCCAGATGCCTCAAGGTGCTACGTTCATGTCTTCAAAAAATTATACTCAACTATAAACATACCACCCAGGAAGGAGACGGGTTCTGTGTCGCAGAGAGGAACATACTTTAGTCCGAAATGTGCATATCATCCCAAGAACAAAAGCAAAAGACATTATGAAGATGCTGGCTGAAGCTGATAAGAGTGTGTCATTATCCAAAGTGAAACAAGTACTGCACCAAGATGGGCTGACAGGCCACTCTGCCAGGAAGAAGCCACTTCTCCAAAAGAAAGATAAAAACCTAGATTACAGTTTGCAAAAGAACACAGGACAAAGACCTTATTTTTTAAGACATGTCCTGTAGTCTGATTAAACTAAAATTGAACTGTATAGCCATAATGAGCATTGTTACATTTGGGGGAAAAAGGGGGAAGCTTGTCAGAACACCATCCCAACTGTGAAGTACGGGGTGGCAGCATCATTTTGTGGGGTTGTTTTGGTGCAGGAGAAACTGGTGCACTTCACAAAATAGAGGACATTATAAGGAAAGAATATTATTATGCGGAAATACTGAAGCAACGTCTCGAGACATCAGCCATGAAGCTAAAGCTTGGCCGCAAATGGACAATGAACCGAAGCATACTGCCAAGTTGGTTGGAAAGTGTCTTAAGTATAACAAAGTCAATGTTTTGGAGTGGCCATCACAAAGCCCTGAATCCTATTGAAAATGTATGGGCACACCTGAAAAGGCATGTGCAAGCAAGGTGGCCTACAAACCTGACTCAGTTACATCAGTTCTGTCAGGAGGAATGGGCCAAAATTCCTGCCAGCTATTGACATTTGACCCAAGTAATACACTGTAAAGGAAATGGTACAAAACTGTCCCCAAAAAAAATCCTTCTCTTATTATTTTAGCATTTAGCAAATAGAAATAATCCTAATTGACCTAACACAGGTATGTATGTGACAGAAAAAATGTATGTGGCTTTTTATATACTCACTCTTCTTCTGGATTTCAACTTTATGTGTTTTTGTTACTCTGTATGTTTAATCCATTTGCTTTTCTATAGATCTTATAGTCATGTATCTATGCACCATAGTGGGAGCCATGCAGGTGAAGTGTATTGCCCAAGGACACAAATTAAATATACAAAATGTGAAGGGGGTAAAGACACAGCTGATCCTCTTCAGGTAATGCAAAACACTTTAATAATCTGGCAACAAGTTACACAAAACTTAGGTTACTTTAGTTTTTTTTAAATTTAAAGGTCTTGATGCTACATTGAAACTACACACAACACAACAAATGTTTTTGAGTAAACAAAACTGTAATGTAGATGTTTTTATTTATTTTTTAATGGGTAATATAGGCCCTTTAAAGCTGTATTTATTTAGAAAGAGTGTATGACATGTCACATTTAAATTATGCATGATATGTATTATGTATGACATTATATGTCACATTTAAATTAATCAGAATGAAGGGGGAATAAATCTGTTATTAATATACAGTAACAGTAAAGACAGGCTTGCACATTTGACCTGACAGAGCTCTGCGTGTTTGTGAAGGACACAGAGAGGTGTGATCATGATGAGGAGCTGACAGGAGCAGACAGGAGCTGACAGGAACAGACAGGAGCAGGAGGCACCATCTGCTGTGGAGCCCTGCTGTTCTCTCACCTCTTCACACTGCAGTACAGGCTAGCAAACTCTATTCTAACTGGTCTGATTGGTCTGCACTGGACTCTGTGTGCTTACCTTTCATAAATAGAGATAGATAGATATTATGACTTAACCTGGAGCTCTAATTGGCTGTACCCCAATTGCTTCCATGTAGTTGAGCAAAATATGCCTTTCCCCAGTACAGATATATTGTAAAAGCAGCTTTTGGGTTCAAAGTAAGTCCATTGTATATTGTCTGCATGTAATTATAAAGCATTTTACTGTCTGAGAATCAGAAAGTGCTGTTAGCATGCTAGTTGTTGTTGTTAGCTTTACTGTGACTGTGAAATGTGATTTATAGACTCATCACAGTGAATAATAAGAATACTTGGAATGCATAAGGTAAGTGAGGAATAATGTTGGTCTGCTGCAAAGCATTTACAATATCCATCCATCCATCCATCCATTTTCTTCCGCTTATCCGGGGCTGGGCCGCAGGGGCAGCAGGGACTCCCAGACTTCTCTGACCCCAGACACGTCCTCCAGCTCCTCCGGTGAGTTAAAGGTCCCCATGAAGGGTACCTCCAGACGTTCCCAACAGACCCTAATGATACATTTGGGCCTGCCAAGTCTGTTCAGCTTCCTCCTTTGCCAACGGATCCAACTCACCACCAGGTGGTGATCGTTTGACAGCTCTGCCCCTCTTTTCAGCTGAGTGACCAAGACGCGTGGCTGGAGGTCAGACGACAACAAATTCGATCATCGACCTCTGACATATCGTGTCCTGGTGCCACATGCATTGATGGACACCCTTATGCTCAAACATGATGTTCTTTATGGACAAACTGTGGCTAGTACAGAAGTCCAATAACAGAACACCGCCCAGGTTCAGATCAGGGAGGCCATTCTTCCCGATCACACCCCTCCAGGTGTCAATGCCATTGCCCACTTGGGCAATGAAGTTCCCAAGTAGAAAAATGGAGTCCCTGGTCGATGCACTGTCTAGTACCCCTCCCAGGGACCCCAAGAAGGCCAGGTACTCTACACTGCTGTTTGGCCCGTAGGCCAACAGAACGATGAGAGACTTGTCCCTGACCCGAAGGTGCAGGGTCGCAACCCTCTTGTTCACCGGGGTAAACTCCAACACATGGCAGCTGAGCTGTGGGGCAATAAGCAAGCCCACACCAGCTTGCCGCCTTTTCCTGCAGGCAACACAAGAGAAATGGAGAGTCCAGCCTCTCTTAAGGAGTTCAGTTCCAGAGCCCAAGCTTTGCGTGGAGGTGAGGCCGACTATATCTAGTCTACCTCTCGCACAATCTCAGGCTCCTTCCCCCCCAGCGAGGTGCCCCCAGAGCGAGTCTCCATGTCCACAGATCCAGTCGTCAAGGCACCCGCCTTCGACTGCTGCCTAGATCTTCCTACACCAGCCCCTTATGGATCCTCCCGCAGGGGGTGGCAGTTTCACGTTGCTCATTCGGGCTGAGCCCGGCAGGGCCCCGTAGGGAAAGTGGATGCTTGCCACCAGGTGCTTGCTGTCGAGCACCCACCCCTGGCCTGGCTCCAGGATGGGGCCCCGGTTACACCGGTCCAGGCAATGTAGCTGACCTTGCTTTTTCACTCATCTTAAAAGGCTTCTGAACTGCTTTTAGTCTGACCTGTCCCCCTACCAGAGGCATGAAGCCCACGACAACATAGCTCTGAGGATTGTTCAGGTGGTCAAACCCCTCCACCACGTTAAGGTGGCGGTTCAAGGAGGCAGCATCTAAAATATAGTTTGTTTTTTTATGTTTTTAAGACAGAAAAAAATCCAATCCAATACAGTGCCTTTAACAGACTTTTTCAGCTAGTAGAATGTATTTTCCTCATCAGATACATACCTGGACATGTGCATGTTTTGTTTCATCCATAATTTAGAGTAGTCCTGCATGTCTAGCCTAAGTTTTCTTGACTGCTCAAAGCCCAGACCTTCTCCTCTTGATATGATCTGGAGGTAATCTGGTCATCATCTGTGTTTTAAAGTTCCTTTAACTGGACCACACTCATTTGATCATTTCAACTAACTTCACATTAGGCAGGTAATATGTTAAGCCTGATCAAAACTGATTCTCTGCAGATTCTATCCCTCAACAGGAAAATAAATAAATAAATGAACAAACAATAACTGGGCCTGTCCAATTTAAACTGATTTATCAACATGCATGCAAACCTGGGAACTATGGGAGACTCCCAGACCCAAATAACACATCTGAAGAAGCCAATACATACTTGCATATTTACTGCATGTAACAGCACAGTCTGACTTACATTAGGCACAGACTAGGAGAGGCATTAAACTGCATGAGGTAAGCCAACAAAATATTGGGCATGCGTTTGAATGTGTACTCACTTGTTTTGGATTATTATGACAAACTTCTGCTCTGTAAAACTTTCAAAGACGGGTAAGCTTCCATAGAGTTATATAGGCCCCTGCCCTCCCTCTCAAACTATAACATTATCCAATAGAACATGAACGCAATTTATTGAAAGAACGTAAAGACACCCCACCCGAAGGTTACCAACTCCTTTGTGTTAATATAAAAGAATAGCGTCTCTATAATTGCATTGTAACCTATATTTGAATACATTCCCCCCATTACCTCAGGGGGAGGGTCTGTCTATGTTCTGATTAGACTCGTGACACACACATCCATCCCCATCCACAGCTAACACCGGGGCTCACCGCTAAAGGATCCTTCTAATGCATTCTGAGCATTCCAATTTCCACCCTGCCACCCAAGACAGAAGCCCCTTTGAGCTCAATTACCCGAGTCTCCATGGCGCCTTGCACTCCGGGAGACCCCTGTTCACGTGTGCACCCATAATCATAGCGCCCGCTCACAAATGCCGCAGAGGCTAAGTTGGGGTGACAGGACAGAATCACACAATCAGGGATGAGACAAACATGAACGGGGACGCTAGTTTAGCTTATAGGACGAGATGGGACAGGAGGAGACAAGAGGGAAGTGGATATTTCATAATACAGTTTGTAAATAAGAATAATAAAAACTCATTAAATGCTATATTGAATATGTACTGTGTAAGCCTGGGTCAATGAAGTAAATATGACTGCTAATAATTGAATTGATAAACCAGTAAGTCCATGTATTTGAGCAAAAATTGTTTTTCCCCAGTACAGGTATATTGTATAAGCAGCTTTCCAAATGAGACTGCTGTGTGTTTCCTACATCTAATTAAAACGTTTTACTCTGAATGAATTAGGAAGTGTGCTGTTAGCATGCTAATGTTTGTTAGCATTACCATGATGCCGTCTGATGCCCTTTGAAAGTTGTTATAAACAAATTTTGGTGAATAATTAGGATAACAGAAATGTTTTAGGAAAGTAAGGAATAACTTTGAACAACTGCAAACCTTTTAAAATGAACTAGTTTATTTTTTTTGTTTTGCAGACATTAAAATTTCATACAGCACATTTCAGTGACGTGCGGTGAGGTTCATGGCTGGTGAGGCACTGGTCATCACAATCAGATTTACAAACATATAAACCGGTGTCGGCAAGTAAATCTGACCCTGAGCCAATTTTTCTCCCTGTAATTTGGGGCCAGAAAAAAAAATAATTTCACAATAAAGGTTCCGCAGTCCATATGAAATAGCTCAAATGGTATGAAATAAAAAGCTGGTTTTGTATTGTTTTTTATCCTTATTCTGGTTCCCCAATTCTCAATGGATTGAAGTCATTCAATTTCTTACCATTTTGTACGTCTCTGTTTGAAAAGAGAGAGTCTTTCATACCGTCGTCTGGAGCAAACCATTTAGCTCCTTTAGCATTGGTCTTCCTTTAATTATAACCTCCTGCTTTGAGCAAAAGTTCAGCTTAGAAAACTGCTTGAGCTTTAATATGTAATCTTCCTCCATTTAAAAAGTAGGGCCAGACAAGAAGAAAAAAGTGAATTGCTAAAATTTACTTGCTAACTCTAAATTGTAATTTGTTGCCCCTATTCTGTGGGAGTTACATGAATCCCTGGGGTCACGAGCGCCCCCTACCATGAGGCCAGGTACTACGTGCCTCACCTGGCGTCTTTTCACAGCTACTTAAAGCAACAGCCTGTGCTTCTCCGCACATCTCTTCTCACTATTTCAACAGTAAACGTAAAAATTCAGTGAGTTTGAGGAAAAAAAAGAATAAAACTGCAAAGTTAAATAGAAAATAACTTTATAGTACAAATCATTGGATAAATATAACAATTTCATTTTTTTTTTCTCTGTGATGACAGGTGAGGCACGGCCTCACCTGCCTCACCTGACCACACGTCATTGGCACATTTAGTATGTGGTACTGACAATGGGGTCCAGCCCTTGAACAGCTTGGAAACATCACATCACAGGGGTAAGGGAGAGGTTTGAAATCAAGGGGTAATAATGCATTGAACTTTAACAGCCACATCAAATCAATAACATATGCAACATTTACCATCTAAAACACATTGCAAAAGTCAAATGTAAACTGTCAAAACCAGATTTGGAGAGGCTTATCCATGCGTTTGTCTCCAGCAGGTTAGACACTTGTAATGGCCTGCTCACTGGCCTCTCCAAACGAGCCATAAGAAGCTGCAGTACATCCCGAAGACTGCTGCGCTGGTTCTGACTCGAACCAGGAAGTAGAAACACGTCTCTGCACTGGATTCCTGGGGCTCAGAGAATAGACCTTAAAGTAACCTCAGACACCAGCCTCCTGCTGGTGCTGAGAGTCAGGACTAAACACGGGAAATCAGCTATGCATTTCACTGAACGTTTTTTATTCTGTACTCTTCTCCTTTATTGTTAATTTTACAATGATTATTTTGATTTGTTTGTATTGTGATTTTAATGTCTTTCTTATTCTGTATAGCCATTTGAATTACTTTGTTCTATGCAAATAAACTTGCTTTGTCTTACTGCTGTCCACTGAAAGATGGTTCAAATCCCAGCTCCAACAAGCCCTGCTGGACACGTTGCGTCCTTAGACAATATGAATGGTGTGTGTGCATCTGTGTGGTGGTAGTCGATGGGGCCAAAAGATGCAGGTCGGCAACCTTGCTTCAGTCAGTCTACCCAAGGGCAGCTGTGGATACAGAATTAGCTTACAACCTCTGAAACTAGTAAATAGACTTTCGGCATCTGAATAAGACTACCAAGACTTTTTTACTGGAATATTATTGATTATGGATGCTTTAAAGGCACCTTGTGGAACTTTGCCTGGATTTTCCTCAGTATGGCATTAAAC
Source organism: Periophthalmus modestus (assembly GCA_019594935.1). Lineage (NCBI taxonomy): Eukaryota > Metazoa > Chordata > Actinopteri > Gobiiformes > Gobiidae > Periophthalmus > Periophthalmus modestus. The sequence goes on from JAIEZT010001318.1 coordinate 16,223,870, forward strand.
TTATTTAACAAGCAGGTGATGCCACCAGGTCAAGTTACAAGTCAGATCTATTGTGAGGTGGCTAACACACAGCAGCAATGCTGTTTTTACAATGTATTTTTAATCAATGTAAACACCTGTAATTTAATGCCATATAATGGAAGGCAAAGCAATAACATTTCATGGAGACAAGTGTGACCAGAGTCCCTACTAAAAAAGATTACATAGTGTGGCTTTAATTTAGAATCTGAATCTTGGAATGTTGCATGTTTGCTTCTGAATTTAGGTATTTGTGTATTTGCAATCTCTGGGGCAACCTCCCCTTCATCCACCATTTTATATTATCTTTAATTTAAAACCTCCATTGTCCTCTATCGATTTCCAGCAAATGGACTTTTTTTAATCGAGGAAGACTTGATCTGCAGATACCATTAGAGATGCAAAGTGTTTCAGAGGAGAAGTCCAAGAGCGATGAGCCAGACACAAGCGCGTTTCTGAGTGGTCCATATCTGCAGAACGCACTCTTCCAGAAATCTTATTAAACCCCACAATTAGCTGCACGTCGCCCGCTATAAATAGACCCCTTTTCCCATTCCGGCGATGTCAGTCAGAGGCCAGCATGGGAAACAAAACAATTGGAATTATAGCTGTGCTCGCTCTTCGGCTGGCCACGCTTTTAACGGGATAATTACTAGTCTATTCATTGGCACTCTACCGGGCGATACATCACCTCCACGCAAGCCTTGCTCCCCCTGATAAACGCCCTGCTTTGGGGGGAAGGCAGGGGGGGGTCAGGGGGGGCCGCTCAGGTCTGCTCCCAGTCACTGATGATACTGTGGACAAAAGGGGTGATGATGGAATGGACTATAGACCAAAGATGGGCAGTGAGGAGTTTAAACTGAAGCATAAATATACCACCAATCACCTCTCAAGCTATTTATATCTCTGTCTACTACAGGGTGCGATTAATCGAATAATTGTGACTAGGCTAGTTAAACTAATCATAGTCATATTACATGCTATACAGATTCAAACACATTTTCATAAAAGTGTAAATATTCTCTATTTACAAGCGTCTTGTCTGCATATTTCAACCTTTGTTTGGTTGAAAATGTATTTTAAAAGTCTCAAAGTACAATAGAAATAATACTTTCAATAGTCAAATTGAAAAATTATTGATAGTTGCAGCCTTACACTATCCTGTCTTATCAGCTGCTCTGTCTCCACCAGTTTTGGGGTTATTATACCAAGGACACAAGATCAGTATGCACAGGTCCAAGATGGGAACTGAACTGCTGACCTTTGGCTTGGTAGTTAAACACTCTAACCACTTATTTTGAAATACCAGTTGTCTTACATGAGTATACTTTTGATTATATTACTTCACAGGATTTCAACCAATACAAGATTAATCACAACTGAACATACACCCTGTCTTATTTTGCTTCAAAAGTTGCCACTCCTGTTGTTAAATGTTAATTAAATGTAAATTTAAATATATGATGCAAATCAAATTGTAATGCTTGTCAGAAAACTTGCAATTTAATATTTTGAAATGGTACCACCCTACTATATACATTTATAGTATATATATGTGTTGTGGGGTATCTGTTATTTAGCCTGGCCCGACCCTGCTTACGGCCACCATTAAAAACAGGAAATCCATAGAGAAGACAAATGAGCCCTAAACGAAGGGCCACGGGAGGAGGGCGGAGATAGGGCCCCATTCTGAGCTCTGAACGTCTCTGCTGCGATCTGGGGATCTATCATGGAGCAGAGAGGGAGAGCTATAGGCCCACCCTGAATGGGGAGAGGAGGGGTAGAGAGGATCTATCGCCACGGAAACAGACATAAAGCAATTAGACCTGCTGTAAATCGTGTCCAGATAAAATAACTCAGAGTATAAGAGGATCACGGCCAAACTGAGTGTGTTTCATGGCTTAAAGATCAGACAGGCAAACAAGCCAGTGTGGAGGTGGAGCACAGTGAGGAGGCTGTGGGTCACAGTCATGAACTGTACAGAGTTATGTATTCTTTGAGTGCCAGGGTGAATTACCCTTGGCTTACGCTCCTTCTTTTCTTAATGAGTCTGAACAGTGTGCCAGTTCTCCAAATGGGTAATCTCCAGCTAGATGACAGTAGGTGAATACTCCAGCTAGGTACTTGTGACTATGAACCTTTAGCACAGATTTGGACATGGCACAGTGCCTGGGGATTCTGCTCTCACATTAAGGTCCATCTGACAGTACTTAAAGAAGAATTATTGTGCTTTTGTCTGTTATGGTTATAATCTATCACACATTTGGATCCCACAATTAAATCGATTTAACCCATTTCAACCCACCGGCCACAATGGAGCTCAACACTGACCGCCTGCTCCAGTTTCAGAAGTAGATTTTCCATTCATTTTTCTGAAACTTTTTAAACTTTTCAAAAATGATAACATTAAAACTTCAAAGGCATTATGGAGGCTAACCAGCTACATGGTAAGTAATATCCATAATGCCATTGTTTTAAGACCAAAAAGAAAATTTAAAACGCAAGAGTCAGCAAAATGGTTCAATAGCTTAGCAGTTTATAAAGTTTCAGAAACAGATTTTAAATAAAAACTATTGGTTTTGTGGACATTAGCCCCAAGCAAGCTTTCAACTTTTAATATATATATTTTTTTCAGAAAGTTTATAGTAAAAATGAATGAGAAATTTAGTTCCAGAACTAAATTTCTCTACATTTTTTGCTGTGTATATTTTTCCAATGTATTTTTTGTATTTTCTAAAAGAATGAAGAGTTAGGATGAAATGTGTGCAATGTCACAAGTTTACTGTTAATTGTCACATGACCAGAGATGATTATGTAAAACTGAGGGGAAGATGACATCCAGATTTTTTAAAATTTAACACAGGACTACGATTTTTGGTACACATCATCTTGAAGGTCCCTAGTCATGTGATTTGTAATGACTTGATTTATACAGTTTAATTTGGTGTAGGATGGAAATTATGTTGGTGGTCACAATTGTGGCAGGTGTGACAGAACGTTGTGCTATTGTACAGAGCTGTATATTTTGGAGAACACATATTTCCTTACATATAATACATGTGCTGTGGCTATTTGAATTGGTTTACATCCACACTAAGGGAAATTCATGATATGCTGAATGAAGGTGATGGTCCCGTAAAGGTTTGAAATTAAGTAACTGTCTCTAAAAATTAGAACTTGACAAATTGTGACAGAGAGGTGCCCATCAGGTTGTAAAATGAATGTGTCTACTATTTCAGTGACTAAGTCAAAACAGGGAGCTATTTTACATTAAATTGATCAAAAATCTCATATGGCACTTTTAATTCACAATACAAGGTATTAGCCCACTCATCACAATTGTGACAAACCAAAAAAATCATTTTTTAAAAACTTTTTTTGTACTTTTTGATAGTTTTCATAAAACAAATAATACTTGATCATGCCAACTACAAATGGCGCATGAATTTCATAATTTCATCTTTGGGAAAAATGTAGGCATTAATGGGTTAGTATAAGAAACAGGTTCGCTGATTCCCAGGTTGGAAAATGCAGCGCTGCATGCTCCTTTACAATATGTCGCCATAAGCGTCATCACAACAACATGCTATATCTTGCAGGATCATGCTGTCCACTCCTCCTATGGATAGAAAATAGAAATTGGAGAACAAAGTTTAGTACAGAACAGTGGACATGCACAGTATGTGTTGGGAGCTGTAGCTGTACCTTACAGCTGCAGGCAGTTTTAAAACTATTTTTAAATCTCTTTCTCAGTACACAAATATCTGGAAGCTAAAAAGACTTCATGAAGGCTTTTGTAGACATCATCCCTGCAGGACCATGGCATGATGAAGGACCTCTGCAGACCAAACCAGGGGTCAAAGGACAGATCCGTGACACAGCCCCTGGTCTTTTACATCAAAACATGGCTTCTCTGTGTGTTTATGATGATGACTGTATTTTTGCAGTCCTAGTCTCAAAAGGTGAATGGGGTTTGGGGCCATCTCAGTTGCCCAAGGAAGTTACATGAAACTTTACCCGATGGGTTGTAGTTACTGTGTCATGATCAGCCTGTTCCTGTGCTCCTCGTGTGTCCTGTGCTCTCCTCCCCCCTCCCTCGCCTGCCTGATTCCGAAGCTGGGCGGAGCCCCTGGCTCCTCCCATGCGCACCTGCAGCTCGTCAACCTGATCACCACCACCTGCCGTGGATAAAGGAGGACAACTCCAGACATTCGGTGTCAGACCGTCCGTATGTCTCCTGTGAATGCTCTAGTCTTGCTTAGTTTTTGTCTATTGCCTGATTTCTCCCGCACTCATTTTGGATTTGTACCTTTCCAGATTCCTGCTTCCTGCGCACTCAGCTCCTTGCCTCCGCTCTGCCCTGGAACCTGCTCTCAGCTCTGGTATTGTACCCTCGCTTCTCCTGATCACTCCATGTCACCGGATCCCGGCTTTCACCCAGCTTGCTACTCTACAAGAGAGACTCTACCTTCACGATTGCACTTTGTACTTTCACTACTCTGTAAATAAACACTGTAAACCTGCCCCAAGTCTGGCGTGTTGGTCCGTTCCCCTGCCTTTACGACATACTGACAAAATTCAAAGGCACTGTATCTGAATTTTTAAGATTTTGCAGTGGTCCAACGTTAATCCTCACTCACCTTATGCATTTTGATACATACATCCTAGTTATTCACCATGATGCGTTTATAAGTGCTTTCACAACTTTCAGAGATCAGAGCGAAGCAGAGTTTGGCCATCACTGTAATGCTAACAACAACTACCATCCTAATTGCTCACTCCCTGACTCATTTATTTTTAGCTTTTAGTCATGTTAATATTTTCTTATCAAAAAAGATAACATTTCTCTGTGTCATTGGCGCCTGTTCGAGTTAGTCTGTAGCCTTCAATTTTCCCACCTTGTGATGTCAGTAGGTAGTAATTGCCTTTAACTTTGAACTTTAACTTGGCTATATTTGGTTTGCATGTACATACACTACATCCAAGGCATCCAAAATTAGTTATCCAACATAATGCATTGTACAGGACCTTTAAAGGCAGACTGTGTAACTTTTCTGGTGGAGGTTTCTACTACCTACTTGTCTCAATGGAGATATTATTGCTTTACTTAGAATGTTTGGAGTTGCATTAAACTTATTCCATGAAGACAAGTGTTGTAGAAAAAGACTCTTTTTGTAGACACTGATGAATGTTGAAGCAAAGACAAAGAATTTATTTCTTGCAAGAAATAAGTCGGACGTCAGACCCCAAATGATACAAAACGCCCAGTTCATATACTGTGAGATGATCAGTGGACATACATTGTAAAGTGAGAAGGTGACAGCTCCTACTGAGGCGTGACCAGACGAACTCTTAGTAGCATTCATGAGCTGCTTCACCTCAGAATGTGACCTGTGTAGTTAAAACAGGTCTGAAAGTCAACAGTTTGGTCTGATTCTATCTCTATTTAAATACATTCTTCACCTCTTAACAAGATTAACAAGCAAAAGGGAACAGAAACTCATTTCCACTGATTCGCTTTGGAGTGGATCCGCAAGTGTCTCGACTGTCTAAAGTGAACTGTATCGCCCCGTCTGAGGAGTCCTAAGCAGACCCTGGAGGGTACTAGCTCCCAAAGGGGATCAGCATGGTACAATTGCTTTAGCTAAGGTGTGGCTAAACAAGAAAGAGATGATTGGGCAAGAGAGAGAACACAGACTCAAGGCGGCAAAAAGTAGATATACTGGAAAGCAGATATAGACCATACAGATATAATAGAAAATAATAATATCTAATGTATTTATTGAGAAAACTTTTGTAATCTTTGGATGACGTCAGTGTCTCCAAGGCAGCTCGAGCAAAGCATGCCAGTGGCTATGGTTTTCCTAAAACTGTCTTTAAATACGACCAAGTTAGTTTCTAAAAAAAAATTTATCACACAATATTTTACAGTAAAGTTAGTGACTCTACTGAATCAAGTTACAGGTCAAATCTGTGAAGATGCAAGTAGGAATGCACATTTTTCCGTGTTTTGTTTTGTTTTTTTGTATAATTGTAAATAAAAAATGTAAGATAGATAGATGGCATACATTCCAGGCAAAGCAATAACATCTCCATGGAGACAAACAGGCGGCTGACCTTCCACCAGAAAAGTTACATAGTGCAACTTTAATATTCATCAAATATTTATCTCTTTCACACTGGGATGATCCTACTTTCTTTTAGAGATTGGAGCAAAACCTGTTAAATATAGACTAGAAAAAATTGGGACCCCATTATTTTCACCTCAGTCAAAAGTTGCTGGTTAAACTCCATGCTGCTGTGATGTCACCCAGGCTGTAATCCTTCAGCAGAACAAACGACCTTTCACTTCTGTCTGGAGGAGATGACCTTTGGGCATTTTGAGCTCCACCTCCAGAACACAATCAGGCTCAGACAGAAGAGGGACAGCGCTACAGGGCAATCACATGGACGATTAGCACACATGGAGTTAATGCGTCACATACAGATTAGCATGTAAACAAGAGTGTGATGGTGCCTCCAGGCCAAACCAGGACTACACATCCAAAGAGCTGCTCAGGACAACAGCAGGACAACAGTGATGGGAGGAAGGTGAGATCATTATTCAAATATTGTCTTCATCATTAGCCCTTTCTCACTGGGGAGGGGTGGAGTTCTGCAGATCCTCCTCTCATGTGTAGACGTATGGTAGAGGTAATACAGCAGTTGTAGTCTTGGTTTGAGTAAGGTTGAGACCAGGTTTGAATGTGAGACCATTTGAGTGTTAATGTAGACTTGGGTTGGTATTGTTCTAGTCCTGGTTTGAGCTAATCCAGTTTTAAAATGGGGGTATTATGCAAGATTGATATTTTTGAGTTTTCTATAACATTGTCTCCTCATCACAAACATGCTTGAAGAGGTTTATATGTCATCCATGCATGTTTGGCCCTATTTGAACCATTCTTACAGTTGGTAGTACGGGCCTGCATAAGACTCAGCCCATAAACCTACGACACTCCCGCATAACAATATTTCATAAGCAAGATGCAAAACAATACACTACAACTTCACAAACCTGAAGAGTTTAATACCTCATAGAAGTGCAATGGGTTTAGTCCCAATTTGGTCCCAATTCGGATCTGATGTGTGTTCAAGTGTGAAAATTGATCCACTTAAGTTATTAGGGAAATTCATAGAGGCACACACTTCTAAACTACATATTATAATCGGTTACCTAGAACAGGTGCTGTTGGGCTGACTGACCATGATGTGTCTTTCATTATCTGCCAATCTTTTGATCTATTTAATCCTTATTATGGAATTTTCTTACTTGAACAGTCTTAAACATTTTTAGTGACTTCATGCACAATAGGTCAAAATCCTCCAGCTAAGGTAGTCCTGACCAAGACAAGCTCGAGATCTGGGGATGGGTCCCTGAGCCCAGTGGCGCCAACTGCTCCTGACAGGTTACCCCATCGGCTCTGAAAGATGGGTCAAATGCAAAGGACAAATGTACCATAACCTTAATATACACTACCAGTCAAAAGTTTGGATAAACCATTTCATTCATTGTGTTTTCTTTCTTTATTTTTACTACTTTCTACATTTTAAACATACAGCAGACATCAAATATATGAAGTAAGATAAATGGAATTATGTAGCAAAGAAAAAAATTATAATTTAAAAATATATTCTATTCTTTAAATCCTTAAAGTAGGCATTCTTTGCTTTGTCAGGGTTATTTTGTTATTTTTTTTATTTACTACATAATTCCTTATCTCTTCAATGTCTTCTGTATGTATCTACAATGTAGAAAGTAGTAACAATTAATAGAAAATTAATGAATGAGACGGTGTGCCTGAGACTTTTAGCATACATAAATCTTCTGTTTAGCCAATCACCATATTGGAAAACATTACCAATAAATCTGTCAATAATAAGGTAATCCATTACTGCTTTCCTCCCTGCTGCTTTGTCTGTATGATGGTGCATACATTTCTCAGACCACACGAGAACACCGCGCTCATCAGCCTGTTATAGATGACCCTGTTAAAATTAACAAGCGCGTGATTATAGTTTAATTATGAAATTAACACTTTTATGATCACTACAATTACCCTCTGATGATTACAGTAAGACCGGACCGTATGTGCTCAGCGTCCACAGCCTCCTGTTTGTCAAGAGCTCGCCTGTAACTTTAATCAAGACTAAACCAGGACTAAACAAGAATATGAACCAAGACTAAAGAAGGACTAAACTAGGATATGCAGAATTAAACCAGGACATGAACCTTGATTGGACTATGACTAAACCAGAGCTGAACCGGGATAAAACCAGAATATGAAACAAGACTAAAGCAGGCAAGCAGTTCAAACATGTAAAGATAAATAAACAAACTGGTCTGTTAGATGAGAACAAAAAGAATTTTAAGACTAAAGCATGACAAAACCTCGCCTGGCAAATCCAGAATGATATTTCTCTGTATATTTTATACAGATTGATTTCAGTCTTGTTCCCATGTCCTCCATTGCGTCTCAAGCCCATCCAAACATGATCATGCAATCAGATTTGTTTTTTTCAGTGACACATGTGAAACAAAGGAGTTCATTGGTCACCTATGATCTACAGATAAAAAGAGTTTAGTGCTTGGCTTATTGATTCTGCAGAAATCCAAGATGTTTTTTTAGCCTCCTGTGATATTTCTTCCTTGATTTTTTCTGATACAGATGGACCATGAGTGTCCCTGATTGGCTGATCCACCTGTAAATTACACCCATTTGATAATGGAGTGAGGAGAGTGACTCACATCTTCATATAATTTTCGAAGAAGATATGAACTAGGATTGAAGCAGCACGAAACCAGGACTAAACCAGAACTGAAAAACTGGACTAAAATAGATGTAAACTTGAACTAAGCCAAATCCGGAGAGAACAATATAGTAAAAATGGTCAAGACCATCTAAGAAACATTCAGGTGCTTTTAGTAATTTAGCATTAGCATTAGTATTAGCATTAGCATGGGCACTAAATACTAAATTAACACTAAAAACTATAACTGCTAATACAAACAACATCATACATAAAACCACACTTTTGGCGGAAATAGATAAGAAACATCTCATGTACATTTGATTTTAAGACACTTAAACTTGTACTTCAAAAGTTATTTGCTCTCTGCAGCACAAGTAAACATAGTGAAACTCGAGTTGGTTTTACTTTCACTTTTGCATTCAACTGCACTAAGTAAGAAACAGCCAGGAAAATATTTGACATATATTTGGACATTTACTCACTGCACTGCGTACTAGGACATGTTTCATAGTTTTGCTCTGGTATGTTAAAGTAAAAGCAAAACTTACTGTGTGTATTGTATCAGTGCGTTTAAATAACTTATGAGTAACATGTCTGAAAATCAAATAATCTTTTTTATTAGTAATTTTAGCAAGCAAAGTTTTAGTGCTACCGCTAAATTACTAGGCGCACCTGAACGCCTCGTACCCCACTGTTCGTACCTATTTGGTTCTTTGACCTGCTGCAGAATAAGAGTGCCTGACAGGCTTTGGGGCAAAGACAATTTGAATTTGGTTATTTATCACACTCTGAGAGCTCTGCATGTAAACGTAGTGACAGATTTCCCCAGATGTGTTTTTAGGAGTCTTTGAGATTCAATTCACGACACTTCAGTCATTGTTCCCAGGTTTACATTTGTTTTGATAAATCAGTTTAAATTGGACTAGGATAGTTATCCGGTTTTCCTGACGTGCACGTAAAAGTAATCACGAGCGAACATGTCAGATGGATGAGATAATATAGACATAGCATCTCTGCCTCGTTTGGAGCTGTGAGGAGAAGACATTTTTCCAGTAGAATTTTGCCAAGACAGTTATGGTCAGAGGAAGTGCAGTGAAAAATGTCCCCACTGCTCTGCTCATACTGGTAATTTGAATTAATCGTGATAAGTGATTAGGGGTTTTTTTACTTTGTCACTGGAAATTTGGTAATTTCGGTTGTGGGGTAGAATTAGATTCTCTTATGAATGTAACTGTGTAATACCAGAAAGTTTGCAGTAGGGGTTTTTTCATACTTTGTCACTGGAAATTTAGGGCAGCTTGTAGAAAAGTCAAAGTTGGACATTGATTTTTTTTTGGTAGAATCTGTTCATAAGATTAGATAAAAAATCGGCATTATTTTATAATTATTTGAATGTGTAACTGTGTATGGTTGTTTGCAAGAGCAGATGGTGGCCATAACTGTGACTGCAGTTGAAGGCCTGCCCTAAGGAAGGTTTGCAGTATGGACATGTTTATGTAGTTGTTTCGCTGAAAGTCATGCTGCACTGTTGTTGTTGTTTTGATGGCATCTGATATATTTTACTATTGTAAATATTTACAATCTGTGTACCACTTATTAGATACTAAATTACGGTGTTTTTTTAGAATTGTGTGTTGTTTAGGTCGCACTTTATCCATGTTTTTACTAGTCTGTGAGCCTTTCCATCACTGACAATGGCAATAAAACTTCTTGCTGAAGGATTCTGAAAACAGTATGTGGTCTAATGGGCTTTAATGGGCGACTGTTACAGCCCTAGGCCTTAAGTTCTTTATGTTGTTTGTATCTATACATTATGTTTCTTGTATGCTTCCCTGAATCTTCTACTTTCTCCATAATCGTGGCTGTTGGAGTCCGTGGCTGTGATTGGAGGACTGTTTCCCTGCCTGGCCAATCCTGGGGCCCACCTTCAGCCACCTCCCACCCTACTTAAGAAGATTCGGGACACCTGTTCGGGGCTGCTGGTCTGCGTGTGGCCAGTATCCCATTTCGTGTGTCTCTCTTTTGGTCAAGTCACTACAGAAAACAAAATCTTAACTCTGATCATCAAGATTTTGTTTTGTTACTGTAAATTTGTGTTTTAGTTAACTTTACCTTTTTGTTTAAACCCTTGCAAGATACCCTTTGTTTCAATATATTTTTAGTCCCCTTTTTTCCAGTTTACCCGTAACATCCCTGTTAATTAAATTACCTCTTAATTTATCATTTTCCATCTTGGCTTTCTTTTGTTACTTCCCTGTCCCAACGCAAATTCCTTTCTCACTGCAATATAACTAGATGGTGAGCTTAAGTGTGAGGGTGGATATTTATTACATAGTGAGGACTAAAACCAGGTCCCCCATTTATTATTAGATCAACAACATGATTTAAACTTCAGATATGTGTTCAAATGGGTTAAGGTTAGGGTTTAGGTTAAGGTTAGCCAATTAGTGACTACAGTTAAGGTTAGCATCAGTCTCCAGAAAATGAATGGAAGTCAATGTAATAGTCCCAAAAAGCATGGTAACCGATCTGTGTGTGTGTGTGATAGATGAGTGGCAGCAGCATGGCAGCTCATCTCCTCTGAGGCCGACAAAGAGGGACGTCCTCACCTGTACACACGAACCAGTGCGCACACTTATCAACGCGCTGCAGTCGAGTGGGGACACAGATCAGACCTGTCCACCGCTGGAGCCCTGTCAAGCTTTCCGCCTGTCCTGCCAAAGTGAGTTGTCAAATGGAAGTGCTGGCTTGGTGAAGAGACAGGGGTTACACTGGGTTGCATTGCATTGCATCATTCTCATTTACAAACAGAAGAGACTTTATGAAATGAACAGTGTGTAAGATTTTATTTGTGTCCACAGATATGAGGTAGAGATGCTCATATCAAATATAACTTTTACGGGTAACTGTTCTAATGCTGATTTATTCTCAATCAAAGCTGAAATCCAGTTAGTTTAAACCTCAAAAGACTTTATCAGATCTGAATCGTCACTACCTAAACCCCAGCACCTCCATCCATCCAACCATCAATCAGTGCTAGTGCAACCTCTGGAGCTCAGTGAGAGAATTGTGGAGGCTTTGAGCTTTCACATGAGGCATGGCCTGTCCATATACTGAGAATGAGAAAAACTTGTATCTGTCTACTATCTGTAGGTTTAGGCAGTGGCAACACAGGTTCAGTTGTGATTCTAATACCTTTTATAAAACAGAACATATTGGTTCTAATTGCAAATAAACATATACAATACTGCAGTACTGTGGTATTCTCTGGTCTTAGATTATTCAAATCCATGAAAACCTGTTTAATAGAACCAATCCATGTGATATCTGTGTTTACGGCCCTGGATTTTTAAAAACCTGATCTGATTAAATATTGCTGTTGTGGCCGATAAATACTTTTGGCAATTTTGATATCAAGATTTTTGTATTTTGTCTTATTTGTAGCATTTTTTTATGTTGATTATGCAAATACTGGATCACTTCTTTAGCTTCATTGCTCTTCTATTTACATTTGAACCAATAACTGTACAAAAAAAAATCCACTTATCGACTGATATCGATAATACTAACAATATATTGTTTATCTAATTTTTTTATTTATTTATTTTATTTTGGAGCTGCCGCATGTAGTCTCTGGGACACACTCCAATCCGCCTGAAAAGTGAAAGAAGATGAATGAGAGAATTTTGTACAAGTCAAACCATCTGAACGCATCTCCTTTGTCACCGATTTCTCTCTGTGTGGCCTGGAGCTCCCAATCAGAGGACATGAATATTTCACAGCCTCGGTCAGGCAGAGGTGGGGGGTCCCGGCGGCCTGCGGGTTGGTAAGGCGGTGGTGGGGGTCCAGCGGCCTGAGGGAGGGGGCTGGTTGATGTGGTGATGGAGGTGGGGATTTAGACAGAAACATCAGTCAAAAGAGAGGAAGGAGAAGAACCAGAGGTGAGATGTTTAAATTTTCTCCTTCATCCTGTCTAGGGTTGTCAGAAATATTGAAAAATCGGATACTAATCGATACTAAAACTAGTATCAAACCTAGGTACTCATTTGCGCAGGTATCGATACTAAAATAGTCACATTCACAGGACAGAAATGATCCTTTCCTGAATAGCTTTAGAATGATATTGAGCTGTATCAGAACAAGTATAAGACCACATAGACTAGTATACACCCCTGGACCAGTATGGAACCTACCTACTACCTACAGTAATCTAAAAAAATACTACTATTTAATGTTGAAAATCACGTTGTCTATTGTCTAAATAGAGATTTTTATGATCATCGTGTTAATCGAATCTGTATTGAGTATCAAGTCTATTCCTTAGTATCGAAATTGAGTTTCAAATTTTAGTGTCATGACAACGCTAATCCGGTCTCAAGCACAAAAGAACCCAAGTTAAACCAGGAAGACAGCACAAAATCATTACCAGGGAGTGTAAAATGTGTAAATGAGGCTATAAACAGTATCTGCTGTCGCTGAAGTTGGTTGAAAGTAAGATGACAGTTTCAGCGTGTGGTCTGGTGGTGGGACAAACGTATGTCACAGTAAATCTTTCGGTAGAGTGCTCGTCCTCTGATCCGAAAGTTTGCGATTTGAATCTTGCTCCCTCAGTTGAAAACTGTTGTTGTGTCCTTTTGCAAGACACTTAACCCACCTTCACCCATTCACACACATATGAATGCGTAAATGGGCGAGTTAATGTAATAATGCACTTAAAATGCCTTAAAAGTAAAAAAGTTCTATATAAAAAGGGGACTGTTTACTCTCTATTTTTAAAGACCCAATTATGCCAAACTAAATGACATTTTGAGGTTATAATGTTTCCTCCATTAAACATTCCTAGAGTTGTATTATTCTAATCCAGTATTGTTAGGGTTCAACTCTAGATGTCATCTGGTGGCTTATTTATTTAAGAGCTCAAGCATAGTAAAGCCAAGCGTGTGAGCAACTTTCATTTTTAGCATGGTCTGAAATGTCATAGTAGCTGTAGTCCTTGTACTTGTTTTCCCAAATTTAGAACTCAAAACATCTTTTATATTTTAAATTCTTTAACAAAGCCACCTTTTCTTCATCATGAAGCTCACTGAGAGAAGGCCAAGGATTTACAGCGCTGTCAACAAACCAAAGGGGGGGCTACTTTGAGGAATCTGAACCTAAAATATAAAACTTATTCACCATGTTTTTCATTGCTACCCCCATAAATAAGGTTGATGTCTTCAGTCTGTATCGACGATGAAAACAAATGAAAAACAGTGAATGAATAGATGACCTTTAAAAACACAGAGGAGCATTCGGAAGCCCATGGAATGTTTTTAACTCTCAAGGACAGGCCCCGCCATTCAGATATGTGAATGAAAAACTGCTAATTAACAAACATCATTATGGTACAATAAAAAAACTCTGAAATGTCAGTCTAACACATAAACTGCAGCCCCAAAGTTGCGAAAAACTACAAAGCCCATGTCGACCAAATGAACGCTTGCACATTCTCCTAGTCATTGTATCATTACCTCACATTCACACAATCAAGGACTCTCCTCTCCTCCCCTCATCCCTATCTCCTCGTCTCCTTCTTTATTGCTCCCTCGCTTCCTCCCCTCCCCACTCCCATCCTCCCTTTCCATCTGTCTTCCCCCCGCGCGTTCCGCAGTGCCCGCGCTGCCAGCCGGGATAAATCACGGCTCCGAGCTCCGGGCTGCAATGGGGCTGAAAATAAAAAGGCGTAAAAGTGTCGCGGATGAGATACGGGCCGGGCGGAGGGGGGTTGGGGGTGCGATTCCTTTATGATAGGTCTAAATCCTCGCGCTCACTCCCCCCCTCCCCCCTATCTGCGACACCACCCCCCTTACTACCTATACTACACTACACAGATTGCTCGGAGACATTACGGCTATATGCTGGTCTCCCACATAGAGCATGGAGTGAATGGGTTTGGGTGAGAGGAGGAGAGGAATGGTGGATGGTGGTCCCGTGGTGTGGGATGGGTGAGTGAGGGGGGAGGAGATCGGGAGTACTCACCTGTGAAGTCCGTGATCGGAATGGAGATGTCCCGTGGTCATTAAAACCAACGGGCGCCGCCACTTTTCAGGCATGGGTCCAAAAGTCCATAACTCGTGTCATATTTCTCGCATTTGGGGGGGATGGAGAGGGAGATAGAGGGGTGAGGGGGGGTAATGGAGGGCAACAAGGGATAACAGCCAATAACAAACACTGACGGGAGGGGTAGGAGGTTGGGGTGAGGCTTGAAAGACAGGAGGAGATGGCGGGGAGTGGACAGACTAGGAGTTATGTGTCTCTAGGAACTATGGGTAATTTTAGAAGGTGGTAGTGGCCCAGTGGGTTGTGCGATTGCCCGCTCACCACACAGCCACAGCTTTTCCAAATAATCAGAAGGGTTACAAGCATCATTCACACTGGCCTTGTGCCATTGAGCAAGTCACTTTATCACATGATATTGCCCATTTCATTTTCAAACTACATCTGTGAGACCGTGAGTGATGTGTCGCTTTCAACTATGGGTAATTTTTACGAGGTGGCATAGGGTAGAGCGATTGCCCACTCACCACACAGCTGCAGGTTTGAGTCCCATCAGATTTACCCTCCTACTTGCAGCATTGAAATCATCAGACGAGCTACAACCTATATTTATAGTGGCCTGGTGCCATTGAGCAAGGCAGTTTCTCCACACATGACAGTCCCCATTATGTTTTCAACCTACACATTTAGGACAATAATCAATGTGTCAATGTGAATTATGAGTAATTTTAGTAGTGGTAGTAGTGGCTCAGTAGGTAGTGGTCGCACTTACCACACAATGGCAGGTTCGAGTCCCGCTTCTCCACCTTCAAACTGACATTGAGATAATATGCAAGACCCTTTACCCTCCTGGACAGAAGCCAACTACTACAAAACTGAAATCATCAGAGGGGCTATAACATAAACCCATAACCATAACGGCCTGGTGCTACTAAGCAAGACTCTGTGCACACGACATTACCCATTTCATTTTCAATCTACACTTGTGAGACTAAGCAAGACACTTAATCTCGTAAACACCATCGATCTCGCATTGGTCAAGATTTTGTTAAAACATGTCAAACTAGTGTCTATATATATATTGCAAATTGTTTAAATAGGAGCTTGGACATCAGAGTTCTCACTTGGTCATTACTTTTCATTAGTCTTAAAGGTGCACAATGTGAGTTTTTGGTAGAGGGTCCGCTACCTGCTTGTCGCCATGGAGATGTTATTGCTTTGCCTGAAATGTTCCACTGTATAGCATTAAGCATATTTATCTTCAGTTACTTACAAGTGTCAAAATATATCTTAAAAAACATGCATTCTAACTGTGACCAGGTTTGGCTCTCCACAGATTTGACTTATAACTTTGCCTTTTGGTGTCACCTGCTTGTGCCATGTAGAAAGTTTAAAGACATATTGTGGAACATTCCAGACAAACATTGAGTGCACTATTAAAAAAAAAAATTACATTGCCAAAAATATGACAAAATATAGCTAATTGACAAAATTAACACAGTTTAAGATATTTTTTACTCTACTGAATCACAGCGGCAAACATTTTAAATATAAATAAAAGTCTGTTCAAATCACAAATTTCAAAATACCTGCAAAATAATCAATACCCTATGTATAAAGACAAAAAAAATCTAAATGTACTTGACATGGGTGCCCTCTACTGTCTGCCTTACAACACATTATATTCTATTGTCCATTAGCCTTCCTCCTACCTTACTGTTGCCTTGTGATATTCCATGCAGGTATGATTCCCCATAACTCCGTAGCACCATAACATCCCTCACTGATATGAAATGCTAGCTGTGCGCACATGACGGATCTGTTTTTGCGCTAAGCTAATTCATCCCTGTACTAAACCATAGCTAATGCCATGGACTTGAAGCTAATAGCGCACTTTAGCTACTAGCCTCATTCTTCAAGACCAGCACGCTAACAAAAGTGTTCGGCCACAAAAATCAAGCTAACGGTAATCCAGCTAAATTTACGATCCCAAACGGCGCCATCTATGTATCGTCCGGAGTAAATAAAGCAATAAAGATGATTGAGGTGGACTTAAGCGGCCAAGATGTATTGGAGAAGGTTGTCCAAATGATGATGAGAATGAAGAGGTGAGTTCAAGGCGTAATATGCTACTCAATGGTACTTTGTCATTTCTATTAGTGCGAACGGAGGAGGTGGGGGGTCGAAGTCTGCCAATTATGCCCCCCTTTCCCTTCCCTTCCCTTCCCTTCCCTTACCCCTTAGGTGAGTCACGGCAGGAGACATTCAGAAGAGCTAATTATGCTAGCTTTAGCGTTTTAGCGGCATTGGTGAGAAGTGCTGAGGAGGTAAATGTTGGGGCAGATGAGGGAAGCTATGGGTGGGTGGGGGAGGGATGTGATGGGGTAATATATGGGCAGACAGATAGGTTACATAAAATAAATCTAGTTTTGAATATTGGAGTTCATAATGATATTTTCTGATTAGTTTTAGGCTAAGTGAGATGATTAATTATTTATAATAGCCACTGTTGCCCTTAGCACAGAGCGTATATGAGTATCAGGCCTCTGATTCATTTTCCAGGATTCATGACTTGAGCTCCACAAAAGAGCAAACATGTATTCGGTCTTGGACTCAGACTTGATCTCAGATGTGAACTCAGACTTACGCTGCATTCACACCGGGGCGGTTTTTTTACTCAAAATCAGTGAATTTTTACGTTTACCATTGAAATCCTGAGAAGAGACGTGTGGAGAGGCACCGGCCGTTCGTGCCTCACATGGACTGACTGAACTGTAGCTCAGCCGCTGCTGCTTTAACCAGCTGTGAAAAGGTGAGGCACGCAGTTACCCTGCCTCATGTTAGGGGGCATTCGTGACCCCAGGGATTCTTGCAACTCCCGCAGAATAGGTGCAGCAAATTACAATTTAGAGTCAGCAAGTCAATTTTAGTAATTCACTTTTTTTCTTTTTCTCTGGCCCTACTTTTTAAATGGAGGAAGATTACATATTAAAGCTCAAGCAGTTTTCTAAGCTGGACTTTCGGTCGAAGTAAGAGGTTATAATTAAAGGAAGACCAACGCTAAAGGAGCTAAATGGTTTGCTCCAGACTCCAGACTATGACTATGGGATGAAAGACTCGCTCTTTTCAAACAGAGACGTACAAAATGGTAAGAAATTTAATGACTTCAATCCATTGAAAATTGGGGAAACAGAATAAGGATAAAAAACAATATAAAAGCAGCTTTTTATTTCATACTATTGGAGCTATTTCATACGGACTTCGGAACTTTTATTTTGAAATTATTTTTTATTCTGGCCCCAAGTCACTACGAGAAAGATTGGCCCGGGGTCAGATTTACTTGCTGACACCTGGTTTATATGTTTGTAAATCTGATTGTGATGACATCAGTGCCTCACCAGCCACGAACCTCACTGCACGTCACTGATGTAAAGTGTTCTCTCAGCTACTGTGTCAATGAGTATGGAATAAACAACATGGTTAAAAGCAAAAATAAATGTATCAGAACAAGGGCCCTTCATCTGTGTCTGAAGGTGATCCACGAGGGCATCGAGTATGAGTGAGAGATGAATAAAAACGCCCAATCCTCTGCTCTGATGATCCAGCCGGCACGACCTTGGAACTCTGCGCAAAGACAATGCAAGGTGGAGGCACGCTGGGAGACATGAGGGGGGGCAAGCAAGGGAGACAATAGAGGAGGGAGAGAGAGGGAGAAGAGAGAGAGGGTGGGCTGTTCATCTGGAATGCTAATGCACGCGCCGCCGCCTTTGTGCCGAGACGCTAACTGCTCCACGGAGAAGCAATTACACCAGCTCCAGTCAGGGAGAGAGACACGCACGAGCAGCTCTGGTAATTAATACAGAGAGAGAGATGGGGAGCGGGTGAGAGAGAGGAGAGTGAAAAGAGGGAGAGAGAGAAACGCACGAGCAGCTCTCATGGAGGAGGGGTAGAGAGGGGAAAAGAGAGGGAGCAGGGGGGAAGAGGGAGGAGAAAGAAAAGAGAGAGAAAGTAAGACACGCATGGGCAGGTTGGATAATTAATACAGAGGCAGAGAAGAAGGGGAGAAAGAGGGGGAGGAGAACAGGGGGAGAGGAGAGGAGAAAGAGACACACTTGGGCAGAATGGGTAATTAATACAGAGGCAGAGGAGAGAGGGAGGAGAATGGGGAAAGGAAGGAGAGTGGTAAAGAGAGAAACTTGGACAGATAGGTTAAGAGATGGGTGGTGGGGAGAGAGAGGAAAGAGAAACAGGAGAGAGAGCAAGGGTGAAAGGAGGGAGAGAGAAAGAAGAGCAGAGTGAGATAGGGGTGAAGAAATGGAGAGAAGAAAGAGAAGAGAGGGGTAGAGAGAGGAGAAAGAGTAGAGAGAAAGAGATACTTTGACAGGGTGGTATAATTAATACAGAGGCAGAGAAGGGAGGGGGGATGAGGTAAGAGGAGGAAGGACAGGGAAAGTGATAGAGAGTGAAGGGGGGGCAGATGAAGAGTAGGACAGTGTAAGAGAAAGGGAGTGGAGAAAGAGGGGGAGAGAGAGTGAGAGAGGAGAGAGTGGGGTTGGATAATTAATTCAGAGGACAGAGAGAGGAGAAGGAGGCAAAAAGAGAGATAAGTAAAGGGAGGAGAGTGGCAAGCTAGAGGGAATGGGAGGACAGAGAGAAAGAGAGACAGGGAGGAGAGAGCTAGGGATGAGAGAGAGAGGTAGGGACGATAACAAAGACATTATATCATATTGACACTGATGGAATTCTCTGAACAGTTTTTAAAGGACACCCTACAAACTAATCAGACTAATAAAGTTATAATTGTATTGTTTATAAAGCGAGAGATCACTTCGTAAAGTGTGACCTGCATTTTCTGGTCAGGTCTTTGAGGAAATGTCCATATTAAAAGACACATATTATGGAATGAACTGGAGATATAAGGAACAGTGTGATTGGTCTAACAGATACCACTCTTCAAACTGGTGTTTGTAAACAGAAACACCTGCCTGTAATCAGGGCAGTCTTGTGTGATGTCACCAACTACTTAAAATTGAAGTGGCCACTGAACACTGAACTCTTACTTATTCCTAAATTTAAATGTAGGCTCAGCTGGAGTTGTACAATTTTGAATGCATGCTTGTTTTCATCTGCTTTCCCAAGTCCTGTCTCTGAGCTCATAAAATTTCCCAGGATTGTTACATCATAGGCAAAAGTCACTGTAGCTGATTTTTACTAAAAACATGAAAAAACACGTCATTTGTTGGTCCATAGACTGTATAAATAAGGTGGACTGAGTGAGTGTGACAGCATAGCGTTCAGTTCCAGTCAAATGAAGCTCATTGAGGCTAGCAGTTAGAGAGGCTGATTTGGAATCAAGCTCCATATTTGGAATTCTGACCACGAGTATCATGGCAACCAAAGAGCTAATCAGGAGAGAGGTTGTTGAAAGTAATGCCACTTCCTACCCACACCACCGGCTGAGCAGGGAGCAGGTGCTTAGCAACACTGTCAATGAAATCTGTTGCTAACGCCAGCGGGAGTAACCACAGGGAAAGAATCTGACTCATTGGTCTGTTATTAATGATCATATCTTGATTTATGGACACAATACCAAAATATAACCCCCAGGATCATGTATAGCTGGTTAATATGAGCATTTAAGTCCAAAATGTCAAGCCTGACAGCAGCAATTATGGAGAGAGGGGGCGATGTTTTTTTCTATAGAAAGTGACCTGGAGCCAGAGTTGATGGAGCCAGAAGTACGCACATACTGACTTCCTACTTGGAATGCTAGCTAGCAGGACAGCTAAGTCCATTTATGTATATAGTCTATGTTGTGGTCTAAAGTTTACTCTCACTTACCTTACACATTCTGAACATCCTAATTATTCAGCACTATGAGTTCATAAGCACTTTTCACAAACTTTTATAGACCAGAGCAGATTTTTGCCATCACACTAATGTTAACAAAAACTAGCATGCTAACAGTGCACTGATCTTGAATCTTGACCACTGCTTGAACTGCTTACACAATATATCTGTACTGTGGAAAGACAAATATTGCTCAAATACATGGAAAATATTTTGTGCAGGCTCTTTAATACAAATTAATTTTATATATTTTTACTTCATATCTTATTTACATCAACTTTACAGTTAACCTGTATTGACCCCACCCCCTCTTACTCAATATGGGGTCAAAGGTCACCCGCCTTACCTCACTGCTACATACCTCAATTCTGAAGATGATATCGGACAGCACTAAACAAGCTGACACATTGTAGACATTTGTCACCATTTATCCAATCAAACTCCTCCAGTTGCTCATGACATCATCAGCCTCTCGGCCTTCACCCAAAGGCATGTTGGGAGTTTTTATGGTGGGTCCATTAGGGGCATTTTGGTATTGCTGGATGTGTGTGCCGCTGACATTTGGGTCGTATTTTGGTGCCGATCGGTCAGAAGAGGAGGAGGAGGAGGAGGAGGAGGAAAGAGGTGATGTATGGAGATTTAATGATGCTACCACAACAGCACTTTAAGTCTGATCATGGCCATCTCAACCTTTGACTTCTGTGGTTCTGTGCAGCAGTGAGTAACGTGTGTGTTACAATTATTATTAAAAACTAGGGCCATCAATTTTAGTATACTATTATCCCATTACCGCAAAGTCATTTTAACTCACTCCAACTTCAACTTGCTCTGATTCTGCAGATTTTGGTCCTCTCCTCTGCTGCTTTGCGTGTGTGTGCTTGCGAGGGCCTTCGGAGGACGAGAGTTGTGTAACGTCTGTGAAGTTAACCTCTGTGAGGTTTGGTTTTTGAGATATTTAAGATTTTCTATAGGTCAAATTGGAGTCACCCAGCCCCCCAGGAACCTTAAATATGTTCCATACCAGGGGTGGGCAAACCTTTTGACACACGGGCCAAAAAGTAAAACGTTAAAATGGATTTTAAAATTTGACAGACTGGCCCAGGACATACATATGTATCAGAGACATCAGAGATTTGGCCTGTAACATGTAGCAAAACATGAATATGCAAGGTTTAATTGTACTAATTGTTTTCAAATGCATTAATTAAATGAATAATGAATTTATTAACTCTCAGTTAAATAAACACAGAAGAAAAACTCACATTCAGTTTTATCAAGTGCCAAAAGATCAACAACTTGTTGAAAAGGTAAATTGAACAAGGTTTACCCTTACCTATTTTAATATAATTTGGTCACGTTCAGCGAGCCAGATTAATAAACCCAAAGGGCCGTATGTGGCCCATGTCTGTTCCAAACTGTCAGACAGTGACAGAGCACATTACTGTTGAAAACGACATTAGAGCCACAGCAGTGTTTAAATGAATGTATGCTGATTATGATAATGAATAAGACATAATGCCAATGTCATAATGTCACTGCTTCACATTATTACAGTTAGGCCTGTATGACATAGTATATGTTATTTCCAAAACACATTTCTAGATAGTATTTATGCTTACAAACAAAGGCAGTGGTAAAGTAGTAAGGAAAAAGAAGAATGCACACCATGTTACAAAGTTAAATGTGTTACTAAAACATACATTAAAAATGTGTCAAATTAAACTGCATTGTTGAAGTAGATTCTAAATGAACTTCAAAGTTGAGAGAGATATTAAAGGTGCACTATGAAATGTTTTCTGGTGGAGCGTCCACCACCTATTTATTTCTATGGAAATGTTATTGTTTTACCTGGAATGTTCCACAACATGGCAAAAAGTAATAAACATCCATCTGGAGACAAGCATGTGACACCACTAGGCCATGTAACAGGCCAAACCTGCGGAGAGGCAGGCCTCTCTAGACACACTGCACCATGCATCACACAAGAAGCAAGAAGACTAGTCACCCTGGTCAATTACATCCAAGTCAGTTAGATTCACAAAGCCATAGCCATTTAAACTCTCAACCAATCCCTGATGTAACTTGTTCATTGCCCACTGTGTGTTGTGCATGTTGTCTGTCCCTTGCCTGTCACTAAAGATGTGTGATCATTAATAAACCACTCTGATTTTAGATTCTTAAAAACAGCTGAATTGTGCCCATGCTTGGATCCTATTAGGAACGATGTTTGGAAGGCCGCAGCTTGCAGGCTTTGTCCATCTATAGTCTGTGTATAATCTATGGGCCAAAGCTGTACACTGCCAGACAGTAATAGGTAGCATCAGCGATGCTTTGTAAGAAAACAGGGTGGATGTAATTACAAAATGAAACTTTAAGTAATCAACTATATCTATGGTAATATCAGGAGCTTCTTGTGATATGTGTTTTGCATAAACTAATATAGCCAGTTGTTGATTTAGCGACATTATTTTTGATGCTCTACACTTTTCCCTCCTCCTCACCTCTCCTTGTGTGTGCGCCTGTCCTCCTGTCTACCTAATGTAACAGAAAATGAACAATTAAAAGGCTCCCACGTGTGCGCTCCTCCAGTGCCGCGTTCACAAGTCGCTGGACACTCTAATTGCTTTGAAATACAGCCGTGCCGCGCGCTGTTTGGTTGTTTGGAGCCGCGACGCGCATGGACGCACACGCGAAATTGAGTTATAAATTACCGCGCCGAAATAGACACGTTATATGCGGCGGAATGTTCGGTATCCAAATGTTAGCCGTTTCATTACCAAAAAGGCGGATGCACTCGCGTAAACAAACACGCGAGGAGAGATGGCATCCTGCGGAATGGAAGGCTTTGTGAGAGGAGGAGAGGAGCGCGTGATAAGGTCAGCGGAGGAGATGGAGAGAGGGACAGGCGCATCAGAGGAGGAGAGGAACCAGTGAAGCAGAGGATTAAAGGATTGGACTGGACTAAACTGGGGCTAAACCAGGACTAAAGTGGGATTACAAAGCGACTCAACTGGGACCAAAACATGACTAAATCCGGATAAAATCTAAAATAAAAGAATAATCCAGGCCCAAGTGTAAAACAGTTGACCTAGGACTGCCAAAGAATGACAGAATCAAAGGTAGTGACGCCTGCACTGATTTAAAAATTTAGGCCTATTACAATCACGACTGAGCCTAGTTGACTGTACCTTTACCTGCAGATGGAGGACACATACAAGTTTTTCTCATTCTCAGTATATGGACAGAGCCATGCCAAATGTGAAAGCTCAGAACCTCCAGAATTCACTCACTGAGCGGCAGAGGCTGCACTAGCACTGATGAATGATTGTCTGCAGGTGCTGGGGTTTAGATAGTGACGATTCAGATCAGAGCGAGTCCTTTTAGGTTTAAATTAACTGGATTTCAGCTTTGAAAGTGGCAACCCAAATGAGATTCAGGTGAAGCTCATTCTGCTTTCTGATTGGATAATCATCTTATACCAAAACACCAAATTATGACAAACAACTTTGCCATTATGTTCAATATTTTTCTAAAGAATTATTTTCTTAAGAATACATCTGCATTAGAATTGTTATCCGTAAAAGCTGCATTTGATTTGGCACTCTACATATCTGAGGACACAAATATGTTGAGTTTTATACATACAATAGCTTTAATAAGGATCTATGGAAAACATGACTAAATGTTAAGAACATTCAAAATATAAGCAACTAAACCAGAAGTAAAAAGGTCCAGAGTAACACTTTCCAAACCAGCTCTACAAGGCTGATTTATAAGAATAAGATTACTGAGTATCAGTGGGCCCTAGACTAGTTTTCAATAGTTGAAAAATGTGTGGTCGCAATATTGATCATGTGATGGTATTAGTGTCTCATAACAATATAGTATGTACCATAGGTTATCTAATGGTACAAATGGAGAGAGTGGGGAGGTCAAGAATGTGGAATAAAAATGATGAAGAGATCAGAGCGAGAGAGCAGCAGAGGACAGAATCACTCCATCAACACACAAAAAAGATGAAGACAGAGAGTGAAAGACTAACAGGACAGAGAGAAGATAAAAGACGACTTCCACTGTGGAGGTGAGGAGGGGGACAGCGCCATCCACAGGCCACACAGAGGCATGACAGGGTAGCAGACAACGAGTGCTCAAATCAAGATATTTCCAAAGAACAGATTATAAATGAGTGCTTCTTTACTTGTTGGGCTATGGCAAGTATATAGAGATAATTGCATAAGTTACATTGCAACCATATGTCAATTAAAAATTACACAATAGTTATGATTAGAAAAAATAAATGCTAACATCTTCAGGTTTAAATTAGCCCTACACTTTTGATGGAATTGGATGCATTGATGGCACAGGTAGGGCTGGGATGTTTTTCCACAAACTGCCACCTTACTGTGATGTAAAACTATGATACATATTTACCAGTGCTAGTGCCATATCCTACCAAACCAAGTAATTGTTAAAAAAAAAAAAACAAAACAAAAAACACGAAAACCTGTCCTATGCTACTTTCCCCATTTTTGCTCAGTTTACTGTAAAAATAAATACTAAAAGCAAAAACTCACACCAGATAACTCTGGCTTGGTGCTTAATATTCAGATCATCATAACGTGATGTCTGGTTTAACTTCAAACGGTCTCATTAGGAAAAGCTGCATCAGCGCTTTGAGTCTGCACTTGTTAGTGTAGGTCTGCAGACACAGGAGGTGAGGAGGGACAGTGGCGCCTGCAGGGCCACTGAGGAAAACAGGCCCTGAGGAAGGTCAGCGAAACGGAGGGGCAACCAGGAAAAACGTTGTAAGCCTTTCTGGCCATTTTGAGCGCATGTGCGTGATGGCGCGCGTGCATTAAGCTGCACGTGCAGCTGCAGGGGCCCGAGGAGGGACTTGTGGAACCAAGATTCGTACTTCAACAGGAAACCAGCCTAAACAAGGAATGGGGTATCGGGCATTGGAAATCGGTATGTTTTGCTGATAGAGAACATTTTGTAGATATTTGGGCAACAGTGTTTTTTCCTGCACTGTTTGTGTGACTCTGTGTCATTGAGTGTTGAGTGTGTCATGAGTCAAAATGGAAACAATGAAGAGATTAGGCTATAGATGCATGTTTTATACAAACATGTAAGACATGATTTTATATCCCAGATCAAGAGATTGTTAGTTTTACAAATAGTATGTTGTGAACTCTAGATGAATTTGTGGTTGTTGATGTGGCTATTTAAAAAATGTATATCAGCAACTATCAGTCATCAGGCACAATAGTGATATCAGATATTGGCTCAAAAATTCCATACCAGACCATTTTGAGTCCAAACAGCTCCTCCGTACAATGAAGATGGTGATACGCATGCGAGACAGTAAATATGGTGCAAGTACATTTTGTTCAAAAAAGACAATTTATTTGACATCTAAAAGTGAATTCAAATCACATATTTTTCTTTAAAATGTTTCAAAAAACATCCCTTGCAAACTTCAGCAAGATAAAAATTGCCCCAAGAAATTGTCGTCATAAATTTACATCTTTTAAAACATTAAATATATTTTAGTACAAAGTAAATGAAATGCTGGCTATTAATGATAAACACATTCAAATTCTAAACATTTGCAAAGTAAAACTTGTATTAAGACAGAGTCAGTTCTCTGAGGTCCCGCCCCTCACCCAGGCAGTGGGTGTGTCCACAGGACGTCTCCAGCAAGTGTTCGCTCTGAGATGTGTCCACGCTGAGGCCGAGGACAGACGAGGACGAGCAGCTGTGGACAGAGACAGGGACACTCATTAGAACGGCCATTTAAACAGAGCAGTCTGTAATGATGGACTTCTGCTGCTTGTTCATGTAGGCAGAGGCTGTCTATTCACTTTTCCTTACACTTTAATTAGGGGTTAGCATTACACCAAAATCTGCAAACCTTTTCGGAAATCTAACAAAAAATACAATTTGTGAGAATTTCATATTTGTGCTCATCCTTCAGTAGGGATCTGTCAACTTTTGTATTTGTATTGTACTGATTTTTTTTTTTTTACTGCTGCCCCATTCTCTGTGCGCCCATGTGCCATTCCCAGTTTGTCCTCAGTGTATTAGATTTGTCTTTTTTGAAGAGACTCCCAGGTAAAAGTGGAAAAAGATGAGTGTTTTATGGGTGTATATTTAAAACATAGTAAACAAAAAAGTAAAGATCACAAATGAACAACAAATAAAAATAAATAAATTTAAAAAAAAAAAAGCAAAAATATCGGTATTAGCATATATCTGCTATTGGTCACAGCAGCAGGACAAATATTGACTGTTAGCTCAAAAAGACCATATAGGACCATCGTTATCCACAGATTTTAGGAGTCTGGGGAAAGAACCTACAGCTCACAGAACAGGCTGGGAATCAAACCCGGGACTCTCTTGTTGTGAGGCGAGTGTGCCAATCAGTCCTATGCTGCCCTGTGTGCCCTTGTTACCTCTCGTAGTCAGAGTCGCAGGAGCTCTTGTCCTCCAGTGGGGGCACACATGCGCTGCTCGACCTATGGATGGCCTCTGCCACAGTGTAGCGTGTCTGGCCCTGGGCACATCGCTCCATCCTCCTAACACTCAGCTCAGACTGCAAAAATAGGTGCAAACGACTGTCCGACAGGAGCAATGGGCACTGCACCACCCTGCCAACAGAGGGAGATCTCTATGAGAGGGAGCACTGCACCATGTTATGTCAGAGGGTCAGCTACACGTGCTTCAGACAAATGTAGGGGCCTGCTTTAGAAAGGGATATACAGAGGATGAGCATGGCAGGTGGCCCGTGGCCATGGGGCTGGGACAGTAAAGGGCAGCATCAAATGTTTTACCAGAAATACATTAAAAACTTTATCTTTTTCAGTATGTCTATTGTAACGGTTCTATGCACCATTTCTGTGGTTCTACTTACTATAGTGCATAAATAAGGGACTGTTATAATAGCATGCTATGAGGATAGAGAGAAGAGAATGTTGAACTTGCATCTCTAAAAACAGCTGCAGCCCCTTCATCCTGAGGGCCACCTGCTCTGGGCTGCGCAGGTAGAAGAAGGGCATCCAGGGGGGCAGCTTAGGCAGCTCTCTGAAGGGCAAAGGGACAGTCAGGCCAAAGCTCCACTCAGGACATGTATAGATAGACAACTGTACAGAACCATACATGATAAGAGCGTTCTGCTGCAGGCTCTGTCGCAGCCACACAAACTCACTATAGCGTCTCCTCACACTCGACCACTTCTTCCTGAAGCACATACTGTTTGTCTGCACACAAATATATATTATAGACACACATACATGTATGCATATACACACACACACACGACAACATAATACAATAATATGTATACATCTGATTTACATATTACTACTACAGATTATTGTAGCAGAGCAAACAAAAATGCATTAGGCAGGATATATTATTAAACAGAACTACAGTGGAAGCCCCAGACCCATATACAAGTGCTGACAAACATTTACCGTACTAGGCAAGAAATCACCAAAGAGGTAGGCTCAAAGTGTGGCTGGCCAGGCCAGTACTAGCATACAGCAAAGCAAAATGCTATGCAATAGTAATTCACCTCTAAGCAGATCTCGTAGTCCAGGTACATGTGCCAGATGTCTTGTTTGTACACTCGGGGATCTCTGACAGTGATGCTGATGAACTCCTGCAGAGGAAGTACAGGTGAAGGCTTGTACTACAGTGTCCCCCAGACTACAGCCGCTGCGTCCCCAGATTACAGCAGTGTCCGCACATGACAGCGTTAATGACTATTATATATGACAAGACATGACTTACTGTTCTGGATAGATTCTTCAGCATTTGCTCCATACTGAGGACACAACCTGAAACACGAACAAGTGGTAAACAACCAGTCCTCATACATTTTTACATTTCAAATGGCATTCAGTGGATTATAACTACCATCCAAACTGAAGCACCCCAAAATAGTCCTGTCGCAATAATTACTATATCAACCTATTCAGTCAATTGACTTTTTTTTTTGAGACGGGGGATAAATTATATTTTAATCTATACCACTGACACGATAACATTAGTGTCAGTATTATCGTTTGTATATTTTCTTCTGCAATAAAGCATATCACACTTCAAAATGTGTTATCGTGATGGTCCCAAACGCACACCACCTCAACAAACACACCATGCATTAAGACATGTGATGGAGGTATGAAGAGAACCAAATCTGTCTTTTTTTTTTTTTTTTCCCACTGGTGACATTCATGTTGTCCTTAGTTACATCTCGATCTGTTTTAGGGAAACAACTTTGAAAGTGTGACGTCTTACTTTGGCCTAGTTTTTGAACTTGCTGGTTTCAGCTCCTACCTTGGTCCACTAGAGGCATGTCTTGCCAATCGCTTAGTTGGCAAGTCATGGCAAAAGTTCTCAAAGCTATTACACATCATGAGCATGAGAGTTCCAGCAAAAACTATGCAAGAAGTCCTAGGAAAGTATGTATTTGTATAAAGACAGATTAACTCTGTGAATATGAGTTTATTCTATCCTTTTTACATATAAATATAAAAAAGAAAAATACAAAGTCTTGAGTTAAGTCACTCACTACTTTCTGCTGTTGTCCCATATACATCAACGGATACAGTTTTTGGTTACTTATTTCTATAAAGAACGCAGTTTAAGCGGACAAGGCCCGTGCGCACACGCTCCCTGTCCGCGGCGGGACAGAGACGCTGTCGCTGATATTAAGATGATCCAAATTCTCTCGTAAGACGAACGTGTCAAACAGCTGCTCTGCAACGCTCTTACATATAGCCATGTTATATATCCTTTTTTGCCCAATTCCAAGCACTTTTACCGTCACCACCGACGGCGCAGGTCGGCCTGAGGTCAGGCACAGCACTGCGGTGTGCGGTTCACTGCGTTTACTGTGGTCCAGAGTGACTGCTGCGCTCACACCGGCCCAAGCACCGCTCTTGGAGCGAATGCTCTTTTACAGCTACCGAACTAGTGACAGTGTGAAAACGAGCTTTAAAAAATCTAATAGAATTTAACGTTTTTGCTTCTTTCTGCACGTAGAATCTGGCATAGGCAAGTTGTGCATATAGACCATTTTGTTTATAAGTGGCCCATCTATAAGTATCATACTGTAGTTTGTTTTTTTCTCTCTCTTCTGAAACCGCAAAGTTGTTCACAATACCACACTTCATTAAAATTATTTATAAAAAAACAAAAAAAAAAAAAAAAAAAATGCATTCAATACTAGGTCATTTCGGCGAGCCAGTTATACTTCTGTTGCAGTAGCCCAATATTCGGTGTATACTTTTACTCAAGGCCAACTTTGACCACCTCTGGATATTGGTTGTATTTTGACAACTTTACTGATTTCTCTGATGAGTCTGGACAGAGTATCATAGACATTATCCAGGTTATGGTTAGAAATCTCTCAATTTGGCACGAAATTTAGAATAACCCATTCGATATATACTGAGAGCAGCAGCCGGATACCCCACTCAAGTCAAATGACAGTACAGTTACTCATGACAGAACTACGCGAGTGCATAAAAAGGATGAGGTGCCCTCACCGTGCAGGCTGCAGCGCTGGACTCTACAGCTGGTTCGCTGATGCTCTGTTTCGGCTTCAGTCCTGTCTCACCCGGGTTTACTCTGGCCCTTTCTCAGTCCTGTCTCACCCGGGTTTACCCTGGCCCTTTCTCAGTCTTGTCTGACCCGGGTTCACTCTTGGCTGCGAGACTCTTGTGGAGGATAAACACACAGCGGCAGCTTGCTGCTCTGACGCATGGTCACGCCTTCTCTGCTTCGGGGCCAGTCTCCCCTGGTCAGCTTTTTGTTCATAAAAGTGCGAATACATAAAACTGCACATTCAGTATTAGTGCATGGATATAAAAATACATTTAATAACACTATGGCGGTTTCTTTAGAGCATTTCATCACACGTCGGCCTGTGCGCACCTGCGCTTCATCAGCGTCATTTGTTAATTTCTCGCACCTGAGCGTGCGCCTACTTCCGGTGATGGATACTGAAATGTGAAAATGTGTAAACCCAAAACATGTCATGAAAGTATTCGTAATGGTGATGAATGGCAGAACCTTCTGTTTATATCACGGAAAAGGTGCTAGCCTGCTTTTTATCTTTTCCATTATTCTGTTGTTCTTGGATTTTGGTGTTGCAACACTGAAATTTCCCCATTGTGGGACAAATGGGGAATGCTGCTTATCTGAATAAAAGACAAGGTACATTTATTTGTATAGCACACTTCACACGTAAAGAATTGAAAGATTTACAGAATAAGAAATGCATTAAAAATCTTTCAGTAAACATTGCCAGAGTATCTTCAAGAAGATTTTTGCCACATAAAACTAAAACACTGGTTCCCCATGTTTAGTCCTGCCTCAGGGCACCAACAGGAGGCAAGTCCCTGAGGTCCTCAGATTGCAAGGTGGTAAAAAAAAAAAGGATAATAACGGCCTAGTGACCAATGAGATGGTCATTTTATATTATATAAGGACCATATGTTTGTAGCCTGTTCCTAAACCTGCAGACACATACATGTTTTTCTCATTGTAAGGACATGGACAGGCCATGTCTCATGTGAAACCTCAGAACCTCCAGAAGTCACTCACTGAGCTGCAGAAGCTGCACTAGCACTGATTATTGATTGACTGCAGGTGTTGGGGTTTAAATAGTGACGAATAAGCTGGTTTAGTTTTAAAGGAACTGGATTTCAGCATTGAAACTGGCAACCCAAAAGAGAGGCACTGACACACCACATTCCTGAGCCCAGATCGCTCTCAGTTTGGCAATATCACTTCTTATTTGCATAAAGTTGATGTGTTTATGGAATTTAAAATCAAAATCTTACATACAGTTCCTTTAACTCTGTTGACTGAATGAGAAGAGCCGCCTGTGCCAATGAGTGACCTTTGACCCTAGTGACGTAGACTATTGAGTAGTGTAGTAGAAGTCATATTTCTCAGTGAACTGTTGGCTTTAGAGATAGGACAGGCGCTGCATCCTGACACTCAATACAATCAATACAGATCACTGGAAGAATGTAACCTGCCTCAGGGCTCAACCAGGCCAAGGTCTATACACATATAAAGCCATGAAGATCTCAAACAGGCACATCCATCATGTTTCTCATTTAAATCCCAATCTAATCCTGCTATAGTCCACACTTTTTCTGTCTTAAGCATCAGCAGGAATACTGCACATTTAAGTAAATATACCACAACACTGAGACACAAACCTAAACTTTCGGTTCTAAGCCTCGTTAAAGATACAAATGCTCTATTAAAGCTGAGTAAAATGCATCCGTCTGATTCACTGTTGCCATTGTTGATTACCACTGCTCTGAGGCCCTCTGCTCCATGTGTTTCAATGTGTACACCAAAGGCAACATGGTCACTCACGGTAAATACTAGTGATAGGACTTTTGGCTTTTATGGGATTTTGTATCCATACCTTCTCAAGGAGCCGTTCAAAAGACTCTTTTACTATTTATTTATATATCAGAATGCACTACAATAATAAAAAAATAACTATTATTATGATGCCAAATTTCATCCTGGTCGTGGAACACTGGACCAGCTCTATACTCTCCATCGGGTGCTCGAGGGTTCATGGGAGTTTGCCCAACCAGTCCACATGTGTTTTGTGGATCTGGAGAAGGCATTCGACCGTGTCCCCCGTGGTGTCCTTTGGGGGGTGCTCTGGGAGTATGGGGTCCGGGGCCCTTTGCTAAGGGCTGTCCGGTCCCTGTATGACCGGAGCAGGAGCTGTGTTTCGCATTGCCGGCAGTAAGTCAGACTTGTTCCCATTGCATGTTGGACTCCGCCAGGGCTGCCCTTTGTCACCGGTTCTGTTCATTATATTTATGGACAGAATTTCTAGGCGCAGTCAGGGGCTGGAGGGGGTCTGGTTGGATCTCATCTCTGCTGTTTGCAGATGATGTTGTCCTGATGGCTTCTTCGAGCCAGGACCTGCAGCAGGCACTGGTTCAGTTTGCAGCCGAGTGTGAAGCGGCTGGGATGAGAATCAGCTCTTCCAAATCTGAGGCCATGGTTCTCGACCGGAAAAAGGTGGTTTGCCCTCTCCGGGTGGGTGGTGAGCCCTTGCCTCAAGTGGAGGAGTTCAAGTATCTCGGGGTCTTGTTCATGAGTGAGGGAAGGATGTAGCGTGAGATTGACAGATGGATCGGTGCAGCGTCTGCAGTGATGCGGTCGCTGTATCGGTCCGTTGTGGTAAAGAAGGAGCTGAGTCGAAAGGCAAAGCTCTCGATTTACCAGTCAATCTACGTTCCTACCCTCACCTATGGTCATGAGCTCTGGGTCATGACCGAAAGGACAAGATCGCGGATACAAGTGGCCAAAATGAGTTTCCTCCGCAGAGTGGCTGGGCGCACCCTTAGAGACAGGGTGAGGAGCTCAGTCACACGGGAGGAGCTCAGAGTAGAGCCGCTGCTCCTTCACGTCGAGAGGAACCAGCTGAGGTGGCTCGGGCATCTGCTCAGGATGCCTCCTGGACGCCTCCCTAGGGAGGTGTTCTGGGCATGTCCCACCAGCAGCAGGCCCCAGGGAAGACCCAGGACACGCTGGAGGGACTATGTCTCTCGACTGGCCTGGGAACGCCTTGGGGTCCCACCAGAGGAGCTGGAGGACGTGTCTGGGGTGAGGGAAGTCTGGGAGTCCCTGCTTAGACTGCTGCCCCCGCGACCCGGCCCCGGATAAGAGGAAGAAAATGGATGGATGGATGATGCCAAACGTGTTTTTTGTGCATAAAGCTCTCACTTGTGTTGCCTGCTTTGCTTCTGTGGTGATTCTTGTGTCCGTTTGCTGTTAATCAGTGTAAAAATGCATACAAATTTGAAAGGATTCAAAAGAACTGACTCACTCACGCTCCCTGCTCCCTAGTAAATACTTATTAGCCTGCATTTATCCAAGTGTTTTATTTTAGAATTTACCTTAAAAAAATGTAATGTTTATGTGGTCATTAGAGAGACTAGAGGAGTTGAGTTGTTTGTGATTAATCTTGTTTGTTTCATGGAGAGAAAATCCTCCTTTTGCAAAGCTAACACATTTCACCCAGAGCCAAGTGCAAAGTCCAGCAGCTCTGGGCCACAGCTCACAAGACCATTGTAGCAACTGGTGTGTCTTTGTTTGTCCAGGGATTTTATGTGTTCAGGAGAGATTTTTGCGGCAGTAGCTCAATCCAAGCTCCAACCAATGCACGCTGTAGTCGTGTCCTTGAGCAAGACATTTCACCCAAGACATGAGTGAGTGGTTGGTGGCAGTCAACAGTTTTAAACTTGAGTTTGGCAATATGGGCCCCCCTCCCCCACCCCCACCCCCACTTACCCCCCTACCCCCACCCACTCTTCTCTTTAGCACTCCAGACCCCGCCCCTCCTCCCTCTCCCGGTCCAGACCTGTTAGTTTTGATGACCTATATATATCTATATCTATATCTATATCTATATATATATGAAATGTATTGCAGTGGTTCTAAGTTACTCCTCACTTACTTTATGCATTCAGGCCATCATTATACATCCTCAAGTTTTTAAGCATTTATCACAAATTTCAGAGATGACCATTGCAGTAATACTAAAAACTACCATGCCAACCACATACTTCCTGATCATTGGACGATAAAATGCTTAATTAGATGCAGACAGTACACAGCAGACTCATTTTGACCTGTGACCTTTGAACTAAGGCAAGTCAAATTTTGCTATAATTACATCAGGTATAGCCATGTTAATTACAGCTACATCATTTGTGATAAAATGGAAATTGTGATCTAGGTCCTATGCCATATTTTGGCATAGTCCACCCCTTCAATTAGTGTGTCCCATTAGGCACTTATGGCTACAGGAGAATTAAACCACCTACACGGTAAACCAGCACTGACACTTGTCATGCCACTTAGCCTTATTACACACAGTATGACTAAAATACAAATAGAATTTAACAGACATGATTATATTTTGTTACAGTTTATTAAACAAAGTTGATCACATAAAAGCATTTAATCTTCAACAAATATAAACAGTTTATAAAAGTTCCCTCTAGTCAGGACCAACTGTCAAAACAACATGGCAAAAAGTGAACTAACAAACAGCAAAAGAAGAGTATTTAGAGGCAGCAGCAATAACCCACCCACAACCGGACTGACCCAAACCAACTGGACCCACCCCGACCCAGGAAGACACGGCTCCTGCTTGACTCTCTCTTTACAAAACCAAAGTCCCCTGGGGCCCCTTGGTGCCCACTCTGACAGTACTAAAAAAACGAAAGGAGGAGAGCTAAAAACAGGAGCCTACTGCGCCTCATCCTCGGGGCAGGAGTGCCATGTGAGGCGCTCCTCGTAGAAGGAGATGACCACCTGGGGGCAGCGCTTGTTCGCCTCTTTAGCGGGAACCAGGTCTGCCTCATCTGAGTCCTTCCTGTAGACACCACACACATATACCATCAGAAACTCTATAGATAGTAAACCAGTTTGTAGATTTTTCAAATTTCATATAAAAAAAAATAAAAGCGGCTGCTCTTAAGCATAAACAATCGGCCATGAAAAACACATCCATCTATCTCCAGTACCAAATCCACTTTTAGTTATGCTATTCTTCATCAAAAGTATCATGTTCTTCAGTTCATACACCTCTACTTGATAACTTCTGGGCCCCAGGTTACTTTGTGCAGAAAAAGTCAGGCCCCAAGGACCTGACTTTGCCACAAAGCAGGAAATTCAGAGGCAAAAATGTCCAAAAGTAGTCGCACCGTTGGTCTCTTTTATCCAATTTTCACACATCTCTTGGGTTTCTGTCGTACTAGTCTTTAGGCCTTTACATATGGGTGTATGTTAGGGCTGTAGGTGACTTAAGGAATTCTTGAAAGACTAAAAGCTAATCTATTAGTCAACCAAAAAAGGGGAGTGGCAACAGCTCTGAAAATTATTATGTCTATGTATTTATCTATCTATGTATCTATCACACTATGATGCAACAATTTATATAAAGACAGAAAACTTGTGAATCATGAGTTTTATCTGTCTGTACATATAAATACCAAATATTCAGCTAAATATATCAAATTATTAGCCTAATAACATTTTAGTCAACCAATACACCATCGACCGATTAATTGATTAAATGACTAAGGCCAACAGCCCTTGTACGTGTGATGTGCTGTTTTTGAGTGCACTTTTGTATAGTGAACGCACCATTTCATTAGGAACATGAGCTCCCCACTGCTGTCTGTGGCCCCAATTATGCGTTCAGGCTCCAGGTTCCTGGCAAAGCCGCGGGGTTTCTCATTCTGCAACACAGCACAAGGACATGGTTATGACATACCATAACACTGTACATTACAAACATACAGGGTCAGACTGCATTATAATACACAGTAAGGCTGCACAGGTTACAGAGTGCAGGTACTAGACTAGCCGGCCTGCAGTCCAGACCCGTCTCCCATTCAAAATGAGTTGAAGCACAAAATACGACAACAGAGACCTCGGACTGCTGAGCAATTGAAGTTGTACATTCAGCAAGACTGGAAAAGGCTTCCTCCTGCAAAGCTTCAACAATTAGTGTCCTCAGTTCCCAGTACGCTTATTGATTGTTGTTAAAAGGAAAGGTGATGTAACATAATGGTAAACATGCCCCTGTCCCAGCTTTATTGGAACGTGTTGCAGACATCAAATTGAAAATTAGTGAATATTTGCATAAAAACAATACATTTGATCAGTTTGAACATTAAATATCATGTCTTTGTAGTTTATTCAGTTTAATATGGGTTGAAAAGGATTTGCAAATCATTGTATTCTGTGTTAAAGTTTTACACAGTGTCCCATCTTCATTGGAATTGGGGTTGTACTTCATTACTGGGAAGATCATATGTCAGCTTGTACTGTTTACCAGATAAGGCCATCTAACACGCTGATGCTATCAGTGTCATTCTTTTAAAGATATACTGGTATTGACCCTTTTTCCTAGAACTGAAATCAAGTTTTTATTTTGGGAAAATTTGTAAGCCCATTGTAGTAGTGAGTGTATTTTGATCGCTGGTTGCCGTCTTCATTTGTGTTTTAGAAGCCTGTTGTTGCGTCCTTGGACAAGACACTTCCACACCACATTCAAATGTAGCCAAGGTGGATGAAGTGATTGGTGGTAGTCAGGGATGCATATGACACAAATTGATAATATTCAGAGACCAGATTATTGTTGTTGTTGTTATAATACACTCACTTCTCTGTACTTACTTGGTTCTGCAATTTAATTTTCTTAATCTGTGAGACATGGAGGGTTCGGCAACGCGACATTGTCATTTTGGTACAAATGGGGAAAAAAAATCCATGGCTTGCTAGTGATTTGCAGCTATCCATAATAGCTGCAGACAGTTGCACAGCTCTTTGTTGCGATGACGTTTATGGCGACGTGAGCTCCCATTGGGCAATCATTTAGATCAATATTGTGATATGAAATGCCCAAAGATGATCCACAGGTGTCATAGATTTGAATTAGATAGCAGAAACAAGCACAATAGGTCTTCTTTAACAAACATTTTGTATCACAGCCATGATTTAGTAGTCATGTTGTGAGGATTGAGCGCAGTAAACCTGCATATGTCCCTTTGTACAAGTAAATGTGTCGCTCATATAAGCTATAGATGAATAAGCAATGACCAAAGCAACAATTTGATGTATTTGTATTCCATTTATTGGCATTTCATTCAATAAATGGAACATAAAGGCACTATTCATATTTTATTTGTGAAAAGGGAGTTGAGCATAAAATAAGGGCCAAACCGTATTGATTTGAAAAGCATATCCAATTGTTTTGAACCGAAAGTGTTCTCTATGGGGATACGAATCATATTGTGGCCTACGAATACTCAGTCCTACCAGAGAGGAGTTTTGCCGTCACGGTAAAGCTAACAACAACTAGTATGCTACTGTGCACCCCCTGATAATCAAACAATAAAAAGCCTCATAGTTAGACGCAGACAGTATATACTTATACTTTATTTATTTCTAGGCGCAGTCAGGGGCCGGAGGGGGTCTGGTTTGGGAACCAGAGGATCTCATCTCTGCTGTTTACAGATGATGTTGTCCTGATGGCTTCTTCGAGCCAGGACCTGCAGCAGGCACTGGGGCGGTTTGCAGCCGAGTGTGAAGCGGCTGGGATGAGAATCAGCTCCTCCAAATCCGAGGCCATGGTTCTCGACCGGAAAAAGGTGGTTTGCCCTCTCCGGATAGGTGGGCAGTCTTTGCCTCAAGTGGAGGAGTTCAAGTATCTCGAGGTCTTGTTCACGAGTGAGGGGCAGATGGAGCATGAGATTGACAGGTGTATCAGTGCAGCGTCTGCAGTGATGCGGTCGCTGTATCGGACTGTTGTGGTGAAGGAGGAGCTCAGTCGGAAGACAAAGCTCTCGATTTACTGGTCAATCTACGGTTCTACCCTCACCTATGGCCATGGGTAATGAGAGAAAGGACAAGATCGCGGATACAAGTGGCCGAAATGGGCTTTCTCCACAGGGTGGCTGGGTGCACCCTTAGCGTTAGGGTGAGGCGCTCGGTCACGCGGGAGGAGCTCGGAGTAGAGCCGTTGCTCCTTCACGTCGAGAGAAGCCAGCTGAGGTGGCTTGGGCATCTGCTCAGGCCTCCTGGACGCCTCCCTCGGGGAGGTGTTCCTGGCATGTCCCACCGGGAGGAGGCCCCGGGGAAGACCCAAGACATACTGAAGAGACTATGTCTCTTGGCTGGCCTGGGTATGCCTTGGGGACCCACTGGAGGAGCTTGAGGACGTGTTTGGAGTGAGGGAAGTCTGGGAGTCCCTGCTTAGACTGCTGCCCCCGCTACCCAGCATCGGATAAGCGGAAGAAAATGGATGGATGGAGCTGAATTGTTACTGTTGAAACTTGAAATGATCGCAGGAACACAAGATGATGCAGTACAAAGCAGATGCTAATGAGGATTTAAATAAACAGGGAAAACTGAAAGCACAGCCCTGTGTGTGCCACTCACTGTCTTCTTGGCTTCTGGCTCGGCCTCCTCAGAAGAAGCCTTCCTCTTCACAGCGGCAGGCTTCTCCTTGATGTTCTTCTGCGCCTCCAGGAATGCCGAGATGAGCTCTGGGCAGTCCAGGTTCTCCTCAGGCTCCCACGTGTTGTCAGCCCTGAGAATGCCACACCAAATGCATTTATTAGAACCACTTTTCATTGGGGATGAATCAGTCAGTCACAGTACATACAGTAAGTAATCCTGTAAAGAATAAAGTAACATCTGATTAAAGCTGGGATATCTGACCTTCACACAGCGGAAATCTTTCTAAGAATTAGGTACACTTTATTAATCCTGAATTCGGCTGTCTGCATCCCCAAAGCTCAAAATGCTCTGTTCCATCTTGTGACATCATTTGTGGCAGACTTGAAATTAACAGCTATTTTTCAGCCTCAATCAAATCGCTTTACTCTTCAACACTCTTTAAAAAAAAAAAAAAAAAAAATATATATATATATATATATATATATATATATATATATATATATATATATACATATGTTTCATCTTTTGTACAGTTGAGGGGCTTTCCAACCTTTTTCCTCCGTTGAGCTACCTTTGCAATACAAAAATGCACTTTTTTAGCGGTTGCAGAAAATGGAGTACAAGAACCAAGCCTTAAATGGTTTAGAGTAAGATGCCTATAAAAAACATTTTCCATTTAATAGTGCAAAAAGTTAGGCATCAAAATTATACATTTACAGTGGTAATGAATAAAATTAGTTATTCAGCACAATGAATGTTATTCAGAAATCTCTTGGTGAGCTAAGGGGGAGAAGAGCCATTGGTAGCTCCTGAGCTATAGATTGGAGGCCCCTGGGCTAAAACAGTTGCTGTAAATTCAAAGTTTGGCAAATCCTGGACTGAACTGATCAAAATGATTCTGATGAAGATGTATGGAGTTCAAAAACAGTGGGATCATTTCCGTATTACCACTTAATGACATCACAAGAAGGAACAGCGTGTTTTCAGTTTGAGCCTAATCCTGTGCAAGATTTCTGATTTAAATAAAACACACCTCCTTGTAGGTTTGTGAAGCTAAAACAGCATTAACATAGATCATAAAAGTGCAAGATAGGCCCTTTGATTCACTACATAATATGCAAGATAAAAAGGTGTGTTGCATTTGCAACCACACACTTATTTCTTTTAGCATGCAGTAGCACAGACACCACACAGAGGAGACACAAAGCCCTGCTCTGGCCCATACCAAGCAGCTCCAGCTCAGCAGGGGGCAGCACAGCAGTCCACACTCACTCTGTAAAGCCCTTCCACTTGAGGTAAAACTCCACTTTGCCATTGACAAGGCGCTGGTCCAGGATCTTCTCCACCACATATTCTTCGGGCTCCTCTGACGGACTTGAGTCCTTCTTGGACTTTGTGTTCTGCTTTTTCCCCATGGCAATGGCTACAAATAGAATGTGGTGTTAGTTATCAGGATATATAAGCAGACACCAATATCAATATATCCTAATGTGGTATTTTTTAGCTGCTCTGTCCAAAAAATGTCCCTTGTGGATCAATAAACCAAGACTGCATTCTTAAAAGACATTGCACACCCATTATGGAGCAAAGCTTCTTGCCTCCTGTATATTAAAGGAACACCACGTAACTTTCTGGAGGTGGCACATCACCTGCATGATTCCATGGAAATAGAACATTTTAAGCCATACTGTGGAACATTTGCCTGGGATCCAGAATTGATACTTAACGACGATGTGAGTCTGTTCACTGGTGAATCTTCCTGAGTTCAGATGGGTGTGAGTGACAGGTAGATTAGCCAATCAGGGACAGAGTGTGCTCTGTCTGTATCATAAAAACAAAAATGTAAATCACAGGGGGCTGAAAAACATCAGATTTCTGTAGAATCAATGAGTAAAGCACTAAACTCTGTTAATTTAAGGTGAGACAAATCTGATCTTATTTGTTAATCATAGGTGACCAATGAGCTACTTTGTCTCCCATGCATCACTGAAAAAGCTAATCTGATTGCACACTGACGTTTGGTTGGGCTTGAGAATCAACAGGAGTGGTGACCAGACCGATATCCCTTTATATAAAAAAATACAAAGACACCATTCTGGATTTGCAAGAATATTATAGGCAAAGGAACAAGATTCCCCTGGAAAGTTTGGAAACAAGGAGGAGGCGGCCCTCCTCAAGGCCAAACAAGAGTCAGGTTTGTGAAGAGGCAAGCCTTCTTAGCAGCATGCTTTCAGGCAACACCACTGTATAACTGTAAAATAATAATAATTGTAGTTACTAAGCCCTCACACTTGCTGTCAGAGTTATACCAGCCAGCATTGTGCTCACAGTAAAGACACATTTATAAAGGTAACTTGCCACTTGGTATTCCACAGTATTGTCCTTATTTTGATGTGATTTATCCCCAGTTTAATAGGTGGTACTTGGGGATATTGAGTTTTTTGAACCACTTGACTAGGCTAACGTTAAGGGAATTAGGAAAAAATAATCATTAGATTCCAACTTAACAGAAATTCATAAAGGCCCATCTTTAAATTGCAATACACTCCCTTCCTCTTTGAAGGCGGCATCAAGGCGCATTGATCACATAGTCAACTCCTCCTGCGGCCTATACTCTAGTTACATTACGGACCATACATTGATTTATGCACACTCTCTCCCAGCCTCCTTGTACAGAACATTTTGAGAGTCACCAATGAACAAAAGAACGCCATTTTGAGCGAGACGATAAGCAAAGGGCGCTTGTATAGCTAGATTTCCACAGCACACGGAGAAAAAGTAGTCCACTTCACCGCGAGCATATGTAGGACAAAAGCCCGTAAAGACGTGGGCCCTGCGGCAAGGCCAGTGCAGCTAGAAATCCACGCAAACCTGCCCGGTAGAAACATGACCTTAAATCAGCTAAAACGTGCAGGGTTACATAGTTTACTCATGTTTCGATTCAGAGTATAACAGCAAATGTCCTTGTGCAAACCCACGCATGCTGCACAAAGATAAAATGCTAGCTAGCGCCGCAGAGAGAGCTACACGCAGAGGCTAAAGATCGCTGCTTTTACCGGGAACACGGGTGAGATGGGGGTTTTAAAATTAAAGCTGGTTCATTTTTAAATGTGCAAATTGAAGTTAAAGCTCCTTACCACGCGGTCAGTCTGTGTTCTGTTTGTGAGCTGCAGGACAGGCGCCAAAAGCTAATGCACAAGGAGCTACGGAAGCCGAGAAGGAAGAGAGCGGACACGTGATCTTTCTATTTCCCGCCCACCCTGACATCATTATTACAAGCAGTGAAGTATTTCCCCATGTTTTACTCGTTGTCAATTACATCCAACCGCAGCTCGTGATCTGTCACTATTTTTGGCCCTCGCCGCTCACGAAGTGACGGCGAGGGGTATTGTTCTTCGAAAGTTTTTTTTTTATTATTATTATTATTATTATTATTATTATTTTTCTCCCCCTGGGATCGCGATTTTCACCCCTAAAACGTCGACGGAAAGTCTCACATGGGGGTATCAAATCGATCGGCCTCGCGCGAAAAATTCGAGAAAATATGCATCACAAAAATGAGCCAGGCACGCAGGCTCGACAGCGCCACCTAGAAAATTGCAAATTTTCGAATGAATTGGGAGCCGACTCGCATATTTCGCCGTAGCAAAGCCAAATTCACACCACTGATAGAGCTCATGGAGACGAGCAAAAAAGCCAATCATAGTGCTGCCCTAAGGCGGACAGGAAGTCGGTCATATTCGTTCGAATATTCGCCACATTTCTCGCCGCCTGTTTTCAAAATGTAATCAGTCCCAGGTTTCTCATCCAAAAGACGTCAGATTTCACATGTCACATCTGGACACATGGGGTTTCATGAAACATGCTTTTGTTTGGGACAATTTCATGTCGTTCGCCCGCACGCCGCCATCGAAAAACGCCTTCGTTTCCTGTAATTTCGTTGTCCTCTCACGACCAGGGGCATTGTCCTACAGATCTCACATTCACATGACATATGTGTAATTATGGCATGTATGGAATGGACTATAAAGTATTATGAAATGAACACTCTAGCGCCCCCTAGCATAGACATGAAACGTCAACATTATTGGATTACAACCAAATTTGGGGAATAAATCTGGGATATGACGATGAACAAAAAATTATATTATGGGCATGGGTCATTTCTCACAACTGGCCAGTAGGGGCGCAAAGACTCCAACAAAAAACATTTAAAAATATATTACTCACACGGGCTTTGCCCGACACATCTCAAATTTAA
Organism: Periophthalmus modestus; assembly: GCA_019594935.1. Lineage (NCBI taxonomy): Eukaryota > Metazoa > Chordata > Actinopteri > Gobiiformes > Gobiidae > Periophthalmus > Periophthalmus modestus. Next base: position 16,266,858 of record JAIEZT010001318.1, read on the forward strand.
GTCACATATGTTTCATTTGTCCCTGAATCAAATGCAATATAAAGTCTAATCAAAATGAACACTCTAGCGCCCCCTACCATAGACATGACACATCAATATGATCGGATTCATACCAAATTTAGGGAATAAATTTGGGGCCCGAAATGGAGCAAAAAATAATATTACGGGTATAGGCTATTTCTTACAATTGGCCAGCAGGGGCGCAAATACTCCAACAAAAAACATTTAAAAATCTATTACTCAAACGGGCTTTGCCCGACACATCTCAAATTTCAGTCAAATATGTTTCATTTGGCCCTCAATCAAATGCAATATAAAGTGTAATCAAAATGAACCCTCTAGCGCCCCCTACCATAGACGTGACACATCAATTTTATCGGATTCATACCAAATTTGGGGAGTACATTGGACACCTCAGAAGAAGCAAAAAAATTATATTACAAGCATGGGTTATTTCTCACGGTTGGCCCAGCAGGGGCGCAATGACTCCAGAATAAATCATTAAAAAATCTCACTTTCGCATACGTCTTTTTGAAACCTATCTACTCCTACGTTTTTCATCCCAATGAACTGAAACTCCACATGCCACATCTATACAGATTGATTATCAATAATCATCATTTTTTTGGGGATATTCTTCACGGTTTATGTGTAGCTCGCTGTGAAAATATGACTTCATTTTTGGATGAAAAAAAACCACTCCACTTTCACATTCGTTCATATAAAACCTTTCTAGTCTTAGGTTTTTCAACCAAACTACCTGAAACTCCACAGGCCACATCTACAGAGGTAGTTTATCAATAATCATCCATGCTTTTGGGGATATTCATTATAGTTTTTGTGTGGCTCACTGTCAAAATAGGACTGAATTATTGGTTCGAAATTCCCACACCACTTTCATATATGTGTATATGGAATCTATCTATTCCTATGTTTTTCATCCAAATGAACTGAAACTCCATAGGCCACATCTATACAGATTGCTTATCAATAATCATCCATTTTTTGAGGATATTCATTATAGTTTTTGTGTAGCTCACTGTCAAAATAGGACTGAATTATTGGTTTGAAATTCCCACACACCACTGTCATATATGTGTATATTAAAGCTATCTACTCTTAAATTATACATCTAAATGAATCCAAACTCCTCATGCCACATCTATACAGGTTGATTATCAATAATCCATTTTTTTGGGGGATATTCATTATAGTTTTTGTGTAGCTCACTGTCAAAATAGGACTGAATTATTGGTTTGAAATTCCCACACCACTTTGATATATGTGTATATGGAATCTATCTACTCTTACATTTTTAATCTAAATGATTTCAAACTCCTCATGCCACATCTATAGAGGTAGTTTCTCAATAATCATCCATTTTTTTCGGGATACTCATTATAGTTTTTGTGTAGCTCACTGTCAAAATAGGACTTAATTATTAGTTTCAAATTCCCACACCACTTTGACATATGTGTATATTAAAGCTATCTACTCTTAAATTATACATCTAAATGAGTTATAACTCCACATGCCACATCTATAGACGTAGCTTATCAATAATCATCCATGTTTTGTGCCGTTTGTCCATACCTCATCGTCAAAAAAACACCTTTATTTCCTGTTTCCTTCATTCCCACTCACAGACACATGGATGTGTCTAAAGAGCTACAACTATCCCCACTGATGTAAAATAAAAATGTGAATACAGCAGAGTAATCAGCACGTAACCAGTGGACTCTATAGCGCCCCTATAATACAATTAAAACACACAACTTTGTCTGATTGGCATAAAACTTGGGGGAGATAAATGTAGACCTAAAACAAACCAAAAAGTCAATGACACTATACCTGTATTATGCACGAGTTTGATGGTTCTAAGTCACAGACTCCACCAGTTTAATGCAATGTCCACTCTGCACTATGGAAACAGTGTGAAGGGGGGGGGGCGAGGGGGGGCGTGCGGCCGGGGGGTGGCCGGGCAGGGGGAATGATGCGTGGAGGCGGTGGCTGGACCCCGGCGGTCGCGAGGGGGCGGCGGTCGCGCCGTGGCGAGGGCCATCATCGCCGCTTGCGGCTTTAATTTTTTTTATTTTAGCGCCACTCGGCAAAAATCACACCGCAAATGGTCTGGCTGACTGCTCCTCTGTTTTGGGACCTCGGCTGTGATAAAATGTCTATTGCTATCTCATATTTCCTCTTTACAATTTGTAATATCTGAATCCAATACAATACCAACTGGTAATGCATGAATACTAGGGTCAGAGAGGAATCTCATTATCCTCCAGAACTTTGCCAGATTTCCATGACTTTCTCTGAGCACAGACATGAAGTAAGGCGTTTTTGCCTGTCTGTCTGACATTTCTTTCTCTAATTAAACTTGCAATTTCTGTGTTGAACCAAGGATTGTTCCAGTTTTTCATTTTAATTATTTAGGTACATGTTGGTCTGTCTGCAATTTCTTTAAATGTATTAATAAAAAAGTTTAAGGCCAGTTGAGAGTCAGGGAAACGTTCACCTGACATCCCTGTAATGCAGGTCAAGATGAAGACCTGCTCATTCAAATGTTTATATGATCTTCTCACCTCTTCACACATATGTGTCTTTTTAACTTTTGTGTCTTTTGGATATACAGTTGGACAGTGGTCACTAAAATCAAGTGGGAAAACACCATTTGCCTTATAATTAAGTGGTTGTTTGTTAAGATTATATCAATGAGTGTGCCTTTATTTACATTTATAGAGTCAGGTCTAGTCAGAATAGAAATTAGTTGTGTGTGATTCAGACCATTGCAAGGAAAGGCGAGTTTTTATGTATAGCACAATTCGTACACAAAGTAATTCAAAATGCTTTACAGAATTAGAAAGACATTAAAATCACACAAATCAAAACATAAATAATCACAAATAATCATCATAAAATTAACATTAAAACAGAAGAGTGCAGAATAAAAACCTTTCAGTCATATGCACAACTAAACAGAACTGTTTTGAGCCTGGATTTAAACATTGTCAGAGTGGAGGCCTGTGTCACATCTTCAGAAAGATTGTTTCTGCTTTTAACTGGATAAAACTGAAATTCTAATTCTCCATGTTTAGTCCTGACTCTGGGCACCAGCAGGAGGCTGGTCCCTGAAGTCCTCAGAGTGTGAGATGGTTCATGTGGCACTAACATGTTGGAAATGTACTTTGGTGCTAGGCCATGCAGAGACTTGTTCACAAGCAGAGCTGCTTTAAAGTCTATTCTCTGAGCCACAGGGGCCAGTGCAGAGACCTGAGCACAGGACTTATGTGCTCGTACTTCCTGGTTCTAGTCAGGACCTGAGCAGCAGTGTTCTGGATGTACTGCAGCTGTCTTAAGGCTCGTTTGGAGAGACCAGTGAGCAGGCTGTTACAATAGTCTAACCTACTGGAGACAAATGCACGGATAAGTCTCTCTAAGTCTGTTTTTGACAGTATACCTTTGAGTTTTCCAATGTTTTTAGATGGTAAAAAGCTGCAGATGTTGTTGATTTCATGTTGCTGTTAAAGTTCAAGTCTGAGTCCATTATTACTCCTAGATTTCTAGCCTGATTTGAAGGATTTCGAGAGACTGGAGGTGACTGCTAACACTTTCTCTATGTTTCTGTGGGCCAAAGATGATGACTTCAGTCTTGTGCATAGGTCAGTGTTTCAGCCTTTTATTAGGACCTCATAATTTCCCAGTTTAGACATCGTCATGAAGATATCACCAAGAGCAGCCAATTTTTTATCAGGATAATTTCCATAACTAATAGACAGAGACAGATATTCAAAACATTTAGGCTTTGAGCAGGAGAATAAAAGTCCACAGACAGGTGACCTTTGACATAAATGAAAACGCCACCTCCTTTAAATTGCCTGTCACGATGAAAAACTTTATAATTTTCAATGGTGATTTCCATACGACTTATTTCATTTGATAACCAGGTTTAAGAAAAATACTTTAGTGTAAACGAACTTATGCTGTTTATCCTATTTGTAAGAAGTCACTCAGTAGGCCTATTAGGTGCAGAGTCCAGTTTTAGTTTGATTTTGTTTTTTTTTTTTTTTTCTGGCCCTATTTAAATTAATGCCATTGCGGGCAAATAGATTATTCCTCTTCAAGAATCCACAAAAAATATCCACAAAAGGAATTCCTTGAGCATTGTAATGACCCTTCAGCCAGACATGAAGTTGGTGGATCCAAAAACACTTCATGTTACCAGATTGTCTATGCAGGCCCAGCCCATGGCCAATAACTGTTTAGTTTATGGTTTTACGGCTCATTTTGTTGTGCAGCAAATGTACGGTAGTTTATTTGGATAGCTGGGCAGTATTCGTTTTTTTTGAGTGTTGAGCAATTGATAAAATAAAGTTTGAAAAATGCCATAGCTGCTGCCATATGGACTTTAATGCAGTAAAGCTGATTGCCCACGCTGTGACCATAAACTGTTCAAGGGAAGTTTAGTCACTTTACTTGGCTGGTGCTGGTAAATTTGCTGATCTGGACTAAACTTGAGAAGTAAAATGAATGGGCTAGGTGCCACGAACCTCTTCTGGGTGACTCTAAAATGCACCAAAATGCAGGAAATACTGCCACTGCTGACCAATCACAGGGAAGTACTGTGGTTTGTATAAAAGCCAGCGCCGAACGAACCAAAACAAACATGACGACAAATGTATTGTGGTCTATATTTTAGCAGAAATACAGATTATATTATTTCTGAAAAACATGCAGAGGGAAGCGCTTTGTGCATCTGTGGAAACGTGTTTTTGTTTGAACTGGATTTAACTGAAGTTAGATTTTTTTTTTTTTTTTTTGTGACGGTACAAAATAGTTGTTCAAGAAATTACTCAAGTGGGCTCTACAACAGAATTAATGCCATATTATGGAACCTTCCAGGCAAAGCAAGAAGATCTTCATGGAGACAGCTGGCAAATCCTCCCCTAGAAAAGTTTCATGGTGCATGTTTAAATCCCCAGAATGTAACCTGTATGTGACTTTTTGTAAAAAAAAAAAAAAAAAAAAAAAAAAAAAAAAAAAAAAAGCACTAAAATAACTTTTTTCTACTATGAATGTTTTTATAAATATTTGTCCTTGTTCTGCTAGTTTCCATAGAAATGTTGTTCCTTTGGTTATAATCTTCCACAGTAGGACATAAAACACATCTATCTTCATGGTGAATGTTCCAAAGTATGGTTTTAACTCTAACTAGTTCCACATTCCTCAAGTTTCATCAGTTGACTTTCCACCCTCAGAAAGTTACATACTATCACTTTAGAGATTTTCCACATACATTCTTAGAATTATTGTAAGCTACTTCCTTGTTCATCAAACATTCCCACACCTTACTTTATTAATCTAGACAGAACAGGTATCAGACTTGATAGACCAGAAAAAAGGCGTTTTTATTTTTCATCAGAAACAACATCATTGCCCTAGAAGCCAAACCATACTAGCGACATTCAACAATCACCATGCAGTCAAACAGTTCCAAAGCAACATAGAAAAAAACTTTCAAACCCATAATATAAACAAAGGAATCATGTACGATCAACCTATATTAAATTAAACACACACTTTAAGGGCCAGAAAAGGCCACTCTTAATGAGGGACTGTCTTCTATAATTTACTCAAGTGTTCCAAAATTAAAATTGTTAACTTGCAAAAGGGCCAACAATCCAATTTAAATAGCGGTGATTGCATTCCTTTTAGACTTTTTTTTTTTCCAAATTATTGTTTTTCCAACTCAAGCATGAGGTAGAACTTGTACTAAGGGGCAAGAGCAAATGTGATGCTTGGTCATTTTAAAGGTCCTATTACGCAAAACTAACTTGTGTCAGCTTTTAGTAATGTTTTGTTAGCTCCTCAAAAACATACCTGGTGTTGTGTTTTATTTCATTCACACATGTTTAAGTAATCCTGCATTAATAGGCTATCGTCTTCCCCAAACCTCAAAATGCTAAATTCCACCTTGTGATTTCATATAGTGGCAGCTTTCAACTTAACAGCTACCTTTTACCTTTTTTCAATAGAGCAATGATCCAAATGATACTAGCAAAGGTGTAGGGAATTAAAAAACACAGTGGAGCATTTTTTGTATTACCACATAACAGTCTGTTCCACCTTGTGATGTTTTCAGTTTGAGAGAACAGAGCCCAAATATGCAGGGTTTGTGTGTGTAAATGAAACAAGACACAACTCCTGGTATGTTTTTGATGAGGAAATCACATTATAACATAGATCACAATATAGTGTAATATGGGCCCTTTAAAGTCATTTTAAACATAATATTGTTTTCATATCGACTGTTCAAACGGTACACTCACATAAAACCAAACATGAGATATGAGAGTTAAGGCATTGGTATAGAGTATGTCACCAAGGCAACAAACAAACTAAATCAACCCCAGCACTACAGAAACCCGTCCTCATCTGAAAGTAGACATATTTGACCTGTAATTTAAAGTTCCACACACACCTGGTCAAATACTCATGGTCATAGAATAATGATCCATGAACTCTGAGAATAAATATTTGTTCTACTTTGGAAGAATCTGCTCTACCTGCCCCTGGTCGAGTGCTCTGCTTCACCATGAGCAGGTGTCTGAGCAGTGGCCCTTCTCCTGATAGCCACAGTTCAAGAAGTCCAGTGTGTAAAAGACATGGGAGCATTGGGGAGTTTGAGTAGTTTTGAGTAGGCGCGCCTCCACTGCTTGGTACAGTATGGCTCAGAATGGGAGGTTGGTACCACTTGGGAGACGCTTTGTGTGGTCTGAATTTGAAAAGGTGAACATTGTAATACAGACAAGACAAAAAACTAAAAAGAAATGTATGAAAGACTGAATCAAATCAGTACATTAGGATTGTGTGAGGTTAGAGAGGTGCAGGTTTGGAGAAGGGACATAGAGCTTTACAGAGGAAATGTGACCGAGTTTAGATCATACAGCAGCATCGACACACACCATTTTCAGATCGCAACTTTGCTCAAGTTTAAAGTGAAACCCTGTTATGAAGCGTGGTCCTGTATAGCTGTCCCGCTCCAGTGGACACGCGCCCACACCCATGTCACGTATATAAGCTACATTTGACTTAGTCCTGGTTATTGGGGCTTCCTGCAGAGGTGATCCACACACCAGCAGAGAAAGCACAGGCTCACAGGCTTATCTCAGTCACTGCTTCTTGGCTTTCTTGCGTTTGTCTGTTTTGTTCCCTGTGGTCCCTGACACAGCGGGCCTGCGGGCGGGCACCAGCACCACCTTGCCGTTGGCCCCACACTGGAGGGAGTACCTGTCTGGGGTGAGGGGCTGTCCCAGAGGGTCTCTGAGCCTGGACAACACATCCCTGGTGAGCTGTTGGATCTGCTGGCCCACAGCACACATGGTTTTGGCTGTGAGGCGTTTGTCCCGAAGCAGCCGCTCCCTCTGTGCCTGGAGACGGGACACTTCCTCCTGCAACCCTGTGATGGCGTCCAGTTTACGCTTACGGCAGTTCTGAGCTGCCAACTTGTTTTTGCCCCGTCTGCGGATGTCCCTGAGCAGAGTGACTTGCTCGCTGGAGAAGCCGTGGCTATCCAGCACCTCCAGAAACTCCTCCACGGGCATGTTGACGATCTGCAGCACAGAGAAGGGCAGGCACATGGCCCGGGCGCGCACCTCGTCTCGGCTCAGCTCGCGCTCCTCCAGACCATACTCCTCCTCCTCCTCGCTCAGAGGCTCCTCTTTAATGCCTTTGTGGGGGTAGGTGAGGGGAAGAGGGGAGGAGTAGCTATGGTCATGCCACACACTCTCACTCAGGTCTATAGGAGACCAGGGGCGGTGCTCCAGGAGGCTCTTTGAGTCCACTTCACTACTATAGCCTGTGGCTCCACACTCTTCCTCACACAGAGAAGAGGAAGACGAGGAGGACACCTCAGATGAACCTGAAAAGGAACACAGAAAGGATTATTAAACTATTACTAAAGTATGTGGTGTCATGCAGTGCACTGTGCCTCTGTGACAGTATGAGAATCATCGTATCCCTCATGTTATAACATACCTGGAGAGAGGGGCCCTCCAGAGCTACTCTCCAGGGACAGGCCTGAGTCTGAGTCAAAGTCCTCCAAAAGCTGAGGGTCCAGGCAGCTGAGGAGCTGCTGGTCCATGGTCTCCAGCCCTTCCAGTCCCAGCTGGTTTATCTGTTCAAACACTGCCTCATCGAGGCCGTCCCCCAGGCCCTGGGACAAGCCCCCAGTGAAGTTACACACAGAGGCAAAGGGCAGAGCGGCCAGGCCCAGAGCCAGACCAGGGGAGGAGGGGTCTGTGTGCTGTGGTGCTGTGGGTGGGGACATGATGGTGTCCTGCAGGGTGATGTCCTCCAGGCTCATGTCCCCTCGGAGAGCATTGGACAGGTCTGTGTCCAGTTCAGGGAGACGAGCGTTGACCAGAGAGTCCAGGTCCTGCACAGGAGATTTCAGTTAGCTCCTCTGCGCTACGATAAACGCATTGTTAATGTAGGCTCAGGGTGGTATGACTTTAACACTGTTCACTACTATTACCACTACCACATATCAAAGAGACGTTACTCAAATGAAACAAATCTTTTCAAACAAATCTTTTAAAATATTTTTAATGTACTCTCTGGATTATATTTAATCACTTCCTGACAATGTGAGGTGAGCTAATGCTACATTAGTTGCTGGTGCCTGGAAACGGCCCTGGAGTCTTTACATGTAACAGTATCCCTTTCGGAACAATGCACATTGAATTAGTCCATGATGTAGTGAGACTACTAATATTACAGTGATATAGTTTACGACACACGTCTGAGGTCAAATGGTGCTAAGGGAGGCTTCTCACCTCCAGGTCACTGACAGACAAGTGCAGGAGCTGGCTCCAGGACTGGTCAGTGTCAGCTGAAGGTCCAAGGAAGCCTGAGGGATGTGACAGAGCTCCAACACCCCCAAGAAGAGACTGGAAAACAAGCACACAGCAGACACATGTTCACATGTGTTCTCCAGTGTCCTTGATGAAGACATGTGACCACGGAAGAGACGTGGAGAGACATACCTCCTGCTCCAGAGTGGAGCTGTGGGCCAGGTGGGTGAGAGGCACAGGCTCATCCTCCTCTTTGATCTTCAGCTCCTCATTCTACAAGCACAAATCCAATTACATTGCAAAGCAATACAGATGCAAGTACATTTTTGTGGCCCAATTAAAGTTGTGGACTCAATGCCATATGAAAAGTTAATGGCTTTAATGACTGGGTAACTGGGAAAGTTCACTTTGAGGGTGCGTGTTTGCAGGGTAGACCGGACCCTCCATGAGAAAGCCTGCTCTGCATTGCACTTAAGGCTGGTAAATACATATAGTTATTTTAAAATCATGGTATAATCAGTACTTTGATTAGCAAGATGCATGCGGATTGTGTTGTGACAATTTTAATATGTCGTTTTTGACTAATGTAGCATTTTCAAAACAGAAAGGTAACATGGTGATCTAAATCAGTCATGTGTAAACAATCAACACCTCATAAAAGTGCAATACCTCCTCTGTCAATATATTTTAGTTGTCATTTCTTGATTATGATATTTTTGTAATTGTTTGGTGATATTGTAATAGTCAAATTCTATTCACTTCCAAGCCCTGTCGATTGTAATTTGAGTGACAATAATGTGCTACCAGAGTGAAAAACCAAGGTCATCATGAGGTCTGCAGATACTACACTCTCTACAAGGTCATTGTGATAAGGGAGGAGCCAGGATCATCTACTTTTACCACTGCGCTTTGGGCCAAATATTACAGAATCTAAGTACGTAACACTGCTCAGGCCCTGTCCCAGCATGCCTCAGCACAGTCAGCAGATTCACTCATTTACACTGAGCTGTACCATGTTGCTAAGTCCTCTGTGTGAAGATACTTCTCTCTAGAATCAAATTATACAGAAATAATGATCCGGAATTGCACTTTTTCAGTTCCCTTTTCAGGCCTAAAATAATTATGACTTGATTTGGTGAGATAGTACCTGTGGTTTGTGTAAGAAAAGTTTAAAGGACAATTAAAGTTGGGCAATTAATTACATTTGAATCAATATCAAGATTCTCTCATCTCTAATCCTCAATGTTATGGTTTGGTCTTTTTAATGGAGAGGTCTACACCCAATCCTCTGGCAGTAAATCATGTGGTTTAGAGCAGACAAAAGACTTGAGAAATATATAAATTTTACATATTTTGGTGTTAAATCAAACTATATTGTTAATATTCAGGAAATTTACAGTGAAAGCTTTGTTTTGTTTTTAATTAGTTTTTAATTAGACCAAATTAAACTAAACTGAAGATTGTGATTGATCACTACCAGAAAAGGTGCCATTTATCAGAATTAACAAATTGTGTAAGATGGTTCTGAAACATTTCTCACAATTTACACTTGCAAAAGAAGAGACAATACTTTTCAAACTATCTAGATGTACACCAGCTAGCATGTTCTTATCAGGGTGCACAGAGCTTGAATGCTAACGTCTGGATGCTGTGGGTGTGGTGGTCCTAACAGGTCCACCTTACAGCAGCTGGCTGGGGGAGGCAAAAGGAAGAAACAGAGGGGTGTCCTGTTACACAATGTCCCACAACCACAGCCCCAGGACAGGCCCCAGAGCAGCTGTCTGTCTCCAGCCGAAGCAGGGGCACACAACTGGGTTACACTGGGCAAGACTGGGTTAGTGAGGCCTATAGGACAAAGCTGTGGGATTAGTGTTGTGAAGTGTGGTCAGAGGTGACGCTATAGACAGGAGCAGTGTGGTGGTAGGGCTGCCTGGAAGTTTTGTGAAGTTGAGAACTAGGTCAATTAAATCAAATATTCTTCTACAGTTCAACATATCGCTGGTCAATTAATCCAATTTTAATCAAGATTTAGTCATCTGTAATCGTTGACGATGTTATTAGTGTATTGTAATGGAGAGGTCTACAGCCAATAGTCTGTCAGTAAAAGCATGTAGAAAAAAACAAATAAATACATATCTTGATTACAACCACTTTAATATTGTCAGTCATGTAACACGTTCATGTTTTGGTCTGTAAGAAAACATTATATTACTGTTAGTTTTATCAGATCTTTCAATCTGCTCACTGTTAGCTTATATATTTTGGGTACTACATTAAGGGGTTATGGAGCCCAATAAGCCAGTAGTGTCTGAGGCTCAACATGAGCGACACAGTTGAGAGTGACAGGTGCAAAAGACAGGACTCTGCACACTGACAAGAGAATGCTGTTCACTGGGAAAGATAGCCAATAGATAATGAGGAATCAATATTATAACATTACAGCAGCTAATGATTTTAAACTTGGCAGCTTTTAAGAGGAAACTGCATAGATATTAAAAAGTCCTCTACTCAAGCCATGTCAATTTTTTTTTCTTTTTTGAGGAAAAAGAGTACATTGTAGAATTGTATATCACACTATATTGCAAGTCTAATACTGCTATATTATTTTATCATGAAATTGTACATTGTTATAACTCCACTTCCTATGCCCTACATAGACTACATACACTAAAAACATTGGCTGAAAGTTCATCAAAGGGTTTATTATCTAGGAATTCATTCATTTGGTTTTGGCTGATCTGCTCCCACATGCTTCAAAATGCTCTCATTGTGAACGTATGATGGTGAAAGGCTGGCTATTCATGTAATGAAATATTTAATAAATATCACACTTTTCTATGACAGACATTTCAGTTTATATGATGCTTGGCAGCAGGGTTGTCAAAAGTATTAATATTAAATACTAACAGAAGAAATCACATTAACTGGACACATTTTTGTTAATTTCCTGAACAGATTTAGTAATGACTTGAACTTCACCAGAACAATTATATAAAACCTTATGCTAGGAAGTAAAACAGTACTATTATTTTGTATATGAATATTTGTGTTTTATTGTAAAAAAAAAATAAAAATGGATTTTTGTCTTTGTGGTGGTGTCACAATCAGTATAGAGTACTGAGTTTGAGGGAGCGTCCTAGTATCAAAATAAAGTTTGAAATTTTAGTATTGTGACAACACTACTTGAGGCCTATAAAGGTATTGAATCTATTCTTATTCTTTCAATAGAGGACACAGTATACCAACTGTACCAATCCTCCGTTTTATGCAGTATGAAGTCAATGCTCCGAGTTTCAAACCTGTCATAACAAAGATACATTACAGGTTACATAACAGTCCCCTCTATACCCACAGGCCCAATGAGACTTTATAATGTTAAGCAACACTTATGCTCAACCTAGATATCTACAAATGAGGAATTAGAAACATGGGTGAAGGATTGAGAAAACAAAAAAACACTTCCTGGTAGGGTTTTTAAGGCCTGCTTTATCTAATATTCTAGATAGGTACAAAGTGAAAGTGAAGGCAAAAAGCACACCTTAAAACATACAACAGTGAATTTAATAAGTATTCTCTGGCATATAGATGGGCAGATTGATAGTCAATGGGTTGACTTAAAAGTTTTAATGAAACTTTTGGTTACACAATACTCAGATTTGCTTGCTTCAACCTAGTGTAGTGTGGTTACAAAGTTATGCAACTTTGGGACACAATTCACATGAAGACGTTATTGACAATTGCAGTTTAGGAAGATTGTGATTAAGTTTGGAATGAACAAAACAATAAAACGGCATTGTAGGGTCACGTATTCAACTGAATGACTAGAATTGGTGCCTATGAACCAACTTTTGATTTGATACTTACTTAATAAACTGTACCTGTCCATGTCCAATACCTGGTTGCACATGCAGTTTTCACAATTACAAACCTGCTTGCATAATACTTACATGAACCTCACAGGCTCCAGTGGTGCAGGGCCCAGCTCCCAGTACACCGTCCCCCTCCTGCCCACAGTCAGGCAGGTGTTCTCGGCCACTGCCCCCCTCCTGCTGCCCGCCCTGGAGCTCGCTGTTGCTGCTGTCTTCGGTACCGCTATTAAGTGACGGCTGCCCACACTCGGCCTTGTCCGGGGCGGTGACCTGATGCACCAGCCATGCGTTCAGCTGCGGCGAGGGGAACCGCGGAGAGCCCAGCGATCGCACCTCATCCAGCAAGCGCCGACTGGCAAAGAAATAGTCCAACTCCGGGCACTTCGGATGGACGCTGTACCCGTCTAAAGTGTCCCGTAAACTGTGGAAGGGTGTCTGGGTGTAGGCTGAGCTCGGACCCAAGTTAATCTCTATCAGCGGGGAATAATATCCGTTTAAGTAGCTGTCGATGTCCACGCGAACTCCAATCAAACTCAGCAAGATGGTCAACTGAATCAGGCCGTCTGTAAAGTATTTTTTCGCGAATTGCATCTTCCAAATAGCCCGAAAACGGTTATTAATAGCGAAATCCTGCGCAAACTATTCCCTCTTCACCCAAAAATGGACAAAGGGAAAGCTTAACAAAAGAGCACGCCTTCCCCTGTCAGACAAAGAGGTCCGCTCGAGCCGGCGACAGCAGCGTTAGCCGAGTTAGCTGCTAGCACTCAGCTATCGGCTACAATTAACCGGTTAACGGGGATATCTTCACGCAAACATGTCAGAAAACATATTGCATAACATCTTACAATAGACACGGATATATTTGATGAATAAAGTTGGAGAAATATCCTCTAACTATACTAAATATTCATATAATTATTGTTATAGTAGCTGGATGCAGTTAGCCGTCTGTGATGCTAGTGTGGGAACTTCGGTTTAAGATTTGCATACCTCACGCAGATTGGACGACAGCTACAACCGCAACAGGATCTGATTGGATAAAGGGAATGGCAATCATAGCTTTAACCAATCACAGTAGAGAAGCTTTGATCGCTGTGTCTGGGCCAGCCCCTTAGGACTTCCAGTTCCAAAAACATAGCGATGTATATCAGCTGTAAAACTCATTAATTTTTGTGTTGGTTTCATTATATAATTTGCACTTAATGTTTTTTTTTTTTTTTTTTTTTTTTTTTTTTTTTTTCTGGGAGCAAGTGGCATGCTGCAGTTCCGGGTTTGGTTTGTACCACCTGCCCATTGGCCCCCTGCTGGTGTGAGGGAGAATTTCAGTCTGCAAACATGTTTCCGCAGTTAACAGTGGGAACGTATATCAAAAAAAAAAGTGTATCTGTGTGTGTATGTACGTGCAATGCACGTTCCCTACAGGGCCCAGTACCACACCTTGCACTGGGGCCCATAGCAGCTAACTTATTTCTTAAAGAGAGTAGATTTCATACACCATAAGTTTACACCATAATTTTACTTACTCGTGTAGCACAAATAACAGTATGGGCTACAGGATTTTGGTTACTCTTGTCTTCATAGGCAGTGGTGGAAAGTATAGGTTAATTACAAATACTCTCTCTAACTGATTAGGTTTATTATTATGATTATGATTATTATTATTATTATCATCATCATCACCATTATTATCATTATTATTATTATCATTATTATTATTAATATTATTATTTTTTTTTTTTTATTTAGTTATTTATTTATTTTTTTATTGTATTATTTTAGGTGATTGTACATATAGACCCTACATGTAAGTCCCAATATTGTCTCAATGCCGTTCTCTGCTCCTTAAAAAAAAAAAAAAAAACTACAAACATGTAATAGCGAAACTGCGATTTCAAACATTAAACATTAAAACTGTTTATTAGGCTAATAAAGTTTTGTAAATGGCTGATCTAAAATTCAACAAAAGTATTGATATAATACAATAAATAATGGTTAAATAATAAAACTTACACTTAGACTTATTTACACTTGATTGCTGGCTTCTATAGGCTGTATCTGAATTTATTTTACTTTTTTTTTGTGTGTGTGTGTGTGTGTGTGTGTGTCATGCTGCTTGCAATATTTTGAATTTTGAAAATAACACATAATAATTCTGTCTGGCCCCATGACAAAAAAATGAAACCACATTCGTAAATTAACTTATTTCATTTGTCATTATTCACTCACAACAGCTCATTATAGCACAATTATTGTATTCATTTCTACAAATAATTTTATTTAAACAATAATTCTTTTTGGTAATATTGTCAGTTCAGATGAGCAGCCTTGAGTTAAACCGGGACAGTGTGATTTAAAGAGATAACTACAGTGACCTTCATTTTAGTCTATGTCAATGGATGAAGAGGAGGCTGCTTCACTGCGACCCCTGCTGTGGGGAAAGGGAAAAAACAAACAAACTCTGAAAATCACTTAAATCACAAAAAATCACACATCATAGGCTGCTGAACGGAAAACAAAAGTCTGAAAGTGAAAGCAAAGCAATTAAGGGGCATATGGACATGGCATTAATAAGCAGTTTCCTTTAACATTTGTACATTTTTTGCATACAGATCTGATTTCTAGGATAAGATATTTCCTCTGGGATAATGTTATTGGCAGTACAATACCAAAACAGAGACACGGAAAAGTGTCTGTTTTGATATAGGCTAACCTAAGTGCAGAGTCTATCTGAGGTCATGGTTCTGTTCAAAGTCCAGGCGTGTAGCACTGGTGCCATCAAGTGGCCACATCTCAAATGACAGTCCATGTGAAAACGTGAAAAAGTTGTGCACGCGCAGTCCATAAAGTAACGCCGAGCTGATTATGTGCTGTCAGATGGATGTGTAAGGCTATTAAAAACCATGTGAAAATAACTATTGTCATTGCGGTTTGTCTTGAACAGGAATCGGCACATCTCCACAAATCCTCCTCTGTAATGCTCCAAACGCGCTGTTGTCCTCGTGTGGGCGCACTGTCAGTCTGCAGCGGTCTGCAGGATCTGCAGCGGTCTGATTAATCCACAAGTATTTTCATAACGATGTGAAACACATTTACATCAGCTCGGGTGCCTTCTGACAGATTTATTAGCGCACAGCTCCTAAATCAGAGCCACACTCTTCAGGAACGAAGCGGATTGGTGGAAATGTGCAAAAGGTTTGAAGCCCTACCGCGCATGCGCAGAAAGGAGACCCATGAAGGGAGGTTCTCCTGCAGCAGCTTTAGCTTTTCTGAAAGATTTTAACATGAAGTTTGATTTGCCATTTTGTGACAATGCTACTTTTAGGGATTTGTTTTGACATATACGCTTGGACTATTACCAAATATAGGGAGTTATTTGAAAACTGGTTGCCTAAACTTGAGCAGTGAACGTTTTTATTGAATTACGTGTTACTCTTAATTTTGTTTTAGAATAGCAGAGGTAGGTTTGTATATTCCGAGCAATTTCAAAATGGCCTGTATAGCATAATCCAGAGTGTTCTGGTTGATATGTTAATTTGAATTAGTTGCGTAAAACATGATAATACACAGCCCGTGTATTTATTTATTTAGGCTTGTGTATGTTTTTATTATTACCATTCCACCTACTCACCCTATATGAAATCTCTTCAAAAATAATATTAATTGTATTATTTATTTTAATTATTTGTTTATTTTATTATTTAAATTTTGTCCTAAAACTTAAACTGTAGGCTATTGTTCCCTCTTTTATCAACCAGATATAGACTATTGTATCATCCACTTTTTCATCAACTTTAGTGAAAATAATAAATGAAGAATTTCAAGTTTGTTGCAATATGCTTTTATTAAATAATTTAATTAATGGATTATATTGTCTGACAGATTTGGCCTTTTTTATTCTTTTAATTTATTGTTATGTAATTTTTACAGTTTTTGTTTAATTTGACTCTTTGTTAGAATTTGCACATTATTTTAGTGAAAGTATCGCAGAGAAGCACCTCAAGCAGGACAGACAGGTCAGAGCTCGGAGAGAAGTTCTCTCCACGGAGCCGAGCAGCACACTGACCGCTCTCTCCCTCTAGACCCCTCCGCCGAATGATTGACACCTGCTCTCCGCCAATCACACGGCGCGTTCCCAAACCCCGGTGTCTCATTGGCTCCCGGCTCTGACAGTGACATGTCTCAGCGACCAATGGGAGCGCGTCTTCACGTTAGATTTATGGTCGCCATTTTGGGTCGAGTTTCTGGCAGACTCGGCGGCGCCCCGCAGTGGAAGCATATGGAAACAATCTCGGAGCGGGCAAGTTCTCTGCAAATTGACTTGTAAGAATAAAAATACCTTGTTCTGAACACGGTTTTATGTCTTTTCCCTTTTCAGAGAGGAGTTTTGTTCGAGTTGTGATGGAAGGAGCAGACCTATCCGTCAGTCAAACACAGCTTTTCCACTTGTTTTGTCCAAATCGTGCTGTTTGCTCTGGCTCTTCGTAACTTCTATGGTGCGCCCCTGTTCATAATATAGAATACGACTCCAGAGTTGGTTAGTACATTTATTACCATGTCTCACCACAACCCACAGTTAGCCAAAGCTTTAAGGGTAATTTCTTTTTCGTATAAAATCTGGCATGTTTATGAAGCTGGGAACTCTGAAACGAATCTACCAGCCAAAAAAAGTTTTGTTTTTTTAACATCAGAGAAGTAATGGTATAATTTATCATTATCTGAGCCCTTTATGTGCATATTATTGATATTAGTATAATGTGTTAATGCACAAAATCAGTCTATTCAAAGAGGCCTATATATTGTGTATGTGTGTAGGCTATAGGCTATATATACTGCAGAGAATAGTTGAGTTATAGGCCTTTGGTTGTTTAATCGGTCTATGGCTACTTAGGCAAGCAAAGTTTGAGTTTCTATAAGCCAGTGTTTCTATAAACCTTTGTTTCTATAAGCCAGTATTTCCCACAACGGTACTGTAAAAATGTACTTTACATCCTAGATGTATTTGTGGGATAATTCTGACTTCAATATAATTAAAACAAGAAAATCTAATAGTACTGTGGTTATAGTTAAGAATAAAAAATAAAAAAAAAAATTTGGGAAACACTGAAGGCCAGACTATAGGCCACTGAACTAATGCACGGAATTGTTTAGTGTTTTTGACCAAAACCAGAGCCATAATAGTTTAATAGTTAAATTAATAGTTCAGTTTACTGTACTGAAAAACACATGTATTAACCCAATTTTCGATATTTTCAACCAAACCAACAAGAAAACTTAAAATAACCATAATCCATGTTCACTTATTTATTTCTTAAACAATACCACATTCCCCCAGCAGATGGCGCCAGTGTCCTTTTTTCCCCCTCTGCCCTTTTATGACTAGCAGCACTTTGAATCTCCACATTTGAATTGAAACGTTACAGATCTGAATTTCTGGCAGCCCTGAGTGAACTTCTGTTACATTTTCAAGCAGACTTTTGTTCCTGGCTGACATTATCCCTCCCTGTCTTTCATCCGGCCTGCGTCCCCGGGCCCTTGAGTCTGGGTCCCGGGGCCAGCTCAGAGCCAGGTGCTGACAGGTCCTTTCTTGGGTTCTCTCTTGCCTGTGTTGCAGCCTGAGTAGCGGTGGAGGATTTGATGTCAGAGTGGGAGATGGCGGCCCCGATAAATCGGCCCCGGCTCCTGCAGATTGGCAGCCGTCTTCTCGGAAAGGAAAACACAGAGGCCATGTAAACAGTGAAATGGTGATATCAGATCATACACAGGGCACACAGTGCAGGAGAGACACCACTTAAAGGGACACGGGAAGTCTCTAGCCTCTTATAAATGAATGAAATACTTGGTTAAAATTTGAACGCAGAAAATAAGAACATAAAGTTAAGATTTAGGTGTGAAGTGCCAGCTCAGTTGACATAAGACTAAGGCGAACAGAAATGCTGACTTAACTAGGTATAAACTAGGACTAAATCAAGTCACAAATAATCCAGGACTAGATCAGGACTAATCCAGGACTGAACCAGGAGAAAAGCAGAAGCAAACTGCTATGTCTAGGGCTGCATTTATGCTTGCACTCAGATCAAAGCAAAACTGGGACTAAATCTTAACCAAGAAAAAGGCCCAAACCAAGTCTAAATAAGGACTAAACTAGGCTCACGAGGAAACGTGTGAATGTATCCTAACACTTGCACATAAACCACACCAAAATCAGGAATAACCCCAGAACTAAACCTGGACTAGGCCAGGACTAAACCAGAACTTGAGCAGGGCCAAACCAAGTCTAGGAAGAAAAAAAAAAGTCAGGAACAAAACAAGATAATAAAGCAGGTCTAAACATGGACATAGTGATCTGAGATACTCAGTAAAATCTTAACTAATCAGTAGTTATTAATCAGTTATTATTGAATAAGAATAGTACAAAACCAAAATAATATATTGATGCAAAAAACCCCAAAATGGTCTGGGATCCACAATCACTTGAGAAAAACTGCTTTCATCAGTTAACATGATCATCTACCAATATTTTAAATGCACAAATGCCTCTATAGGTATGCCTCAGTAGGCCTTGTTAATACAGCTTAGTTAATACAATAATGAAAATGATGACATGACATTAATTGAAGTTACATTAATTGCAGTTCATATATTCCTGATGATGAATTAGCCGTCAAAGACATCCTTCAGCTGGATATGTGTTTATTCCACATGGTTTAATATTCAAACTGACACAACTCTTTAAATCAAATTGAGAATAAAACTGGAATTAAATTGAATCCACACTGCAGAATAAATATATGCATTCCACATCAGTTAGGAAATGACTTCTGAATAATTATGATTTGAGTTCTTCACTAGATTTCAAGGCCTTGTACCATGTTTCTAGTATGTATTTGAGCAAAATTTGTCTTGCCCCAGTACAGATATATTGTACAAGCAGTCCTTGAGGTCAAAGTGAGTCCACTGCGGACTGTCTGCATCTAATGATCTAATGAAATTTTATTGTTCAAGAGTCAGGAAGTGTGCGTTAGCATGTTAGTTAGGTGAGGAATAACTTTATATCGCTACAAAATGATAAAAGTGAACTTCTGTTTTTCACATTTTCATGGCCAAATCATGTAAAGCTTTAACTATTTTTTAACATCATTAAGATTAATACATATGAACCCAAGTCTTTTTAACTATAGCTTTGCAGCGTGTACTCCGCTTTGTGCGTGTCAGTTTTGCTTCTTCCTCCTCTCCTCCTCTCCTCCTCCTCTCTCTCCCACATCAGATCATGCACTCCCTTTGGGCCTGATTAAAAGGCTCTCTCCAGCCCGGGGTGAGGAGGGGCAGAGGAGGGAGGGGCAGCAGGGGGGTGGGGGTGAGGGTTCAGGGGTGAGAGGAGGAGGGGGTGGGGGGTCTCGTCCTGTCTACACACCACCCCTCTCTACTCCTCTTCCGCACTGCAAAAAAGAAAGGGAGAAATTAGTGAAAAAGGTTTTAATCAATAAAAATCAATAGTACTTTTGACAAATATGGGTACTTCAATAGTACTTTTGACAAATACGGGATAGCTGACTTTCGTAGAAGGGGGTCCGCCACTTGCTTGTCTCCGTGGAGATGTTATTGCTTCCCCTTGAATGTTCCACTGTATGACATTAAACTAATATATCTTTATTATTACTAGTCAGTTTTATTGCTAAAACAATATCTTGAAAGATATGCATTCTGCTGCAGTTTTTTTTACAGATCTGACCTGTAACTTGGCCTGGTGTTTGTCTCCATAGGTAGATAACTTTAATGCCACACAGTGAAACATTCCAGGCAAAGCAACAGCATCTCCATAGAGATAAGCAGGTGGTGCACCCTCCACCTAGAAAGTTACAAGCACCTTTAAGCAGAAGCCAATAATCCCATTATCCTAACCATACTCAGTTAGACAAAAGAAAGATTGTTAATTGCATTAAAAGCATAAACATTCATCCAAACAAAATCAAACTGTCAGTGATGTAGTGAGTCTAGCATCCACCTACAATCCACAAGGTTGCTAATCTGGACACCATCTAATTCTCGCAATATTTGCAAGTTCTAAACTAATTATTCCCAACTACTTTCAGCGAGAGCCATCCCAGACTGATAATATGTAAAACTCAATTCAGAATGATACACAGATCGATCCAGTGTTAGCCAGGTTAGATTGTGTGCCTCAGTCACTGTAATCTGGCTGGTTTCGACAGGAAGGCCACCTGGTGTAATAAGGACCATAAAATAAAATGTTCCAGAAAAAGCAGTCAAACAAGATAACACTCTTAACCTAAGTCATTTTCACTTACACACCATTGATTTTCTCAGAGCGTTCCCTCTCCTCTGCCTGATCAATAGCCCCGCTGTCCAGCCGCTCTGGCCCCGGCAACGGCCCGTCTCGGCCCCTGCTGTCTCATGCGGGCCCCCAGACTGCACCATTAGCGCTAATGTGTCTGTTATTGACAGTGAGGGCCGTGGCTGACAGAAATACAGCAGTGCTCTGTGAAGGCCAGGCTTTTTCCAGCTCTCCTGCTCTCCTCTGTAAAGCCCTGAGTCATGGCGGCGCTGGTTAACCCTACTATCTGCTGTCTGGGGCTAGGCTCTGGGCTGCTAAATTATCTATACCCTGTTGTTTTCACTTAACCCACTCAGAGCATCCATCAGTGCGCGCCCACATCACAATCAGGCTTTTAATCTGATTTATCGGGCCTGAAATGGAGCCCGCGTGTAGCCAGTGGACAGCCGCCGTGCACCGGCCTCGTGTAGATCACAGCTGTAAACAGCTCTTTATTGAGATAATTACCCATCCTAGTTTTATTTATGGAATATGACAGACTAGCATAAATAACGCACAGGATTTTACAGTAAATCTAGGTGCATCCCCGACTGTAGTGAAAGACTAGACTTTAATTCAGGTGGTAATGCTGTTTAGAAAGTAGAAATGTTTGCTAGTTGGTGGTTAGATTCCTGTGGTTAGGAATTCTGACTGTTCTTGTGTCATCTGGCAAGACACTTCAAGGGTCTTTCCTCTATGTTGAGGGTCTCCAACCTTTTTCCTCTGGTGAGCTACCTTTACAAAACAAAAATATATTAGTGCACAAAGTTAGGCCTCAACATGATACATTTACAATGGTAATGAATTAAATTTGAGTAATTCAGCGCAATATGCATAATTCAGAAATCCCTTGGTGAGCTACTTGGAAGGGGGTGAGACCACTGCTCTATGTCAATGTGTAAATGGCTAAATAGTTCTTTTTTAATGTCATTTCATTCTGAAACCCTTACACAAGAAACATTTTGAGGTAACTCACTGTATTGCAAAATACAATGCATTTTAACATTATTCACTTTAGCTGTTCGCATATGTATTAAATATTAGTGGCCCATAGAATGTTGTGATGTCATCTAAAATACAGCGATAGAATTTTATATGTCCCTGTCCTCTATCTGAAAATTTTGAAATCAAATGTCGTGAAATTCAAACTATTAGAAAAGAACATTTAAAATAACTCATTTTTGTAGCAGACTGTTTTGAGTGATCAGACAGGATGCGAGTCCAGTCTGTGATCTGGCTAATGCTACACTAATTACATTATGAACCCGATACATCAGAGGAACATGCGATCTGCCCGGAACATACCACCGATGCGCTAAATTGGGGGGATCGGGGCCCGCGTGGGTGTCTCCGCTGGGGCCCCTGTACTTCTGAGACTTGACCTTTGATCCCCCCTCACCCACGGGGTCAGGGGGAGGGGCCAGTGCTGTAATAGGGTCTGCAGGGAGAGAGAGGAGGAGGAGGAGAAGGAGAGAGAGAGAGACAGAGAGAGGAGGAGTGTCCTGGGAGGGTTTCAGTATACTGCAGTAGTCATCACACTGAGGGAAGGGTGGACCCAGCAGAACCAATTACCCACAATTCCAGGGTGATGCGGGAAGAAGTATTTGGGGTTATTTGATAGTTATGTGGTGCTGGTTTTCCTGTCATTTTTGTTTTTTTTTCACAGGTGATGTGTTAGTTACAGTACAAAAAATCACACAACCATATCCATGGATTTCAGAAAGGTGAAAAGTTTGGACCGCTGCTATGGCAGTTAACAATTTGAAACAAAATATGTCTTTTGAGTCAAACGCAATGTTCAAGTCCATGTCCAAGTCCACATTAATACTTAATACCATTGACAATATTGTTTTTTACAATGACTTGTTGAGCTCTGTCTATGCCCCGCCAAAAGTAATTTTAAAATAGCAATTGCATCTGTAAATAAGAGGATCTTTCATAGATACAAACAGGGCAGGGCACATGTGGAATAGATAAATGCATAGATACATTTTTAAAAAGGTTTTGAAAAGTGATGTGAAGTAATTTACACATTCTTAAAAGGTTTAGCAATTACATTATTAATGGTAAAATAATTTGCTTCTTATAGGTTATGAAACTTGCTAAAGGAGTGAGTCAAATGTATTAAGTTCCACCCTCTTTCCCAGCACTTGTATGAATCGTCTACTTCTTTAGGACCCCTCCCACCCTGCACAAAAATTGCCCATAACTCTCCCTTAGACAGAATGCAAAAACTGCACAAACAAATGACTAGCACCTTCCTATGGTGAATGTATTAGTTATTTTTAAATGTTTATGATAATGTAATTGGCAAGAAACTGTGATTTTGTAAAGCCACTACAGTCCAGCTTGTTTTTAAAGTGTGGGGGAGAAATTTAGACTATCGTGGGCCACCACAGTCACTCTGCTGCACATTTTTCAATTAAATATAAAAAGAAAATGAAAATGTAAAGTCTGACTGCACACTGTTGCTCTTTCTTCAGTCAGGGGCCAAAGGTCACACAGGCCGAGGGAGGAGGGGCTCTGATGAGGAGGGGGGTACACAGATGTTTACAGAGGTGCCTGAGTCTATCACACTGTGTGGACTTGTGAACATGCACTCACCTTTAAGAGAGTCCCTTTAAGACACATGTACACACTGAGGCCCCTGTCTGCCTCGGGGCCCGGCTCTGACCAGATGGCCCCTGGACCAGCCCACAGCACTGTCCCTGACCAAAACAGATCATTTACCTGCAGTCTGCACTTGTGATTTGGAACAGGTTTGATGCCACACCAATAGGGAATAAAATCATAAACTATATAAACTGCATAAACATTCAATATTCTCAAAATCTATAGCAGGATGTGACAAGTAATGTAGATTTTCACACTAAGCTAAACATCTTACAACATTTCCAAGGACATTTTTCATATATTGGCGGCTATGTCCTTGTCTGACCTTGGAAAAAAAAAAATCACACTTTATACATTATTTGTTGACGTGTCCAGTCTAGTCCTGATGTAGACGGTTTTGGTTCTGGTCTAGTTCTGATTTAGTCCTACATCAAGTAACTGTCTATCTAGGTACCACTGGCTCTGAAAAAGTACCAGTAGTACTACTGATACAAAGCATGGTACTGAAAACTGGTACCAGAATAAAAGTGATAATAAGTTTGAATGCCTTTATTGTCATTGCACAAACACTCAACACTTTAAATGCTACTCTATAGACCTTATTCTCCACCAAACACTTTTGAGGTAAATTAAACTAAACTATTCTTTCTTTGTGGCGGTACTTCAGGTTAAGAGGGTACTCCATTCATGTAAAGGGAGAATTTGGGCAACATTTTGCTGCTAAAATCTGACATAAAGTAGGTTGATTTGTGTAAAATGTTCAATGTTCATGTTCATCAACAAGTCAACAATGCACTGATTCTCTGGAAGGCTTTAAAATGGCTCTGTATCGAACTTATTTACTGTTCAGATCCACAGCCCTGTGCAAAATAATACAACCCAAATGATGAAGACAGGCAACATCCGGAATAAGGTAAATAGTGGTTCTCAGTTAATACACAGACAACTGAAAACATTACTTCATAAAAGTACGGATAAACAGATCCAGTATAAATATACTGCAACTCCCCAAGCACCTTCCCCACAGAGTCCAGTGCTTGTAGAGACATAAATACCAACTGTTTGGTCAGTCTTTAAGTGGGACTCTTACTTGACCCATGTATTTGGCCTGTGTTCACTCATCACAATCTCATGACCAGGTCCAATCCAAGGATTTAAAGGTCTATGAAGTTTTAGTGGATTGTTTTGTTTCCTGCTTTTGTAAATTTATTAAAATATGTACAATGTACAAGAGGTGTGGGCTTATACTCCTCATCTCCTTTAAGGAGAGTTCAAATAAACAGGCGTGGATGACATATAAAACCTCTTCAGTCATGTTTTTGATGAGTGAACGTTATAACATGGTAGAAAGCCCCAAAAAGTCAATTTTGTTAATTACAGGTAATACAGTTGAAATAGCAGTTAAAATAAATATCTAAAGCGCCTCTAAATCACTATCAAACCAGGGCTAAAGCTGTCTGTTCTCCCATAGACCGGAGGTAGAACTGGAAAAGACCAGGGGTAGGGCCGAGCTGTTTCCTGTCCACTTGAGAGCCCTCTTGAGGATTCTCCGGGCCACGACTCCCACATAAACATGTCCACACAGGGCTGTAAATGTAGTCTCAGCTCCACCTATTGTTACACATCACTGACAAGGGCCAGCAGCCACTAGCCTCATGTTTAGATTACACAGGGACTGCTCTTTATACTGCCATTGTGTCCTTGAGCAAGACACGTCACCAATGTAACCTGTAAAATTTGTTTGCAGATTATACTGTAGATCTCTCAAAATGTGCATGACCTCCCCGTGTTACTGTGTCAGAGTGGTTATCCTGCCCCCTCCTATCAGCAGGGAGGTTGTGGGTTAGACTCCTGAGCAAGTGTGATGGCATGTGTGGTTGGTAATTTCACCCTCCATCTACAATCTTCTCCACAATCGTTGAAGTTAATTAGTTTGTCTAAAGTTACATGACCTAAGACTCACTGACCTCTGATTTTCTACACCACTGTTTAGATCACCCATAAGAGACAGATTGAAACTTTATGGGGCTATTGGTCACAGGTCCAAATTCTTTTCTACCTAACAAACAAATATAAGACATTTTACTGGCTGATAATTTTCCCTATTGGTTTATGCTCTATCAGCTGCTATCATCTTTTATGTATTATTTACTATTTGATCATTGTAATTTTGACATTATTTTGACTAAATAATCTTGAGCCGGATAGTTAGTCCTTTAATAATGTATTTAGACATTTCACAAACATTCATTATGTATTTGTGACTGCCCCCTCCCTGGTCTGGCTCATGGGCACAGTGTAAGTCACGAGGGGAATTGTTCACAGGGCGGTGGGCTTCATTAGACTAGGCCTGAGCTCCATGTTAACTGTCATGTGGGAATGAGAGTGAGAGAATAATGTGACTTTTGACAGCAGGGTGAAGAGGACACATGAGCCAGGCATACCTTCTCAAAAGATCGACAAATTCTAACTGATTGGAAGTGTTGGAACATGTTCACAGGGATAAAATGTTTTTCCTCACAGCCTGGCCCTGCACTGAACCACATGGGGGTCAAGATCCTCAGGTTGAGAACCAATCCAAACAGTCCAGTAGTTATACTGAGCAGACGTGAGACACTGACATGAGTCACGTAATCATGATCACTTCTGTGGTGCTTCCTCACACCTTTCTGAAGCCTCGCAAGAGAAGGCAAAAACTGCTGCAATCTGTTAGAATCCAAAAGAGTCTGGAGCTGAACCACAGAATGTGAAAAACCTCCTAAAGTACAGTTTCATCAAAAAGTTACTCAAGTAAATGTAACTGAGTACTATGGCCAAAAATTATTTTGTATATAGTAAATCAGGTCAATAGAATAGTGTTTTTGTCTCACGTGAAAATGTCTTGAAAGTGAGAAGTCATGACGGTAGGTGTGTGGAGGTATTTAGCACAGGAGTGACACAGTGTCCTGTATACATACACAGGGAGACACTGGCCGCTAATGTCACTGACTTACCATCATTATTTTGTCAGCTTCCTATTTTTTTTTTAATATATAACATATAATAAAAACAATTTAATAAAAAAAGGATATATCTGATTTTCACTATCTTAAACATCAAAAGCAACTGAATTATTCACCACAATGAGTTTATAAAGGCTTTTCACCACTCTCAGAGAACAGGGTTTTGCAGTGATTATAAAGCTAACAAGAACTAGCCCTCTAATCACAATAAAATGCTTTCAAATTAAGCGCAGACAGCAAACAGCAGACGTATTTTGACCTCAAGAGGTGCTTATAAACTATATCTGTACTAGGGTAAGACAAATTTTGTTCAAATACATAAGATAAAAATCAGACAGGGCCCTTCTTATGTCCTCAAGTTCAGCAGTGATATGCGGTTTTCCGGGCAACACTTGCAATTTATTATACTTTCCAGGATTATAATTTATCAAGCAAGCTGTTTGGTGTCTCAAAATCCCCTCCATTTCAGCCTGATGACCATTGTTCAAATAAAAGTATAAGTACATTTCTTATCTGCAGTGACAGACCTCAGCTTTCCAAATTTAACTTTATCCAAAGCGACCTTTTAAGATGTCACAGGAGTTTAAAAATGGCTAAACTATGTCATTGTGCCACAGATAGCTGGTCTATAAGAATCATTTCAATCTATCTTAGCAAACAAAGCATGCATTTTTCACAACAACAAAGCTAGCCCGCGCAAAGGAAATGGCTGCACACAGAAGCAAGACAATGTTAAACAAAAAGATAGAAATGCTAATGCAACATAGGTCTGCTGCCACCCACTGCTGCAGACGACCCTCCCTCACCCGCCCTCACCCGCCCTCACCCACCACCAGGGCCGTGCGCTCTATAGGCAGCACCCAGTCGGCCTACACAGCCAAAAGTCAGGCACACAAAAGCTACAAAAGCCATCTGCGCTAGGCGGCTACGCTACATCCACGCACAATAGCCCCCCGTTAGCTCGACCCACCCCAGTCTGGGCCATCTGCTGCTGGGGACAGTGAGTGGAAGAGGAGTCCAGTGCGCCATACCTCCAAACCTTTAGCCATACACTGCAAAAATGGAAAAACTCGATGAGGTATACATGGTTTTAATCACAATCTTGACTGTAGAACTTAAATTTTAAATAATTATAGTGATCGTTGGTAACTGTTTTTCAGTGCAATAACAACATCCATAATGAAAAAATATGCTTTTTTTTTTGTGACTGTGACTTTAAGTACTGCCTTACCTAACTGACTTTTTAAAATAATCCCTTTCAAGCACAATTCATTCAAAGACTTTCTATAATCCTTTATAATATGCTGTGTAATGTCTACATCTCCAGAATTCAAATCACTCAGTCCCACTGCTTAGGCAAGGCAAGGTAAGTTAAGGCAAGTTTAGATGTATAGCACAATTCGTACACAAAGCATAAGTCCAGTTACCTCTCAGGTTTCTCGCAATATTTCGGAGTCACACAAAATCCATATAGTAGAGCTGTACTGCATTTGAGCTCAAATCCACTCAAGGATCTGAGATTAGACCAATCATAGGGCACCGTTTTGGTGAACCAGCAAATCAAAGCAAATATGGTGGCACCAACAAATGTACACAGGCTCATTTTATTTGCGTCTGTGCTTTCCTCTTAATTGGATTTAGCCAAAGTCTGCTCGCTCTGTCTGATATGACTCTTCATGAGCTTTATGTATTCGTCTGAATCTTCTGTCTTTTCCTGATCGCAGTGATCCCAGATTGATCATGTGTAGAACAGCAATCTGAATCTGGCTCCTGTCACGTTGGAAACCATACGTCTTCATTCATTGCAATTCTTGTGCCCTACGCCCGCAATATTACCACCTTTCTATACATGTAAATCAGAACTCCCTTAGTTAAATTTGTTTTCAGACATATATGTTAAGTTTGTTAAGATCAAAAACCTTGAAACTTGAATCCAGCCTGATTCTGAATTCACATGCAGATTTTATTTTTGCATTGTTTCCACAGTTGTGTCATAGGACGAGCCCCTGAGTCTGTGTATGGTGTTTAGTATGTGAACGATGCGGGGTATGGAGTATGGATATGAGTATATGAAGATGGCACAATAACAGCTGTGGCGAGGAGGCTGGGCAGGTGTGACAGAATGCACTGGGCTTTGGGAACAATGACACGTGTGCGGTTTGCAGTAACCATGTTGGAAAGGGAACAACTGTTGGAGCAGCAGGAGGGACGTGAGACAGCCACAGCGGGGGCCAGGCATATGTGCATTTGTGTTGGAATGAGTCTATAAGGCATAAAATGGAAATAACTGAAAGAAACTGGCATGTGTGGCATGATAATGTAATAATCAAAATCAAATCAATAAGTGATTGTTGGAGTAGTTTCTTAATACTACCTCCTTTTTGTCAATTCTTCTAGATATATTTAAAATGTCAACCCTATTATCAAAACATAAATCGCAAATTTAATTGCAAAACTTGTCCAAAAATCTAAATCACATTTTTTCCAAGTTATTCAGCCGCACCCTCTATCTTTAATTGGGTGATATTTCTGGGAAAAGTTGGCTGCTATGAAATATACTTCGGAATTAAAAAGCTGATATCTATGTATGTGTGTATCTATTAATTTTGTTCTTTTTTGACTGTGAGAGAGCGTTGTTTTATCTCCCCCTGCTGTGAGCTAGTTATTGTACTGTAAAAATTGAACTCCACACAATTGTTGTGTTGCAGCACATCGAAATCAGTTAAACAGAAAATGGAGGAGCGCTGTCGGACAACATGAGGAGTAAAGACGACTTAATATTAGGGGAAATGTTTTGAATAAAACTGGTGGTGACGTAGGCTGTAACAAAAGAAGGGTGGATGGAAGAAAATGTCAGCATGGACTGAAATGGAAGAGCCCCTGGTACAATAGAGTGGACACAATGAGGACTGGGACTGAACCGGCAAACTTCTGGTCTGTGGGTGAACACTGAGCTATTGCCACACTAGTACGTTGATCCACATATACTAGTACATATTACTAACAGTAAGGTAAACATGTAGAGGTGCTAGATGATTGAGATGATTGAGGGTAGAGTTCTCCTCAGCACATGTGAGGGCTTTACACTGGCATGATCAATATTCAGACCCCGTCCCCATGTCACGCACTGAGCAGAGGTCGAGGAAGAATCTGAGCCGCGGCGCACATATATGTACTCAGATACACTTACTGTAAACCAAACATGTACCATATCTACGGCACATATTACAGTCATAATACCCTCTAGCGTTTAGATTCTGTTACAAGACCATGCGCTGACAGAAATCCATTTAGAGAACATGATGACGCTGCACTTTGGGTTGCGCTGTCACAATAATAAAATTTAAAAACAAATTTTGAACTAAGGAATAGACTCCATACACAGCACTGATTCTGATAATTTTTTAAAAATATATATATACTATTTAGACAATAGTATGTCATTTTCAACATCAAATCATAGCACATTCTTTTATATTACCATGTGGTCAGAGCTTAATTTAATCTGGCATTCCGGTTTCTCTCAATTTTCAGCTGATACAGATCCGGGAAATATTTGATCCGGTAATTTTCCCGACTGCTATCGACACAGATAGAATTTCACAAGCTCTTTTTCAAATGACTATAACTGCAATAGAATGTGCACTCATCACAATTCAAACAGATACTGAAAGCTGAGATCTGGCACTTTCCATGCTACTACATGTATTACGGTATAACTGAAGTGTGCACGTCAGAGGAGAGGGCGAGATCATGCAGCTCCGACACCTCCAACAGCAAGGAGAGTGTGAACAATATGCAAACCTTGAGTACAGTTTGAGATTAAGCAAACTTTTAGTGGACATTTATCACATATTTAGTAGAATTGGTTTTGTACAAATAGATATTGCTCTTGGATATTTATATCAGATTATTGACGCATTTTATAAAGTTGTCATTCATCTTGAGATAAAGTTGTAGTTTTACCTAAATAGTTGTAAATGTGTTTTACAGTTCGGGCCAGTGAGCACAGACCATTGAAAACAATATAACACCATCTTGGATCCACCTTCCAGATTTAATCACACTATCCCAAAGCGGAACCACTGTGTCCAGCTCACCTTTTCAGTCATACCCAAGCTCTAGGGACATATTTGACCTACAGGTCTTTGATGAGGAGCTGTGAGGAGATCTCCTGGATGTCCCTCAGGCTGGTCCACCTCAGTGCCACAGTGAGAGTTCCTCTCAGGACCCCACTTTATCTCCTAACCCAAGACCCCACCTAGACAATGGGACACTTTGTGCAGAAGAAATGCACCTTACATTGTGACATGTGACAGGCTGAGCCCTGTCATCAGATGGACAGAACAGATGGACATATCCACTCAAATAAAATAACTAAAAATAACAGCCTGTAACATGAGCTTTGAAGGCTCTAGGACAACACAAATGTATGAGCTGATGTAAAAGTAAAGTTTGATTTTTCTAATCTCCAAATTTTGCTTTGCATTTTGGATCTCTATATAAAAGAAAATAACAGAAAATCTGCTTTCTGGCTATTATACGCTGGTAGGTTCCATCATGGTCCATGGATGTGTACTAGTCTATGTGGTCTTATTTTACTTAGAGACAATAGAAGTGAAACGGATTACACATTTAATTAGTTTCACACATTTCACGACACTTTTACAAGCGCTTTTACATCAACGAACCACTCGTCCATTAACACAGCAGTGTATGAAAGTGTCAATACATTGAATTCAACGATTATATTTTATTGTTTACTAAATTCAAAAAAGGTAACATGATAATCTAAATATGTTATGTGCTAGCAGTTAACCCCTTTAATTACGTTGTTACACATTCCCTCATTATTTGTATGTTGCTTTTCTCAAACCTTATCATAGCTCGTGGGGTCAAATACAGATGTGACAGTGCAGTGTGAGTCAAGGGGGTGTTAAATGGATGGTGAGTTTCTATTGAAGGATCTGACAGAGCAGTTGTCTCATTCACTTTGGCGGAGCTGACAGACGAGCGTCACCACTAATGCACCTCTAATCACCACGTTTGTTCTGATATAGACCACTGCAGACAGAGCGAGACAGACAGGGACAAGTTAAAAAGGGGACAAGAGGACAGGACAGAGATGTGGTGAGAGGGGGACAAAGAGCACTGCTGCTGATGGATACAGGCAGGGGACAGAGGAATGAAGAGAGACCCATGTGGACAGCACAGGAGCTGTAGAATGTGAGGGAAAGAGCAGTGATGACAGACATGTGCCTCAAAGCTCAGATTAATGGACGTGTCTCTCAGCCTGGTGAGAGAGACGGGCTGCAGCCGCCTCTCACACCTCACAATCACTAACCTAAGGCTCCATTTCCCCACCCACATCCTCCCTGGATCCGATGACAACTCCTGTTACGTTCTTGTGCCACCCAGATGTGTGCTGTGTCACCCAGCAGGTGTTTCTATGGCTCAATTCTACGATGCACACTGTCCTCTGTTGTTTAATGCATCAATAGCCAAGCAGCCACTGAACTGGGATCCTCCTTTTGTGCATAGCTGTTCTCAAACACATTGATATTGTGTAGTATTCTGAGTTCTACACATTATCATTCTGGGATGGCTCATGCAGAAAGTAAATGTTAGGTCCTTGATATAAGATTTAGGTTAAGTTTATATTCTCATTGTACAAACATGGTTAAGGAGAGGGACAGGGCGAGGGTGGGGGGGTATGAATTTACTTTAAAAACATGGAGTTGTGGGAACATTTTAGATGCTCAAATGCACAATCCACATGCATCTACGTTTACATCATTGGTACCTCAATAGCGTGGCCCAAACCACACTGGCTCCTTCTTATTGGTTCGCTTCAACAGTGTATTCAATGTAAATGCATCGGGTAGGAGGAGGACAAGATGGATTCTGATCAGTTTGTGAACCCCAAGTTCCTCTCCCTGCACAAGAAAAGTTCTCTACTCCAAGTAAAATGCAGCGTCAGTAACGTGGATGAATTGTATGGAGAATAATAAGTCTGTGTCCTAGATCTCTGTTTCTCCTTGAGTAAAGCTGAGGTGAGTAATTCTTTTGTGAGCCGGTGAGTGAGGGTGAATGAACAGACCTGCAGACATAGACTGACAGGTTTAGACACAACCACCATGAGGCCCGCTAGTCTGAGTGACACTACACCTGTGAGTGTGACAGCCCTGTTAGCACGCTATGTTAACACGCTCGTCTCTCCACACCTGTGACTCACCTGGACGTTAGCCCCACCCACCTTCTCCTGAGCTGGGCCTGTACTGACGTGAGAGCCCATTCACCTGTAACTGCAGACTATAAAAAAGTTGACTCAAACAGATTGTGGGACTAAAATTATCCAAAATATTGTGAATCTCCTCTATACCGCAATCTCTGTAGTTGCCTTTTTAAACTTTACACTTATGTGAAAAACAGAACTAGTTCATTTTAAACAGTTTGCAGCAGTCCAAAGTTGTTCGCTTTTCTAACATATTCCGAACATCCTAATTATTATGAGTTTACAAGAACTTTTCATAATAACACCTAGTATGTTAACAGCTCATCCATGTTACTTCCTGGTTCACAGACAATAAAAAATGCTCTGTAATTAGACGCAGACAGTGCATAGTGTTCTTATTTTGACTTTAAGAGTTCTGTTTTCAATATATCTGTACTGGAGAAAATCTAATTTACCATATTACATGAACAAAAGAAATGCGGTATAGTCCTTTAAAGCCACAATATGTAGCTTCTGGTCCAAAAAAAAACCCTAAACTAAAATAAAAGCATGTTATATTTTTACTTTTTCATTTTTGTTGTGTTTATTCCACTCAAAAACAGAAAAAAAAAACGGCGTACTTACTCTAAGCAGGCATCATCTGACTCTTATTTCCTGCTTTTTTCTATGGTGATGTTGTTCCTTTGGCTATGTATCTATATCCATGAAAAATGTTCCATAGTATGGTTTTAACTTTCTATTTTATTCTACTCATGCAAATGATGTGCTTCCTCCAGAAAGTCACTTATTGCACCTTTAATGAGGGAAACACGAAGAAATAGATAAATCAAAGAGAGAACATACAATTAAGCATAGTCCCTGCTAATATTTCAAATCACAAATCTCATTATGCAACCATGACCACTGCCAGTCATAGCAGTGATCCAATGTTGAAAAATGGTTTGCTGCCGACTCTATTTCACTCACCCACAGAAGAGAGATAGTCTGGGGGCCCCTGACTCCTGACCCCAAGTGGCCCCTTTCTCTCTCTTTCTCTCACAATACACTCATCCCCCCTTTTCTGTGCTCTTCACCCGCTCACCGCTTTCCCCGCTCTTTTGTGGAATGTGCGGGCCCATGTGCGATCACAAAGGTGTGCGACAGTCAACACAAGCACAAAAGAGAAAAATCGAAAAGAAAAAAAGAGCGAGAATGAAAAATGGATGGTCCCAAAGACAAATAGTTGGAGTGACAGGACAAGCGAAGTGACGCTTGTAGAGGTATAAGAAGATGAGATATGAGGAAGATAGCATGCGGAGGTGAAGGCTGTTGAAATGAGCAGACAGATACATGTGTGAGGACAGTCATTTGTTTTACTGCTCTGCTAATCGCTCAGGAGGTGCTGATGGAGCTGAGAAGAAGCCGTCTGGTCCTCGCGAGTCTGACAGGAGAAGTGAGAAGGATATTAACAGGTTTTATCTGTGTATGAATGAAGAGGAGGTGTGAGAAAAGTTTAATGTGTCTGAATATACTTAAAAGCAGCGGTTTGCAGCGGCCCAAATGCAATGCTCACTTACCAAAATTCGAGCATCTTAATTACATAGATAGATGTACTTTATTCCTATTTTCTATTTTCTTTTTAGGAAATCATTTTGTTGCAACAGCCCATCCCACACAAAAAACAAAAAACAACATTCATCCACACATATTAAAAGTGCAAAAACTCATTTTTATATAAAAAAAAAAAAAACAACATCAAAATTAAAGTCTATAAGTGGCACTCTTCACATCTTTCAGAGGCCAGAGTGGGGTTTACTGTCACTGTAAAGCTGAAAACAACTAGCATGCTAACTATGCACTTCCTGGTTCACAGAATATAAAATAAACATCAACATTCGGGTTGTATTATTTTACATGGGGCTGCTGATCTACAGAGCTGTTTTAAAGCCTCTCAGAGAATCGGTGCATGGTTGACTTGTTGGTGCACCTGAGTGAATATTGAATATTTTACACAACGCAACCTACTTAATGCCATATTTTAGTGGGAAAAATTTTCTCTCATTCTCCATTGAAATAAATGTGATTCCCTATTAACCAAAAGTGCCACCAAAACGAGAGCGCCATTTACTAGCATTTAGAGGCAGAAGTGGTCAGTTTACCCTAAGAGCTGCTTTTACCATATATTACTGAGTACATGAAAAAATCGTGTACAGCCTCTTTAAGCAGACACCAGCTTTTTTTTTTTAAATCAAAGAGGCAAACACCTGTCCAACAATCTTGAAGTGGATCTCAACACTGCTAAACTTCGCCCAGCCTCTTGCAGGTTCCCCCGGCCTGTGAGAACCCCTCCATGTAAGCCGATCTGGAGGACTTCCGATGTCTTCTGCTTGACTTGAGCGGCAGAATGAAAAGACGGCAAAGGGGCCCTCCTCAATAGAGCCATCTCGCTCTCAAAAGCCCGGATTCCTACGCGCGTCTCCGCTGTCACATCCGTCACCGCCGATACACACGCCAAGCCAAAACAAGTTTGACAAATCGCTGTCCATCATAACCGCGTGAGGGTGGGGTTCGATGGGATGGGGGGGTGAGGACGGCCTGCTGGGACGCTGAAGGCAGGATATTGATGCTTTGCGCTGGGCCCGTTCGTTGGGTTTACTGTCTTTTGTCAGCGCAGACAAACTGCTCTGTCGCGGTGGAAGTATTCATCAGTCTGTCATGTATTCACAGCGGATGGGACATGGAGAGATCAGAGGAGAGTAGCAGTGAAAGTAAGAGATAATGGGCTAATTGTTCTTGTTCAAAACTGTCAATCACTATGTTTAAAGTGACCATTTTTTTGTCCTAAGTATTGGAGTAAAATTGGTCTGTCCTCAGTACACATATATCATATAAGTTCTTGAGGTAACGCTAAGTCAACGGTGGGCTGTATCCATCTCATTATAAAATGTTTTATTGTCTAAGAATCAGTATTGCAGGGTTAGCATGCTAGTCATTGAAAGCTTTACCGTGACAGCTTCTAAAAGTTGTAAAAATCACTTATAAACTCATCATGGTGAATAATTAGTATGCAGAAGTCCCAGCAATTGGACCTTTTGACCTGTATGTAGCTTGAGACAAAGAGTGCTTCCCGAGGTCAGTTCAAAGTCTGAAAAAGTGATGGTTGCATTTATGTCCAGGTTGTAGGTTTCGGGCCTTGTGTTCGGGGTATGGTTAGCATTAAGGCCTGTGAGAGATGGTGGTTAAGGTTAGGGCTATGATGAAGGGGTTGTAAATTTACTTCAAATGCGCCATATAATTCTTCTGATTGAGTGGCCTTCAAGAATCAGTGGTTTAGAACATTATTGTGGTTTAGAATGGCCATACTGTAAAATAACAATATATGTATGTAATATAATGTGTCTATAATGTTAATAATAATGTTTTCTTTAAAAATATATTTTAAATGTGATAAAACAGGGCTGTGGGAACATGAGAACATAGAGCTGTCCACTCCCGTCCTCACTCACCAACAGACAAGCATCACCGTATCAAATCATCATTCCATATCAACCGCAAACATGGTAGGAGTTTTCAGTCTGATTCTGAGCTCTTTGTAGACTTGATCCATTCACAAAAGCCCTGTTAAAAGAAACATGCTTGCGGTTATCTGAGGTGTGAGTGAGCCGCTAACAGAGGAGACATTTTGATGACGTGACGATTTACGCACCAACACGAGCCTTTGAAGTGAACCCAAAGAATGTCCAAACCTGGCAACACCGAGCAGGAAGTCCCCCAGGGTCACATGACAGCACGCAGCCATATATCAAAGCAGAAGATTTTCTGGTATTATTCCAAAACATGGCCGCGGTTATTGTTGATCATAAATTCTACGACTGTCTCTTTTGTTCCAGCCGAGTCTTTGTGGCGCAGATAAACTTTTATGGACTCATAACTATTTATGCTTTTGGCTGTGTTAGCTTGTGTTCTGTTCCATTAGCATGTGTTTATCATTTTGTCTTATTTATGCCTTGTTTACGCTGACATCTGGCACAAATACTGCATGGAGCTCTGCGGTTCATTCCTAATATTCATCTTTCATTTTAGATTTTGAGTATACTCAGACATTTCCTGTGGTTTTGTCGATAGATATAAAGTAGTGTTGCTTGTCCTTGAGTGAAATAATGATCTGATTGTTACAAATGAACGAGCGAGGAACAATCAAAACATTTTTTCATTTGAAGAAAATACTGTCTAGGTGCAAGGAACATAAGGTTGTTGTTGTCTTTGAAAATAAAAAAATCAATTCCAGAAATAACCACCTCTATGGCCAGTCAGCTGTCTTTTGGCCAAAATCCACACTTGCCATTATGGAAGTTCCCAACTCTGTCTTTAAAGCAACTGTATGTAAGATTTAGATTTTGATTCTCTAGACAATTACCCAACGAGCCTCACACGAGTCTCTCATTTGGGTTGCCAGTTTCAATGCTGGTACAGAAGACTGTGGGAACTGTGATCAGACCTGTTGAGTGTGAGGGTTGTGGTGACTTCAGACCACATCACTCTGCACCTGACAGCTGTGGCCCGGGCACTGGCACCAGGAACCAAGCCTGCGCCTACCACTCTATAAACACTATTACAAACTTTGGGAACTATAGTTTGTCCCCAGTGGCAGATACGTGTCCTGTTTGGAGTAGTAGACAGGAGTAGTGGCGGTGAATGCATGGTTGCTATGGTTATCTGCAGTTTTCATCCGTCCAGCTGTCAGGTGCAGAGTGACAGGGGCGTCAGGGGGAGTGCACAAATCAGCAGCTCCACAAACACCACGGTAACAGATGAGTGTGAGAATGTGACAGGAGAGAGTTCAGATTTAACAGGTTTGAAATAGGCACTGACCGATTCATCTGCATGGTATATGACAGTGTTGGCAGAATGTATCACTCAAAGGGAAATGCACTCTGTCTGCGTCACGTGTTCGAAGTTTGATCTTATTTCGTTCTGATTGTTCACTGTGCAGGTTTTGACAAGGAAAATGATTCCAAAGGGACAAATGTATTAAACACACACCAAAAATCTAATTATTGGGTTATGTGAACTGATTTCTAGTTCTGATCAACTGATCTTAATGTAGATTGCTTGCACAAGACTAGTTGCCGGGCAAATCCAGACATATATCTCTCTGTATTTTTTTTACAGATTGATATCAGTCTTTTCCCCATGCCCTCCATTGCAATCAGATTTGTTTTTTTCAGTGACGCATTGATGCTGATGATTTGTTTATTTTGAGCATTGATCTATCATAATTTTTCATACTTGTCCAAGAAAAAAAGAAACACATTTAAAACGAAGGAGCTCATTGGTCACGTATGATTTGCAAATCTTTATTCATTGATTCTGCAGTAATTCCTGATGTTTTTCAGCCCTGTGTGATACTTTTCTTTATTTTTTCTGATATGGACAGACCACGCATGTCCCCAATTGACTATTCCACCTGTCAATCACACCTGTCTGGAAATGGGGAGATTCACTGGTGACCCGACTCACATTTTCGTAAAGGTTTGAAGAAGTGTGTATTCTGGATTCCAGGCAACCACAATTGCTCATCTTATCTTATATCTTAAAACTGGATTGTTGTTATAAGAAATGCATCTGCTTGAAATTGGTGGTTGATGCAAGGAACATTCAGCAAAACATTATTTTCTAGGAGGCTGCCCAAGGAACCAAGCCAGGTTACGTCATTCTCATCATTCTCGATACTGAGATTATTCATGTTGGTTCTGGTATTACTCCATCAGAATAATTGATGTGTTTCAACAAGTCTCAATAGAATAGGAATAAAAACCAAAGCAACTGGAAGCGCTTAAATCTACAAGTGTTCCAATAAGTTCCTATGTTGATAAGATTTATACATTCCACTATTAGGGCTGCAATGATTAATCGACTAATCGTGACTACAAACAAAAAAAGAATTGTAGTTGTATTCTGATAATCTCAATCATTATCTGGATCATACAGACTCTGAAATATGCCAGAACACAGTTTTAACTTGGTAGAAAAGTTGGATATTTTCCACAAAACATTTAGGTCTTCTGGTTCCAACAACTATTCACCATTACAGACAAGTGCAGTGAAAATGTCCTGTCTTTGGACTTGGACTCTCACATTCATATATTAGGTTCATAAGATGAAAACACATGCTACATTCAAATAATATTCAGTTGCACCTTCTTCCAAAATTTCAAATCGTTTCATGTACAGATTTAAACCATGATCTGTATTCAAAGGTGCTGTACCTAATTAAGTGCATAAACAAAATATTTAATATTTTTGTGTCTAAGGAAAATGTAAGTACTGATCATGGGTCTTAAGTGATCTAACATTGGGATCATTACTCATAATTAGGGTTGTCAAAAGAATTGAAAATCAGATACTACTAAAATCAGTCTTTCCTAAATTAGGCAAGAGTGGTGTTTTGCCATTAAGGTAAAGTTAACAGGAACTAGCATGCAAACCATGCACTTCGTGTTATTCTGACAATAAAATGCTTTATAACCAAATTTTGACCTCAAGAGCTGCTTATATAATATATCTGTACTGGGTCAACACATCATTTATTCAAATATATGGAAAAAATTGGGTACATTGCCTTCAAATATATTGCAAATCACAGCTTACAAAATATTCCTCAAAAAATGTTCAGGTCTTCCAGTCTTAAAATGCATATGACACACTAGACTACTCATTCCTGTAAATGTTTTTGCAAAAAATGTTTTTGCCGAGTTATAATTTTACTTCTTGGTTACACCTGGGCAGCAGATATGACATAGGGCATATAGGGCCAATTGCACAATAGCTATGATTAGCTATTAGCTATGAATAGCTCCTTTGTTTTCAATGTTTAATCTGTCAGAAAACTTCTTCCCTTGCTGGTAAATTGTCCCTGCATTTTGGATGGCACTTTAACAACTAATCAGAGTTACAAACCAGTGAAAGAGTTCAAATCCTTTCTTTAGACTTGTTGACGGTTGAGGTCACCACGTCTCTCTAGTCTGTCCCATGTCACTCTGCACCAGACAGCTGTGACATCAGGGACCAGGGGACAGAAGTCAGGACTGGCCAGTGGACATGACCTGGCAGAGCAAAGTACCACAAACCCTACCGCTACCTCTCCACTTGGCTCAATCTCCCATCCATTCATCTTCATTTCAACACCCCGGCAGCCGTCACCACATTCGCTCCCTGCTATCACCTGGCACAGTCCGGCCAGTTCGTGGATCCCGTGGCTGCGGTTCTTCTGGTGGTGGTTGGAGGGGTGAGATCTGATCGCTGACACCGATACGAGCCCCCCATCGTGGGCCCGTCCATCTGCCACCTCCTCCCCAGGACCAGTCAACGGGGGCCTGTCAGAGTGCGTTAAGCCCGGGCGGAGAAGTGAGCTGTGCTGACGTCCCGGGATAATATTGGCGTGCATCGGATGGTTGGATTGGAGGAACATGGTGGAATACGATGACAGAGAGAGGGGTCCCATGACGGTGGATTGCAAGGCCTGCGTTCCCCAAAGATCAGAACTATCAGATTCTGCACAAAGTTTGGTTTAGATCCAGGAGTGAAGGAGGCGTGTGTGGAGTGGTTGAGAGGTCAGGGCTGGGTGGACTGTTTACAGAAAGAAAAAAAAAATGGTTTTGATGGTAACCTCTGCCTAGTTACAGGAACAAAACTTTCTTTCTGTTAAAGGTGCACGGGGTATCTTTTTCTGGTGTATATGTTATCGTTTGTTTGGTATGGCATTAAACCCTTCACCTCACATTTATTCACTTACAGTGTTTTATTCCTTAAAAACACTACAAAAGCATGTGTTATTTCTGTGATCAGACTCACCTCTCCACAGATCTGATCTAAATATTGGTCTGATGGTGTCACCCAGCCAAAAGTTGAGTAAAAACAAAAGCACTGTTACGTTAAAATTAAAAGATTTGCAGTTAACATTTCAGAATTCTCTCAAATGCCCTGTACCTCATTCCAAAAATGTGTCTTGCCGCAGCACAGATATGTTGTACAAGCAGCTCTTGAGGTCAAAATATGTCAAGCAGACATGAAATAATTGTTCATGTCTGCTTTCCTGTCTTCGTTCTTGTTGACTGTTGAGGTTACCACCAAGTATAAGTTCAAAGTATGAATCAATAGTAGCAATGGAAGTGAGTAAAGCAAGAGTAAAAATGTATTTGGTTAAATGGTAACTGAGCTGCTATCATGTCTAGCCATACAAGGACATTTTATTTGTGAAAAGTGTGGGTTTCTCGAATAAATGTATGTGTTGCAGTAGGTTATGGGATTTCAGATTGCAATTTGTTGAATTAGCTTATTGTTTGATATTGATTTCAGACTTGATTGCCAAAGATTCTATTGCATTATGTGTATAGGAGGTCAGATCTAAGAGTGGAGTTTTCTCTGAATTTCTGTGTTCCAATTCTCAGGTTGGATTATAGTAACGACTCAATATAACAAAACCAAAGAAAGTGCTCAAATCAGCCAAAATACATATCCAGTGAAGTTAATTTAGTAGTTTGGACATTACTAAAAGCCAAAGTTAAATCTGTCAACTGGACAAAAAGTTGACGACGTTTCGCTGCTCGTCCAAACCGCTTTTTCAGTTCTGGTCAGATTGCTGGTGGACGCTGCCTTATATCTATCTGAAGGGAGGAGCAACCAACACTGAAACTGTAAGCAGCTATTGTTCACAGTTTCTGTATGTTGGCTTGGTCTGTTGGGCTACACTAATTGTGCACTGTGCCGGGTAGTACAGAACAGAACAGTGCATTTATAACGGCAATAGCTCAAAGGCTGTGTAGGAGCAGGTTCAGAGAAGGAGACAGTAGAGACAGCAGCTAAAGGGAAAATAACACAAGGACAATGAATATGTTAACTGTCAATTTCAAGACAACTGGCCGTGTAGCTATTTCAACATCGCGGGACGTTCCAGTAATCGTATGCAAGTCAGAACTAAAGGAAACAAATGGAATGCACCATGAAGCATGTCTGTTTGGAGTGGGGATTTTTGTGACATCATTGCCCAGCACTGCATAGTTCTTTTGCCAAATTTTACCAAGTGGAGGTCAGTTCTAAACACACCGATAGTTTGGCTTTTGAAAACACCTCCAAACCAGACACATCCTTGCTGTACTACCCCAATGTAACTAAAACTTTTCGACCCCTGCTCACCCCAATCAGATCTTACTATGGTTAAATACAGAAATGATGTCCTCTGGGGCTGCACTATGTATTGTAATCTACTGTATTGTAATTAAAATTGCAATTGGAATGGATGCAATTAGCAAACCCCAAAGGCAATTTTTGAGGTACCATAATTTCCTCCAAAACCAACTATCCTGTCTTATTCTGCATAAAAACGGTTAGTTCTAAAATGTGCTTCTTGTCTTAGTTCATATTTCAGTGTTTGTTGCGGGGGGGTTGGCAATATTTGTGCAAACTAGATGCATTTTCAGCTTTCTGATTCAAAAATGCATAAATCTAAGTTTGTGTTGCCTTCAGTGGCCGCTGCAATTTCCAGTAGTTGGTGACATCACGAAGGACTGTCCTGATTAAAACCATTTTTTTCTGATTGCAGGGGCGGAGTTTGAGGTGTGAATACCTGTTGCTCCAGTCACTATGTTCTTATATCCCCAGACCTCCTCCCCCTCCTCCCCTCACTCTCTTCTTTAGTCCTGGTACTGCCTTGTTTAGCAGCGCTATTTGAAGTGTGGTTGTGGGCAGAGCGATTTAGTCCCACTTTAAAATGTAAACTTTGAACAAAATCCTATTATTCAAGCATAAATCGCAAATTTAAACACAAAGCTTGTTCTTCCCAAATTGTTCAGCCCTAGATCTTACCATGGTAAAAAAAAAAGTGTCTCATCTGGAGTTCTCATGTGGCTTGTGAAGCCTTGATTCTTCCCATCGCAGACACACAATCCTGAGCTCTGTGTTTGGCCAAGCAAATCAAGCTTGGTGAGTGATCCAATCTGTGTGTTTATTATGCTTTTTACGCCATGCGCTTTGAATGGAGGCCTAAGCACAGACACGCACGCAGCAACAACCGACTACTTAGTCTGTATATTTCTCTCCCTCAAACTCAAGTCTCAAATAGGTCCTTGTTGGGGAAAGATCCATTTCACGTTGAAGCCACAGTTCTGTCGTAAATCCAAACAGAGCTTAAAATGGTGGAAAAACTCTACCTGCTGCTTTTACCGCCGTTCGCTGACAGAGGAGCGCTCCAGCTGTGAGTTGGCTGTAAGGGAGAGGGAGCGGGTGAATGGAAGGTTTAGGTGCACGAATCAAACGTCCACAGCCTCGTTAGCAAAGCCACCGTTCTGTGCTAATTAGCCGTCCGGTCACATGGCAGACCGGCACCTCCATCTGGCCCCACTCCTCCCGGGGGACGCACAAGTTTTATGATTGTGAATTGATGGAGGGAGACAGTTGTTCGGGGGATTTACTGGGCGGCATCAAATCCGTGTTTAACATTAAATAAATCAGAGGCCAAAAATGTTGGGAAATGTAAGGATTTAAAGGTCTTATATTATGCATTGTTCTGGCTTTTTCAATAGTTTACGGCACTTTTGCGTCGGTAATTCATGTCGTATAACTCAAAATGATAACCTATATGTGTGTGGGAAACAACTACAGACTATATTACACCAAATAAACTCAGTAGCAATATAACAATAGTGTTCCTTCATCCAACACAGACATACCTGTAATTGTATTGCTAAAACGCTTGTATCTTTCGAGCTAAACCTTGTGATGGTAAAATTTATTTTACTGGGTGAATAAAGCATTGCGTTTGACTATGTATTTTATCAGGCAACTACGCAACCATGAGCATCACTGGCAAAAACACTGTACCTGATTTTCAACAGCACAATTAGTTCTAAATGGTTTGCAGAGATCCAAAGTTATTTCTCATTTACCTTATGCATTCTAAGCATCCTAATTATTAACCAATGAGTTAAGTGCCTCTCATAAGTTTCTGAGACGAGAGGTGAGTTCCGTCACAGTAATTCTATTAACAGCTAGCAATAGAGCAACTAATTGCAGACCTGATTCTCTAGCGATTTTACAATAAATCTCTACTGAAGCAACTCAACAACAGAGACAAAAAATTGGATAGGCCTACAGCCACTTTAAAGAAGATGGTTATAATTTATCGATAATATATCTATGGATCATTATAAGGTGGCATTTATAAATTGCCGCAGCTCACAAGCAGTCTCAAAATGGCTACATTGCTGAATTATATGTGTATCACCGTTTAAGCCCTCACGAAGTAAGCAGGCGTGTATCGGAAAATCGTATCTTAAATGCAGAAGAATAAAGATAAAAACATGCATGCGTCACCATAAATACAGCTTTAACTTGGTAAAGCTCTAAAAAGTCAATTCATTGATTTAAATTTCCTTTAAAGTTGTGTTAAAGAGTTGGTTTTTTTTGGTTTGTTTTAACGCATACATACCAGTTACCTGCCAGTTAATATCTGATAATATTGTCGTTTTGGGAAAATAATGATTTAGTCTGAGTTCAGAAGTAGCTGTCATACTTTAGTCACAAATCCTTCAACATACCAGATAAATAGTATGTGGAGTCTTCCAAGTATTTGGACTGGACCATCACCTTTCTACAGACCCCGTGACCCTTAAGAAGGACAGTTGGACTGGTTTGGCTGATATCATGTTCCTCTGGCCCCGGCTCCAATCTCGTGTGTTGGCTCTCCTGATTGCACTGTGTTTGCTGAGGCTTAGGTTTCTGCCTGTGACCTGTGCCCACCCAGTCAGCCAACGTTAGCTACCCGTAGTAACGGAAGCTCTGACAGGGGGGAAACAGCATGGCCTGGAGGGCTTTGTCACCATCATTCAGTGTCCATGGCCCCACCACACACACATATGTACAACTTAGCTGTAACATTACCAGCTTTCAGATCCTCCAGGCAGAGTGGTCCTGAATATGGCAGCTCACCACTGAGTCATAAGAAGTGCAAAAGGATAACAAAGAAAAATCACTCAGTTTGGTTTATGGTGTATCCAAATCTGTAAAAAATAAAAATAAAAAGGAGTATGAAATTAACTGA
Source organism: Periophthalmus modestus (assembly GCA_019594935.1). Classification (NCBI taxonomy): domain Eukaryota; kingdom Metazoa; phylum Chordata; class Actinopteri; order Gobiiformes; family Gobiidae; genus Periophthalmus; species Periophthalmus modestus. The sequence goes on from JAIEZT010001318.1 coordinate 16,311,840, forward strand.
GTCACTGCTTTGTCTGAAGCTCCGTTGCTCAAATCAGACTTTACTCTGAGGTTTGGTTTAACACAAAGAAGTTTAGTTGGAACTACAGTTCAGCCAGTGACGTGCAGTCAGGGGAGGCAGGTGAGGCCATGCCTCACCTGACATTAAATAGAAAAAATAAATGAAATGGTTATATTTATCCAATTATTTGTACTGTAAAGTTATTTTCTATTTTTCAATTCAAAATCGCTGAATTTTTATCTTTACCATTGAAATCCTGAGAAGAAAAGTGTGGAGAGGCACGGCCATTCGTGCCTCACATGGACTGACTGTGCTGTAGCTCAGCTGCTGCTTTAAGCAGCTGTGAAAAGGCGCCGGATGAGGCACGCAGTTACCTGGCCTCATGGTAGGGGGCACTCGTGAGCCCAGGGACTCTTGCAACTCCCGCAGAATAGGGACCACAGAATAGTGACAACAAACTACAATTTAGAGGTAGCAAAGCCAGTTTAGCAATCCGTTCACTTTTTTCTTCATGTCTGGCCCTACTTTTTAAATGGAGGAAGATTACATAATAAAGCTCAAGCAGTTTTCTAAACCGGACTTTCGGTCGAAGCAGGAGGTTATAATTAAAGGAAGATCAACGCTAAGGAGCTAAATGGTTTGCTCCAGACTACAGGATGAAAGACTCACTCTTTTCAAAACAAAGTGGTACAAAATGGTAAGAAATTTAATGACTTCAATCCATTGAAATTTGGGGAACCAGAATAAGGATTAAAACAAATAAAAAAAAAAAAAACAGCTTGCTTTTTATTTCATACTATTTATTTCATACAGAGTTTTATTTTGAAATTCTTTTTATTCTGGCCCCAAGTCTCTTACTGGGAGAGAAATTGTCCCGGGTCATAATTTACTAACCGACACCTGGTTTATATGTTTGTAAATCAGATTGTGATGACATCAGTGCCTCACCATTCACGAACCTCACTGCACGTCACTGAGTTCAGCTATGCTGTTAAAAAGTTTCTCTCACATAACATTAGTCACAAGCTAGCTAGCATTATCCAACATACCCCCAAGTATTGACTGATTTTAGATCAATTCAAGCTGCCGTGGTCCAAATTTATGTAGAGTAAGTAAAGAGAGTTACTATGTATTTTAATGCAAAACGCATCGGTATTGGATCATTGTTGAAATACTTGGTAAAATGGTAAATGGTCACATTTTTATATAGTGCTTTTCCACCTTCAAGGCACTCAAAGAGCTTTACATCAAGGATCCTCCCATTCACAAACACATTCATACACCAGTGTATGGGGGCAAGGTGGGTTAAGTGTCTTGCCCAAGGACACAATGACAGCATTCATCTGGCTGCTCAACCAAGTCGAGAGTAAGATTAGAAACGCCAGCCTTCAGATCAGTGGACAAACACTAAACCAACTAAGCTACTGTCGCCCCTATGATACTTGAAATCTGGTATGACTTTGTGTTGGATAAAAACGAAACTCACTTGTATTGAGACTTGAATTCAACTGGACTTGAGAGTGGACTGGTGGTTAGATGCCCGCTCTGACCAGTGTATATTGTTTTGCCCTTGCCCAGTGTGTCTATGTTTGAGTCAGAGTAAGTCAGTGGTTGCTACATCTGTGCACTTTGAAACACTAGAGTTTTCCATATGCTTGTTTTCATTTGATCATTTACTCATCACATCCTCAAAGTTGAATTTTTATGATTTTTCCCTGTGTTTACATTCTGTAGCTGCATGGTTTGTAGCCATGTTGAACAAATAACAGTGACTGTGCCAAAATCAACCGCAAGAGGGAAGAGGCTTTGGACATCAACAGGAAATCTCAGAGCTATGGAGTCTGGAGAAGCAGGTCAAAACAGTTCACAGTAAAATGAGACATGATGGTGCCAGTCATGATTATACAATTGTGCTAAATCAATATTCTGTCGGCTTGGTTGTTGGTTTTACTGTCATTTCCCCAGTTATCTCAAAATGTAAGATCCTGGTTCAGATCTCAGAGCGTCATTGGTGGCTCAGAAGCTAGCACAGAATGCTGAAAAGGTTCCAGGTTCAAATCTCAGACTCAAAGGGGTATTTCTGTGTGGCATTTGCATGTTCTTCTATGGATCAACCCAAAATATGCACAAAAGGTACTTCCTCTACCTGAAGTAGTCCTGACCAAGACTTGCTCAGGATCTGGAGATGGGTCCCACTAACAGGTTGCCGCAGTAGCACTGAAGGACGGGGCAAATGCAGAGGGCACATTTCCGTACAGGGACGATAAAGTGCAACTTAATTATTTCTACTTTAACGTAACATTTGACGTTTGAAACCCCATGTAAACTTCTTGGACATATATCTATCTTAAATCACCGTGGAACATTATGTTATTATTTGGATCTTAAATCGCAGTATTGATTTAAAACGACTTAATAAAAGAAAGAAAAAGTCTGCTGGGTTGGAAAATTTTGGTGCTCAGTGGGAGCTGGCGTTGCTGTAAACATCATCACAACAATGAGCTGCAACGTTGTCGGCCCCTCCTATAGATAGCTGCACATCACACTAGAGAGCAGCAGGTTTTTTTTTTTCATTTGTGCCAAAATGGCTACGCAACAAACCCAATATGTATCACTGATTAAGGCAATAAAATTGGAGAACGAAGTACGCACAGGGCAGTGGGCGAGAACCGATGGCAGCGAAGAATGGACCAATGATGTTGTACAAGAGTATGAAGATTACTCAGACATGCATGAATCACTCTGAATACAACTTCAAGAGGGTAAGTGAGAAGGGGAAACTATAACATGGTTAAAAGCTCTAAAAAAAAGGCAGTTTTACACAATAGGTCTCTTCTAACAAATAAATATTTTTTACCTTACCTTACCTTACCTTGTTCTATTTATAAGAAAGGTTATATGCTGTAAGAGTAGAACTTTTCCACGAGTTTTTGACTTGTTGCTCATTGCCCCTCCCTTTCCAGGCCTCTTCATCTGGCAGCGATTAGAAGGAGGCCGCGGGGTGGTTGTCGGAGGACTGCTCGGGTACTCGCTGTGGCCCGTTGTAATGGCTTCCAGAGACCACTACCGACCCCCATCACCACCGGCCCCACCGCTGCTGCAGGGGTCTGCGGAGCGGCAGGCCTAATCAGGAGTGACGGGCTGGGGCGGTGTGGACAGTGTCAGGCCTGAAGACAGACCAACCACCCCCATCAGCCCCCTACGCCTCCCCACCTCAGTGGCGCTCACCTCTGCATGCACCAGTCACTCCAGCGGGGGCCCCAACCACAGTCTGACAGGGACATGGGGGACAACAAGCAACTGTCAGACAAGTAACATGACAGAAGGAAAAAGACCCAAAATATTTCAATTCAAAACAATGAACAGCTACACTTAAAGGCCCTGTAACCAGTTTTTCCCATATATTTGAGCAAAATGTGTCTTGCCCTGTACAGAAGTGTTGCATATTGTCTGCTGTCTACAGTCTGCATCTAATTATAAAGCATTTGATTGCAGATAATCAGGAAATAAAACGCTTTATAATTAGATGCAGTTGATTTATTTTGACCCAAGAGCTGGTTATACAATATATCTGTACAAGGGCACGACATACTTTGCTCAAATACATGTGTTAAAACTGTGTACAGAGCCTTTAAAGCAACACCATGCAACTTTCTGAAGTGGCATGTCGCCTGCATGATTCCATAGAAATAGGTAGTTAAAGCCATACTTTGGGACATGGTGTGTGGAGAAGTCACATACATACAAACACGACTCAAACATTCTCAAAGGTGTTCATTTTCTTTTTGGCTGTTTTCTGTCACATTGGATGTTGTTTCTTTTTGGCAGGAAATTATAGTCTAATGGTTGGCTGATTTTTTGTAAGATTTATTTATTTATTTGCTTTGAATAGCAGGCAGTTAGAAGCCCACTCTTTTATGAACCAAAACAGCAGTGACTGGCTGCACACTAGACTGCAAAAGGAGATGCCAAAAACACTAAGAGCTGGAACACTTGAGTCCAGCGTTTGGCCTCATTTCACAGACTTGACTTCATTTTGTAGTTTTTATGGTTGTTCATGGAGCTCTAGAGATTTAATAAAACTGAAGAAAATCAAGTAGTGCAGCCATAAATTGTACTCAAGTAAGAGTAACGTTACTTTAAAGTAGTATTACTCAAGTCAAAGTAAAAAGAAGTAACTAAAAAGTACTTACACACACAGTCCTACACACCTTTGCTCCAGTATCAGAGGTAAATTTACCCAAACTTGTATCTTGTCCTTGTTGGTAGCGTGCTTCCTTTAACTCTCTACCAAGTTGAGCAGATGCAGTCTCTCTCCCCTCCTGCATCTCGTGCTACATACATACAGCAGTATTTTTACTTATAAACACGGACAGTTTGGCCTTGGAATAGTCCCCCACACGAGACCAACATTTCAAGCTTGATTTTGATACTAAGCGACAAACCCGCCAGTTTGATTCTGCTTCAGTGTCTTACAATAGAAAGTCATTTTCAACAAAACAATAATACTAACAGATTATTATTGCATTCTAAAACTTTGAATGGTACAACTTTGTCCTTTGTCCAATCCAGCAGGCTATTTTTGAGAGTAGTTTTAGTTTCTGATTTATTTTGACAACTTCATTGTCACTTTAATACATTTCAATTATATAATGTGAAACACTGTGAAGGTGTGTAATAGTTTGAATGCGTAATCTAGCTAAGACCTTAAAAGCGATGTACCTGAGAAGCGCTTTTCACAACTTTCAGAGACCAGAACGGAGTTTGCCATAACAGTAAAGTTAACAACAATTAGCTTGCTAACGTGCACTTCCTGATTATCGGATTTCTAATTAGATGTAGGCAGCACATACCTCAAGAGTTAGGCCTGTCACGATAATTACAATATCAACTTATTGTTCAATATATAATAGCTGGAACAATATATTTTGGAGCTCAAATGTATCGTTTTCTTTGTAAAAGTAGGAAGATTTTTGTTATTTTTGTTGTAATATGTTAAGATTTGAGCTGGATAGAGTTGATTAAGTCACTTCTATGGTTAATTATAGGTTCATTATGCTATCTTGTTGTTGCAGCTAATGTCTTTTAATGATACTGTCTATTTAAAAGTTGTGTCAGTGGCAGTTTCAATATTATCGTTTATCTCAATATCTTTCTGTAGCTTTACATTGTGCTTCACATTGTGCGTCTTATCGTGATATGCCTACCAAGAGCTGCTTATACAATATATCTGTACTGGCCAAAAATAAAGTCACCACCTGGTTTTAACTAAGCAAATAGATTCGAGCCTCCTCCAGTTGGTCAGCTCTAGGTTCAGCAACAATCTGTGCTCAAAGAATGAGGTCAGCTGACTACCTGAATATACTGAATGACCACGGTATTCTATCAATGGATTTTTTTCTTCCCTGATGGCACGGACATATTCCAGGATGACAATGCCAGGATTCATCGGGCTCAAATTGTGAAAGAGTGGTTCAGGGAGCGTGAGACATCATTTTCACACATGGATTGGTCACCACAGAGTCCAGACCTTAACCCCATTGAGAATCTTTGGGATGTGCTGGAGAAGTACAGTCAGACTCGACCATCATCAATGCAAGATCTTGGTGAAAAATTAATGCAACACTGGATGGAAATAAATCTTGTGACATTGCAGAAGCTTATCGAAACATTTTGCTCAAATACATGGAACAAATGTGTTACAGGCCCTTTAAGTAGGATCTGTTAATAATGGTAAATAAAGCTCTTAAACGTGCTGTCCGCAGTCATTCGGGCCCTAACACCGCGGACAACGTTTACGCTGAGAGTAATTGGAGCGGATTTGAAGCAGAGCACAATGATCTGGACCGTCTCAGTTCCCGAGACAGAACCTTGGAACGGACCACCGAGGCTTCATGTTCACTTAACTGTACACATCTCCGGCCCCTGCACAGCGCTTCCCCCTTACCACATGTGTACTGGAGGAGGTGGTGGGGGGTGGGAGGTCTGTACTGATTCGTGCTGTTTCCACGGCGATTGGTTTCCATCATCGACAGCAGGATCTCCGCTTGTTTTCTTTTTTTTTTTTTTTTTTCTTTTTTTTTCAATTTCCCTCCCGTCTGACTCTGGCTTCTCCGTGGCCGCCGCAGCTTTGAAATGTTATATTTATTTTAGATTTTTTCACGTTGGTTTTTCGATTTGCCGCTGATGACGGGGAGCGTGTGAAGTGTGAAATGAGAAAGAGTGCGTGTAAATAAAGCGGTGGGGGGAGGCGCGTGGCGGAGGGGCCCGTGAGGTCGTATAAGCTATCAGACAGAAAAGACATTAAGTACACACACACACACACACACACACACACACACACACACACACATACACATACAGCTATCAACCCAATGTAGATGCTCACTAGAACTGACTTTAAAAGTAATGTTATGACAATTTGTGTCACAATTTATAGTAAGAACAGACATTGATTACTGTCACAATTATTTACATGGAAATGAATGTTTATAATGTTCTACTTTATACAGCAATATGTAGCCAATTTCAATGTATTTAACACCATGTATGCTTTTTGATCTACTTTTTGACACTGTAGCCTTTGTATTTAAAGATGCACAATATGGTGGAGGGTCAACCACCTGCTAGTCTCCTTGAGGATGTTATTGCTTCACCTGAAATGTTCCACTGTATGGTATTAAACCAATCTATATACATGGAGTCAATTACATGTGTTACCTTGAAAAACATGCCTTCTTACTGTCACACCTCCATAGATGTGACCTGTAATTTGGTGGAGGAAGCTTTATCTCTCCATGGAGATAGATTACTGCCAACCGGTGTCCGATTTCAGCTCCCATAGATCAATGCTGCCTTTGAGTCCTTTGGCAAGACACTTAATCACCTCACCCCTAGTGTCTGTGTACACTGGTGTTTGAATGTGTTTGTGTGAATGGGTCTGTGGTTCCTTGATGTAAAGTATTTTGAATGCCTTCAAGGTGAAAAAGGTTATGTAAAAATGTGACCATTTACCATTAGTTTAATACCATGCTATGAAACATTCTGGAGAAAGGCTAGTCACGGGCCCTACAGCAGAGAAGAACCTTTAATGCTGTACCATTCATTTTAAATTATGAAATATGATTTAAGACCACACTGACCTGGTTTTGCACCCAGATACTGCATGGTCAAGAGACTCAACCTGCTGGCACACTGAGTGGTAAAGCAGTTTAAACCATAGCTAGTGTAAAAGGTCACATTCTTTTAAAAACGTCTACACACTACTATAGTTGCTAATTATCAGAAGAGTGGTAAAAGTGAATTGACTTTGAAAACACGGAAGAGCCCAGATGGCATCAAGCACTAGTGGTACTTTGATGGATCTAGATTTCTTCTGATCTTTGTTGGAACATTTTCATGGAAGGGTAAATTTGAAATCCCTCAACCAAGTCAACAGTGAGCAGAGCGCTAACCACCTCATCACACAGCAGCATTCAATGTGAACGCAGCACAACAAAAGGATTAAAAATGTGTTTGCATTCATACAAACAGTTTTTATAGAAATATGTAAGGATGGGCACATTTTATGCCTATACTTTTATGGTAGGAAAGTTTGTCCTCTGTATTTGACCCATCCTGTAATGCTGTTGGAGCAACCTGTCAGGAGCAGTGCAAGAACCCAGGGACCGCTCCACCTGCAGGAGACTGTCCTATTTTGGGTTGTGGTTGTTTATGGGGTTCTTTGGTGACGTTGCATCAGTTTCTGTTTTGACAACTGCAGAGACTGGTAACCTGACGCATTCAGACGATTATGAGCTGACTACAAATTTTCCAAAACTTGTCAGAAATAAATCCTCAGTCTGAAGGCCCAACGAGGGGAAAAAAAATAAATCAATTCCACACAACACACAACACAATATGAACTGAACTACAGCAGAGAGAGCTGCCTTGTTTTTTTCTTTATAAAGACTTTGGAAAGTTTAGATGTTGAGTACAAAGGCAAGTTTATGGCATTCTGGCAGTTCTTTTAAGTGTGTATATATCCAGAACTGAACTGAACTGCACTGCAAGTCGTCAACACATTACGTCTGTAAATTAGGTTTTGTATTTAAAAAAATATTCTTCTCTTTGTTTATTTTTTGGGTTTTCTATTCATGAAGCAGGGATGTATTGTTTCTTTCTGAAAATGAAAAGATATTTAATGTTATTTCTTTGTCTGTAATGTTCCGCAGTATGACATTAAACTTCATCTTGAACTGATTCAATTACAGATGTTTTGCTCGAAAATCAGATCTTTATGGATCTGACCTGTAGACTTGGCCAAGTGGTGTCACTTTCTTGTCTCCATGGAGATAGATAAATCAAATGCTATATTGTGAAACATTCCAGGCCAAGCTATAGCATCTCCTTGGAGACCGATAGGTGGCAGATACTTCACCAGTGCAGCTCAATATTTTCTGAAGTCGGAATCTAAACTCTAGTTAGCTTCAGTTGTGACAATGCTAATATATACGTGCATTCTTTCAATTTAAACTTGATTTTACAACTCAAGATCATTCTAAAGCTATTCAGGAAGGGTTTTATTATTCATCATACTAGTGTTCGTAGTGATTAGAATTTTTGATACTTTTGAGAATCGTAGTACGTGATAGTCTTGGTTATTTTCTAAGTTTGCCTTTCTGACAGAGGTGAAACGGACAACCCTCTTTATAAAGTTACACACTTGCAGCCTGCACTTTCTCACTCTGTCGTCAAAGCAACATGAATTGGTAACGACGTCGCCGCAGTAGAGAACGCAGCCGAGACGTGTCAGCCTCGCCACTGATTGCTCCAATGTGTAACGAATTTTCCCTGTCCATGAACGGGGGTCCTGTTCTGTGTTGCTTTTTGGCACAAATCTCTCACATCCAGTCCCCCACCTGGCTTTAACTGTCGGGCCCAGGGAGATGTCAGGAGAGCTGCAGAAGGAGGTCAGGGGCGCCAGGGCAAACGGGTCCCGACGACGTCCATCAAAATGACAGCTCCCTCCCCTGGCCTCAAAACCTCCGCGAGTCACCCCGGTTCTCTCTTTCTCGTTGGCAGACTCCACGTACTTACAATCAAACAGCCCCCGCGGAGAAGCACGCCAGCCCTCCGCAATTAGGACATTCTGTGGGCATGAAATCATTCCGAAAATTAGCTCCAGGAAGCAAGGGAGGCCTACAGAGAGACGCAGCGAGAAAGAGAGAGAGAAGGGGGGAAGAGAAGAGGGAGGAGGGAGAGGTGTTCTGGAAGTGCTCACACGTCAAACCGCAGTTCCACATCTGGACACCGGGCGGACGTCGTAGCCACTGTCCAGTTCAACGGCGGGAAGATTACCAATAATCCAGGCGACCTCTGACCTCTGAAGTTTGGGCGTGAGGAAATTGAGGATTGACAACAGACCCCCCAAATAGTTTATTTAAAATCAAAATACAGAGATGGGAGGATTTATTATAGATTTCTTTTTAAATTTGTACAATGTGGCAATGTCCCTCTGTCAGCGTGGCAGTCTCTAGAGTACGTGAGATTGATTTTCATGAGAAATATTCACAAGAAATGTTGAACCTGATCATTTTTAAGTGGCAAGATATGCTGTCTATCTAAATTTATCCACCCACACTAAGGACCTCAACACTGACCACCCACTTCGAGGTTCTGGAAGTAAAATTCTCATTAATTTTTCCTGAAGACTTTTTGGGGGAAAGAATGTAAAAATTACAAGTTCTCGGGGCTAATTAGCTACATGGTTACTAATGGCAACAAAACAATACAAATTCAAATTGAAATATTTCAAACGTCTATGGAAAAAGTTAATAGGAAATTTACTTCCAGAATCTTGGAAGGCTTTGACTTTTTGCGTAGGTGTGGGCAATATGACAAAAACAATTAAAACCACAATTTTCTTGGAGCTAGATCCAGATGACTTTATCACTGTTCTTTTTTTCTTAGTATCTTTGCAGTCCTTAAGTCAGGGGGGTCCAAACTTTTCTCATTAACAAAACACAGACAAAGCTGAGGGGCGCAAATAAATAAAAACACAAGCAAATAAAAAACACAAATAAAAACACAGGCAAAGCTGAGGGCCAATTGAGGGCCATAGACAGAACCTAAACTTTAAATCTGCGTTATTATTACAAGTTAGACTGAACCATTAGACCTTTGTTCATGCTTATATCCTCAGTGGGACACATTAAATATTTGATATGGCCTTGTTAAAGTAGATTTTCAGAAATGTACAGGAAAAAGTACTGTTTAAGAGTCAATTCACCTGGAAGCTTGAGGGCCAAGAAAAATTGGTTTGAGGGCTACATTTAGCCCCCGGGCCACAGTTTGGGCATGCCTGCCTTAAGTGATAACTAAAGCTATCTGCTGTTTCATAAAGTTTACTCACAGTGATCAGTTAAATGCTGTAACTCACTCAGAGCATGACTGAGTCTGATCAATAGGAGGAGTGGGTGATGGAAAGTCTGTGTTTGACCATAGAGCCGCATAAAAAAACAGAAAAAAACAGATCAGGGATGAGATCATGATTGGATTTTTATTGCCATCTCGCTTTTGATTTCTTCAGTCATCATGTTTGGCTTACTTGTCTGCAGTCGTCTTCAGAAGAGTCGCGTGATGTTGCTGTGATGTTTCTTGCCGATTTACAGTCTTTGGGGTGGAGAGGGAGGATCTTTAGACAACCAGTCAAAACATGTCAAGGTATGACAACAAACAAACACTGGCCTGATGTCATTCAGGTCACCCCATCACAATACTGTATGAACTTCATAGAAAGTCAGTGCAGTATTTGAAAAATGCATAATTACTCTATTATACATACGTTTTTGATACAGGAACTTTTAATATACACAATCTCATGTTTTTTTTACGTTTAAAAACTGGCCACACTAGAATTGAAATGGAAAAAAAAAGCTTTTGATTATTTTGCTTCCCAAAAATGGAACATTAGTGCCACTAATATACTTTAATAATCTGATGATAAACATTTATAATAACACCTGCATCTGCTTTTAATGTTTTAAATGGACCGATTATGTCGATTATTTGGGTTTTTTGTTTTTTTGTTTGTATTGTTCTGTAGTTTGGTACTCTCATTGGGCTCTCCCTGTATAAATTAAGTAAAATGTACAAAGAAAGTGAAAATGAAATGAAATATAATGCAGTGAAAGCGGACGTGAGTACCATGTAGCATAATAGTTCTTCTCCTTGAGGGAGGCCTAACCATAGTGATTAAAGGTTGAGTTATTCTATTCATTATCATGCTAACTGGGAAGTCTATTATGTTCACTCGAAAGTCTAAAAAAGCAATCCTAAAGTGACTGATTTTTGCATATTGTCACATACCAGAGGACCTATAAAACAGCAATAACAGTGATACAGATCCCAAACTTTTAAGACTCCCCCAACTTGGGACCACTACTGCGGAATGAAATTGATGCCAGTATTAATTTCAACCTGCCAAACATGTTAAATCAGGTTTAATATATATTTTAACAGATTGTTGTGTGATTAGACCTAATTTCACTACAAACATTAAATATAGAGTCATAATTTGGACATTATATTTTGAAATGAATTTGCTTATTAAGTCACATGCACAAAAAACGAAATATGGAAAATGTCTACATCATACAGTTACATATAGGTGCAGAGGCTGTCATACAGAGGTGAGGTAGTGTCTAGAGCATGTGCTGGGACATGTTCCACTAACATGTCCCTAATATCTGCATGGGAACTCTTATGTCACAAACTCTTTTATCTGCGCTGTTTCTTCATGTTTGTAACTGAACTTAGTATCTCTTCATGACAGGGCGCACATTCAGTTATTACACCATACACATTTAATCAGATAATTCCACACAGGAGCAGACATTTACCTGCCGCCGTGGCATCCTGATTACACCCTGAAGAAGGGGTGTGGTCTGCTAATGACAGGTTTGGATCTTAACTTGTTGTTGGCGTCTTGTTAGCATGCACATACCTACATGTCTGGGCTGCTGGCTAAATGCCCATGTGCTGTGTATTATTAATCAAAGCAGGAGTGTTGCTTGCATGTTAGCGTGCACTTTTTGTCAGGAATTATAAGAGCAGATATGTCATTGAGTATACGTGCTGCTACAAAGTGCATTAATGGGTAGTCTGGACGTCTTGCGTATCAATGATGGAAGCTAGACATGTGTCCTGTGTCGCCAGATCCAAATTCGGTGGCCTTTTAAGAGCTGCCGCAGGTGAAACATACTGTCTGTAATGATATCAAAATCTCATGGTACGATACTGTTTTCATTCTGGACCTCGAGGTACAATATGGTTAGGCTGACAGATTCTCAAAATTCAAAACTGGGACACATCCAGATTGGGATGGTTTATATAAATGAAATTGTGAAAAGAGCTCGCGTCCATTCTCGACTCACTTGTGAGTCAGTCACAATTTGAGGGACTGTCGGTGCATTTTTTGACCCCTCTTTACTCTTGGCAGGTATCAAAGTGGTCAAAAATTGGGATAGCTGGGACAAGTCTTGTATAAAACTGGGGCAAATGAATGTTTTGGATAAATCTGCTGCGACAGGGGACACAGGACACAGGGCTCAAGACTGGGACTGTCTTGAGTAAATAGGGATGTCTAGTCACCCTAGATATGTGTTGCACTATTGTGGGATGGCTCATAGTTTTATAGAGGGTTCACCATGTTTAAGTTATGCTTACAATAATAAGCATAATAGTCACATAAGTATTCCTATTTCAGTAATTCTACATTAAGAACAACTACAATGTGAACAGCCTGGTGGAATGACAAAATGCCCAGAATAAACTAACTAAACAGTGTACTGTTAATTGTACTGTAAGTTTTTGTTTTAACATTTTCTTGTTCTGTAAAGCTCTTTAAATTGGGGCTAAATACCAAAACTCTGCCCACAGCCACATTTCAAATAGAGTTACTAAACTGGGCAGTACCTGGAGAACTGTAGTGTCTTTGAGTGTTAAGAAAAGTGCTATGTGAATAAAATGTGATTATACAGAAGAGAGGAGGGGTGGGGTCTGAGGGTGTAGGAACAGTGTGATTGGTCAAACAGGTATCCACACTTCAAACTCCGCCCCTGTGGCAGGTGTTTGAAATCAGAGATACCTGGCTGTAAGATGGGAAGTCCTGAGTGAAACTGCAATTGCCACTGGAGGCAGCACACACTCAGTTTTAGACATTTTGTACCAAAAAGCTGCAAATTTACCTAGTTTGCACAGAAAATCTAAAAAAGGGCTAGGAACAGTATTCAGTACTATTAAAACACCATATACGCACCTTAGTAGCAAAATGTTTATTTTTAGTTTAGTTCCACTTTAAATAAAGCCCTTAACACTGAACTTTACAAACCTGTTTTCCCTGCCTACCATTAGGTTGTTGTTGGTGCAACTGGCCCTAGTATATAAAGTTATCTCATAGGTATTTTATAGTTTCTGCTGAAGAAACACTCACAGCTATTATTTTTGCCAACACTATTTTGGGCATTTTTCTACTGTGAAGTAGCCAATACCAGTAAATCTCAAACATTTGGTCGCTGAAGCCTGGAAAACCAGCACACCAATTTACTTGTAAAGGGATAGCTCTGTCTGGAGGAGAACCCCCCCCCCCCAGACCTGCAAATATCTTGTAATACACATGCATACACAAATATGAGCTAAGCAGGATCTAGAAATGCTCTTGTGTTCAATCCATTTTGGTGTTGCTCAACTTGTAAATCACAGTCAACTGGTTTTCCTTTGTAAGAAAAGACCCTGACAAGGCCAACGGAAAGTTTTTCCCTGGATTTATGTGGCAACAGTTCTATCAAGGACAAAACCACTGTGTTGAAGTACGTGACACTTGTTATTTTTATGAAAAGTGTGTATTTGCATTTTTAGATGTTTAAGCGCTGTGAACAGGGACTGTACTCAGTTACTCTGTTACATTTACTTAAATAACTTTTTAAAGAAATTGCACTTTTCAGAGTACTTGAGTAATATGTTTATTCTAAGTACCAGTACTTTTACATGAGTAAAAGTTTTGGTTCCTCTTCCCGCTGTGAGTATGTCTACAAGTGACAAAAGCTTATGTTGACAATATGAAATGATTTGAACATTTATTATTCTTGCACCGCTCTTTCAAAAATGATTTAGTTTGTCTTATTTTTCCTTTTCTTTTTTCCTTTGAAAATACCAGATGTTGTGCATTATTTCATATTTTATCCTTCAAATTGCATTAAGCGCAAATTATAAATTAGATGTTACTTAAGTTACGCTTACTTGAGTAATACTTTTCTCAAATAATTTTTTAGTCTTACTTTAGTAATTTCTTGGACCACTAATTTATACTTCTGCTTGAGTAATATTATTCTGATGTAATGTTTCTCTTACTCCTCTGGCTGTGGAGGACTTTTGGAGTGGACCATCTCAACATGTTCGGATGTCACTGTATTCTGCAAATTCTTTCAAACATTTCTTGGCTTTTTTCAGCCTCAAGTAGAACATCTACTGACATGTACGGCATGTTGTTAGTGTGTTGTTGACATGCACATTCGTGTTTATGGTATGCTCTCTGATTAGCTGTGTAGTTAGGAAGTGGATCCAGGAAGGTGCCGTCTGGTACAGGCCTGTTTGTGGAGGGGAAGAGGTATTTCCAGCTTTGAGAGATCTGGAGCTAAAAAGGAAGTTTTCCTCATCTAGCCTATGCCGAGGGATGTCAGAAATAGTCTGCAGATAAAGAACTGTACACACTGAGGATATCCTGGCTGTAGCATTAAGAAGCAATAGTCAAGTGTCAAGTTATTGTTTAATGATCTCAGGGAAGTAATGCTTTCACCTGCTTACAAGGACTTAACAGAACAGAGATCAGAATCATACCTATAATGTATTCAACAAAAGTGACGCATTAACTCTAGATCACTGTTGTTGAAAATGTTTATTACACAGTGGGGTCAAAATAGTCTAGTTAGTGGGGTAGGAATTAGGTTCAAATTAACCAACTAATCCATCACGGTCATCAAATGTAGTTGATGAGGTCCAGGTCCAATCTTTGTTCAAATCCACAAGTCGGCTACCTGACCGCCAGGCCTTAGGCCAGTTTAAAGGTGGCATTGGACAGAGCTTTACTATTGGGCAAGCTGGGAATTTGCCTCACAACAAGAAGGTTCTCCTGATCTGGAGATATGAATTTCCCCATGTGGATCAATTAACTACCTTTTTCTTGTATCCTTTTAAAAAATGTCATGTCATCCATAACTACTAGGCTCCAGCAGAGTAGGTTCCACTATGACATTTTAATAAACTTCATGAATCCTCTTGCAGAAAGTAATTGTCCTTGAGGACACAGAACCATTTCCAGGAAGTGAGCATGTTTATATTTTAGCATACAAGTAGCATTCCCATGCTAATCATGGTGAGTCCGGTTACAGTGCACTGCTGAGTGTAAGTGTAGTGCTTGGAGAGGTTGTTTGGCTCACTGCTGATGGTCCCTCTCAACACCTCCAACTTAGAGCCCTCAGCCAGTTTCCTCTTCTCAAAATAAAACGTCAAAGTTGGAGAGCATCCCGGGAGCAGTACGGGTCAGCGGGCCTTCACTCCGGCGCTGACTGATGATGTCATAGCTCGGAAACCATTGCTGGGATCTGCACAGGGAAAATGAGCTGGCTCTGGAGCAGACGAGGATTGGAGCAGAGAGGTGAATAGTGGCTGAGGCTTAGCAGGGCCATGACAGGAGAATTGTGTGAAACAGGTTTGGTCTAGGGCAGAGCTAGATGCGAGCTGCACCGCTGTCTGCTTGGATCACTGTCACACTCCAGTATTAGGTTCGGCAATATTTCAACACAAAACTGAGTTCAGTCCAGAGAAAGGATACGCAGGCTATATGATCCTGAAAAGACCTCTGAATGGTTAGAGTTTCAGACGTTATAAATGTAAACAATGACATAACAACATTTTATAGACCAATGATGATGGTTAAAGGCTTTGTGCCTGATTTTCCCCAGGTATTTGAGCAAAATTTGTCTTGCTTCAGTACATATATATTATATAAGCAGCTCTTGAGGTCAAAGTAAGTCTTCTGTGTATTCTCTGCATCTAATTATAAAGCATTTTATTGTTTGTGAACCAAGTAGTGCGTGCTTAGCATACTAGTTTCCATTGACATTACCACGATGACAAAATTCCGCTCTGGCCTCAGAAATTTGCAAAAAGTGCTTATAATCTAATCGCAAATAATTAGGATGCTCAGAATGGATATCGCAAGTGAGGAATAACTTGACCACTGCAAACCATTTAAAATGAACTAGTGGATGATGAAAGATAAGATAAAATGAATATTGTTAAACTGCATATTTCTGTTGTAATATAGTGAGTATAACACACACATGGTCTATAACTTGCATCTGTTCAAATCGATTCAGTTGCAACAATAATTTTGAATACGGTGATCAAAATTTTCAAACCGTAGCAATTTGATGTCTTCCCTAAACCTAAAAAGGATGTCAGGAACCATTCAGTGTAAAAGTGAAAGGAGAAACAGACAGGCAGAAAAGTTGATATAATGACACCAAAATCCTACAATAATATTGACTGAGTATTTTCTGTTGTTTTTGCAGTGAGCTCGAGCCAGGCTTGTGTCGGGCCCCACACTTTTCCATCCACCACAAAGTCCCACATCCACGATTCTGTTTCTGCCTGAGGAAAAGCACAAACCCATTTCTATTCCTCTTATTTTTACACAAAATATTTATGCTAGCCAGTGGATACACTTTCCAAACTGACCAAGAGGCTAACTCATAGGAAAAATAATGACTGCACATGACCTACAGTGGAATTTTAAGAATTTTTTGATTTTGGTTTGAGATGTTGAAAATCTAAGCTTCCAAGTCTGATAAGTTGTTGAAAAATTAATGATTGTTGTAAAATTAGCACAAAACATGACTTCTTCTTTAAATGATTCTGTCCTCGATAGAAATTATATTGCTTTGCCTGGAATGTTCCACAGTATGGCATTAAAGTAATCTACCTCCATGGAGACATGCAGGTGACACTACCAGGCAATGTTACAAGTCTGATCTGTGGCGACAGAGAAATAAGCCTGGGTTTTTCAGCAAAAAGAAATGCCTGTAATAAAATAAGGTTATGTTAAGGTACACTTTATTGACCCCTTAGGGAAGTTTGTCCCCATTTGACCCATTTTTCAATCCTTGTCAGGAACAGTGAGCACCACATTGCAGTGCGCAGGGTCCCATCTCCAGATTTTGAGCTACCAGGGCTACCTTTGCTCGAGTATTTTCACTTATGGTGCATCTTTTGGGTTGATGGAGGAACACACAGGGAGAAATAGGCAAACTTCACATTGAAAGGCCACTAGATAAGTTTAATGGCATACTCTGGAACATATTAGACAAAGCACATATTTATACTTACACAGTGAGCCACCATTGCGCACTCTGGTCCACTTACCATTAATTTATTCTTTCATACATGATAAATATTTTCACCTCATTGCTTGTGACTGCAGGGAGGGGATTGTTGGTCCCACACTCCCCCCTCGTCTTCCCTCAGGCTCTCCCTTCACATGTGCTGATGTGAGCAGGACCTCTCCAGGCCCCAGCAGACGTGTGATGGTGGAGGGCGGGATCAAAGGTCAGGGGTGAGAGGGGAGGTCCTCTCTCTCATGTCCCACTCGCCAGCTGGCCCGCACGCAGAATTACATATGCTGACTTTTGAGGCTGATGGTTAAACAATACCCGTTCTCTGTTTGATGCAGTGATCAGGGATGGTTTGACACAGGAGCTGGGAGTCCATAAAGATGTGTCTCTGTTTGAGGTGGGCCGGTCTTTTCATGGTGTAAATGACTTGGAACAGCCCCTCATAATTTGTAATAGTTTTACAAGAAGCTCAAAGACAATTGGGTGTCAATAATCGCCTCTGCATAATAAATAAGCTCAGTCATATATGTCACTGTAGAAGCGCCAAGGGAAGGCTAACACTGGGTCAGACTTACATAAACAAGGCACCAGGAGAGGAAACTTAATTCTGGAAAAAAAATATAAATTATTTTCATCCAGCACTGCCACATTCAGAATGAATTTCTTACAGGTTTTCATAAGTTTAGTTTTATCTGTATGATGCCTTGCTATAGGCTTTATTCTCACCACTACATTTTTATATTGGGCTGCGTGGACTTTCTTTAAAATGCAAGCTAGACTGTTACAAGTTTTAAATTGTTGAGTTTTCAAACATACAACATTACTCATACTGCTATACAAATCTGCACAGATGTAAACAGTTTCATGTCTATTTAAATGGTCGCATTTTTATATAGTACTTTTCCACCTCCAAGGGACTCAAGGCACTTTACATCAAGAAACCACTCACCCATTCACACACACGCACACACACACACACACACACACACACACACACACACACACACACGCACACACACACACACACACACACACGCACACACACACACACACACATTTAAACACCAGTGATTTAGGATTAGGATTACCAAAATTATTTCTATTTGTTAAAGAATAATGAGAGATGCGTTTTGTTTTGTTGACAGTTTTTCATTACTCTCTTCAGAGGTACATACAGTAAGATTACTATGTATGATGCTTCTGAATTATTGACAACATTTGAGTTAATTAGAGACACATTTGTGGATGTATTTGAAGGCACATCTGAAACACACTGCTTCTTTGTCTAACATCATGGGAAAGTCAAAAGAGAGTTGTGGACTTGCACGAGTCTGGTTCATCCTTGGGTGCAATTTCCAAATGCCTGAAGCTGCCACGTTAATTTGTTCAAACAATTACCGTATACGCAAGTATAAACACCATGAGAATGTCGAGCCATCATACTGCTCAGGAAGGACGTGGGTTCTGTGTCCCGTGCTTTACTTTGGTCCAAAATGTGCATATTAACCTAAAAACAGAAGCAAAAGACCTTGTGAAGATGTTAGCTGAAGCTGGTGAGAGTGTGTCATTATTCACAGTGAAACAAGTACTGCACCATGGGCTGGAAGGCCACTCTGCCAAGAAGAAGCCATTACTCCGAAAGAAACATAAAAAAGTCAGATTACAGTTTGCAAATGCATACAGGGACAAAGACCTTCATTTTTGGAGACATGTCCTGTGGTCTAACGAAACAAAAATGTAACTATTAAAATTGAACTGCCATAATGAGCATCATTATATTTGGAGGCAAAAGGGGGAAGCTTGCAAACCTGAGAACACCATCCCAATTGTGAAATACGGGGGTGGCAGCATCACGCTATGGGGTTGTTTTGCTGCAGGCAAGACTGGCGCACTTCACAAAATAGGTGTCATTATGAGGAAAGAACATTACGTGGAAATACTGAAGCCAAGAAGTTAAAACTTGGGCGCAAATGGATCTTCTAATCCAATCTTTCAAATGAACAATGACCAGAAGCATACTGCCAACTAGATACAAAGTGTCTTAAGGATAACAAAGTCAAAGTTTTGGAGTGGCCATGACAAAGTCCTCATATCAATCTTATTGAAAGTTTATGGGCACACCTGAAAAGGCGCCCTACAAACTTGGATCAGTTACACCAGTTTTTTCAAGAGGAATGGGCCTAAATTCCTGTCAACAAGTATAAGAAGCTTGTGGAAGGATATACGAAACGTTTGACCCAAGTCATACAGTTTAAAGGCAATGGAACCAAATACTAATGAAATATATGTAAACAGAATTTAAAGAAAGTAATGAAAAACTGTCTAAAAAATCCCTGTCTCATTCTTCTGACATTTAGCAAATAGAAATTTTGATAATCCTAACTGAGCTAAAACAGTCTTTTTATATAGGGTATGTGATCTTCTAGTTTCAATTGTACATACTACACTAACTCAGATTTGTCAAACCAGTATATATGTGAGTCAGACTTAATGGGAGTTAGTATTTGAGTTTCAGGGGAAAGAAGTGCAAGTGTCGTAAAGAGTCGAGAGGCTCAGGAGGAATTTATTTACTATGAGTACAGTTAACCAGAATCTCAAATCAGGCCCTAACCATAACCCTACAACTTAATAAATGGGGGAACACAGAGTTTGTCTGCGTTGGAGAGGCCATAGTTTGTCATTGCTGCTGATCTAAAACAAGTGAGTACATGTTCAAACATATATCTTATATTTTCCTGGCTGTTTCTTACATCGTGCAGTTGAATATCTCTCCTGTCTGCTCCTAGTGTGATCAGAGTGCACTGTTACATAAAGCTGGCAACTGAGTGTGTACTCTACACACAGAAGTACTCTGTATGTAGAGTACTTCAGATAAGATTGGGATCTTTGAGATTCAACTCACGACACCTCAATTGTAGTTTCCAGCTTTACATGCATTTTTATAAATCATTTTAAATTGGACCAGGCCAGTTCTCTGGTTTTCCTGGTGTGTATTTAAACGTAGTGGGTATATGAGTTAGTGTAACAGTATGTGACTCAGTTCTTTCCCAGCGGTGCGGTGGAGGTCCGGGTCGTCTTTTTGATGGGAATGGGTCCTGGCGCTGATGGACACGTGTTCTGGCTCGTGAGCACAATGGCAATCCCTACGTCTCCTCAAGGGTTTATTATTACAACATAATCACTTCCATCTGCCACTACAGCCATCACCAAGCAGCCAGGTTGGTAACAGCTGTCAGGAGAACAGCCCAGACTCACTCCTCTGCTGAGATGGGAGAATAACATTTTTTTCAGTTTGAATTTTTTTTTATATGCATAATGCAGAGGTGAGTAGAGTAGACAAAATTGTACTCGAATAAGAGCAACGTTACGTTACAAAGTAATTTTACTCTAGTAGAAGAACAAAGTAGTGCTCCAAGAAATAACTCAAGTCGGACTAACTTAAAGAGTGAATGTGTTTTGTGGTTTGTTTTCTTTTAATGTGTGAAGATATGTATGTTGAATACTGACACAAAAACTAATGTTAAAATGTAATAACAATAATGAATGAATGAAAGAAGAAAGAAAGAAAGAAAGGTAACAACACAGACAAGAGCAAAAGTGTACAAGAAAAATACCCACCCTCAAATGTACTAGTGAGCAAAGAAACTTGAAAGTGAACAGATTTTAGTTACATGTCTAACTAATGCACTGATTTTCACCTGGGCCTTGAGGTATTGCTAATTGTGCTGTGAAGCAAAGTTTGTTAATTTAATTCAATAATTTATAATTTTGGGGTGCCCTGAGCAACTTCTGAACCAGTTGAGAAATCAAAACAATCACCATTGTCAAATACAAAGAACCAGAAACAAAGGCAATGTGAATATTTGTACTATTTTTGTTGTAAATAGTGTAATTTGGTACCTCTGGTACCTCACCTCTGTTTGAGGTGGGCCGGTCTTTTCATGGTGTAAATGACTTGGAACAGCCCCTCATAATTTGTAATAGTTTTACAAGAAGCTCAAAGACAACTGAGTGTCAATAATCGCCTCTGCATAATAAATAAGCTCAGTCATATATGTCACTGTAGAAGCGCCAAGGGAAGGCTAACACTGGGTCAGACTTACACAAACAAGGCACCAGGAGGGGAAACTTCATATCACCTTCACAAATGAGAGGTGAATCTATGACCAGTTGGCCCTTGTATACAATTTTTTTGTGTACAGGGGCCATTATTTCTCTTCTGCAGTTCCATGAAAATGCCTGAATTTCACCATAAGCTGGATTGTCAGAAAATTTGACTTTTTAACCTTACAAACATCTATCCTGCCAACAAAGTCTAGACAGTACAGGAACCCTCCCTAAAATGCTGAGAAGTAGTTATGATGGACAGCCAAAAACCCAAATATCTATGTTTCATTACTGGTGTCACAAGGTATCAAAAAGGATATGTCCATATGCAGTCTCAAAAGCTACAAATTTATGTTTTAAAAACAAACAATTAGATTTTGGTTTCCTTTAACTTTTCTTCACTCCCTCAGGTGGGGATCTCAAGGGAAGATAACCCTTGACATGGAAATACCAACAGACATACTTCATCTATTTTAGCAGAAATACAAACTTTTGTGTGTGAAAAACATGCAGAAGGGAAGATGTCTGTCCTTTTCTCTCAACTGGATGTAACAAAAGTTTGATTTCTTGGCTTTTACTGTTGTTGTGAACTTAATTCAGAGTGCTACACATAATATCAATATGATTTAAGGGGTTAAGACAGCCCATTTTCTCCAAGGAAAAAACATTTAATACCAACGGCATTGGTATCAACAAAGACAAACATCAGCGGTATTGTCCATAACTAAAATGTATAGTCCTTGTAAAAGTGACTGGAACAGAGAGCCTGACCGCCTTACACTCACCTCTCCACAGTCATGTTCTATAACTCAAAGTGACATCTGGACACTTTCTCACAGGATTCTGATTTAGCTGAAAATCTGATTCTAATTAGGCCTGGATTGTGTTTCTGTTTTCCTACCATCTCCTCTGCCACGTCCAGGCTCCTACTTTGTACTTGAAGACCGAACATGTGTGTCTACTGTACAATCATGGACAAACTACCCCTCAGTAAAATACATGTAAAATAATGGCATCTGCAGAGGAGTAGTGGATTTTGGAAATATGGAAGCGATTACATGGACAGCTCTGTTATGATTCATGTAAGTATGAATATGGCAAGACATAAAAATGTAAACTACACTTGTATACTTGTGTACACTAGTGTTTGTAATGATAGTAAAATTTCAAACTTGATTTCGATACTAAGGAATAGACAATAGAATGTAATTTTCAACATTAAATAATTGTACTTTCTTTCTCGATTAGCTTGATGCAAACTGTTGTTCACTTGCGTGGGTAAAAAGTTGTTTCAGTTGAGAAGAACACAGCTGAACCAAACATGATGCAGCTACTTCAAAATGTGTCTTTATCCCATGTGAATGCTATGCTAATAGAGCCATGTGTTCGTTGTGGACACAGTTTGACACATGCCGCGGTCTGGTGATGGTTTATGGAGAAATTTTTACCCGATGCAACAATCCAGACAAAATGCAAACGGAGCATTTTGGGTGCTCAAAGCGGATGATTTTGGATTAATGAAACAAGTATGAATGAAGGAAAATGTATTAACAAGTAATAAACTGTTTAAACTGTCAGCAATATGCCTTCTTTGTGTGGATATTGTTGCTACATTTTGGAAGGAATTTTCCTCGTTGATGACATAGAGGTATTCTGTTATAGAACTCACTGCAGCTTCCTGTATTTTTGTACTTTTTTTCCTCAATTTTTCCATGCTGTCACTTAACTGATGTAACACTATGA
The DNA here is from genome assembly GCA_019594935.1 of Periophthalmus modestus. Classification (NCBI taxonomy): domain Eukaryota; kingdom Metazoa; phylum Chordata; class Actinopteri; order Gobiiformes; family Gobiidae; genus Periophthalmus; species Periophthalmus modestus. The sequence goes on from JAIEZT010001318.1 coordinate 16,335,122, forward strand.
TAAATATTTAACAATGATACTATCCAACCAAACCAAGTTATAATTAGAAAAACATGAAAACCTGTCATATGTACTTTTATATGTCCTAGATTATGCAAAATTGACTCTTATGACCTATCCATGGTAGAATGTTGTTACCTCTTGAATAACATACCCAGAGTTATGTTTTGTTTCATTCACACGTGTTTAACTAACCCAGCATATTAGGTTGTCTACATCTCCAAAGCTCAAAATGCTCTGAAAACCTGTCATATGTATGTCATGTAGTAGTATTTTACAAGATGACCAGCTACTTTTTATCTTTTCTTCAGTAGAGCTAGAACATTCCAGGGATAAAATTATCCAAATTATTCTAGTGAAGGTGTATGGAGTTTAAAAACTTCCTGCATTACCACATGACATCACAAGGTGGAACAGACTGTTTTCTGTTTGCGATGTGTTAAACATTTGTGAATTTAAAAAAAAAACAAAAAAAAAATCAGGTAAGTTTTTGATGCGGATACAACATTATACCATAGATAAGAAAATAGCATAATGTATCCTTTAAATGATGTACCCAGGTTTCTCACATGTCAGTGCAGAGTTTGTCCCGCAGCTGTCAGCCTCTTGTTAGCACTTTAGCATAAGCATAAACAAACTTTCCATCATCCATCTCTGTGATCACCCCAGCGACTGGAGCAATCAGCTGAGTCCGGAGGGTGCGTTTGATGTACACACAGGGTCAACGCAGGGGCCAGGGAATGCTCACTCACAAACCACACAGGACCCCCCTCCTCTCATCTCCAATCAGATTACAGCCTCAGCCCAATTACAGCCAATCACAGCCAATTACACACAATTAGGGCCAATCAGAGCGTCCGGAGATGGATGGACCCCGGAGATGGGTCGGGGCCTGTCACTTTCAACACTTATTCTGTGTCCAGGAGCAGAGATTGGGGTTTTCAATGCTAATAGGTTTAACGATACCATATACGGCAAGGATGTCCAAAGAATAGCACAGGGACTAGAGATGGCTCCACTGTTTGTTGACCCCCAAGCTTCATGCTGGGTTTACTTTTCATAGCAAATTGAAAGTGCATATGACATGTGTTTTTAATTATGGCTTGATTTGGTGGGGTAGGTTCCGTGGTAAACATTTATCATAGTTTGACATCAGTTAAGTGACAGTTTGTGGGAAAAGTTAAAAGAAAAGTACAAAAATACAGGAAGTAACGCTGAGTTCTAAAACAGAAAACCTCTACCAACACAAAAAAACCTCAATTAACCTTAATAAAATCACAATGTACTGTGATCCGAACATACATGTGTATTAGAGGTCTGCGGTGCATTGATGTCAGTCAGTCACTGTACTGACGACCAGTCTGTGGCCGTCTGCTATAATTATATTACAATTTTCTTGAAGATCTTCTTCTTCAAAAAGTTCACTCTTCACTGTGACTGGTTAAATCCACTTGCCACTCACAGACAGTGACCAACAGGAGGCTGTGTTTGACAGTAGAGCTATGTTAAAAAGAAAATGAGTGAATCACAATATGATTATTTTCTCAAAATACCGTATTGTCACAGATCACAGTTCGAATTCTCACACCGGTCAATTCTCACACACTCTGTTGTATTTGCTGCACTGGAATAGACTGATGAACCAAGGCTACCAATCTGTACCATCAGCTCCTTCCAGCACCACCAACACACACCACATTCATACTAGGCAAGATGGCTGAAGTGCCAAACGACACCACAAAAGTACAGTGAGAGTTTAAAAAGTGATTTTTTTTACATTCTTCAGACATCGCTCTATTTGAAACAAATAATGAATTCTTTCTCAAATTGGCAGGAAATATGATTACGCCCGTTCGCCACGAGCTGGTGAGTTAGTGCCATGGGCTCTGATCAGATTTGTCTGGAAAGGTGAAAGTGAATTTTCCTGCGCTGTAATAAAGGCTGACATTTGGCCTAGGGCAGTGCTGCATAATTATAAAGATGAAACCAATAGAATGAGTCCAACATTTGATTCAGTCACAAATTCCTCCAGTCTGATGTCATGTCCTTAGACTGTAACTTTTACATGTATCTTTCTTAAAGCCTAGTGGCTCAAACTACAGGGGCACGGTTTATCTGGTTGGTCCTGGTTTAGATTTACTGATATACAGAAAGATTTTTTTTCTTTGATGGTACTTTGTGTGAACATATGTGTGATAATCAAGAATCTAGGACCAACTGAGGACAAATTGTGATCCACTATAATACCTGAAAAGGGTGGAATATTCAAATGAATACTACAATCTGATTGGTCGAAGCGTCACAACAGCAGAATAAGCCAAGTCAAACTTTAGTTAAATCCATTTGAGAGAAGATAGAGATATCTTATATATCCCAGATATCTTCTACAAATGCACAAAGCACTTTGCTTTAAAAGCAAAGTAATGTGTATTTCTGTTGATATAGGCTGACATCTGTCACCTCTGTTATATTTGTTTTTGGGTTTGTTTTGGGGCTTTGCCTTTGGCTTCCACTCAAACCACAATACTGCCCTGTGATTGGACTGGTTTGAGCTCAAACGCAGAGGCAGGAGCAGGGTTTGTGAACTCATAAATATCACAGGATACATGTTGCTGGGTAAACTTGAACACTCTTTGCAGTTTAGGCCCCGGCTCCTGGAATGTCCGTGCGTGGTCTAGTGTTTTTGTAGGGCCGCACTTTGACACCCAGTGACACATTTAAGAGCACTGAGAGGGCATCTGAGCCGGGAGCCAGGCATGGATTCTCCACGCTCGTCAGCTTTGTCATGTTTGTCCATCAAGCAGCAGGAGGCGGTCACTCACAGGGTCAGATACAGAGCAGGGCTAGACAAAGAGAGAAGGCTGAATTTAGGTTTCCAACCAATGAAAGATATGTTTTGTTGATTTCTTTTTGAATACTAGATGTGAGAATTTGGTACTTTCTGATACTCTGAATAGGGTTATCAAAAGTATCGATACTAAACAAGTAACGTTCACGGAACAAAAAAGAGCCTTTCTTAAATAGCTTTAGAATAATCTTGAGCTGTATCAGAAGAAGTATAAGACTAGTATATGCCCATGGACCATTATGGAACCCACCTGGACAACTGAGGAATTACACAGATATAAGGCCACTCAACATTACTGTCTAAAAAAGAGTGTTTTTTTTTATTTTATTATCATTGTGGTATCGGAATGGGTATTGAGTATCAAGTCTATTCCTTAGTATCAAAATTGAGTTTAAAATTTTTGTATCGTCATAACATTACCTGTGAATCTATAAGAACTGAACCAAGACTAAACATGGTCTAAACTAATGTTACCAAACCAGGACTAGCCTATAACAAAGGGCTGCAAGATTAATCACAAACGCAATTTGAATGGACGCAATTAGCAAATCCCAAATCCAGCAATTTTTGAAGTACCATAATTTCTTCCACAATTTCTTCCAGATTGTTCAACCCTACTATATCAAGATCAGACATGGGATAAAGGAGGACTAAAACTAGTCTGAAACCCACACTAATGGCTCTGAAAGATTTGAACAAATCCATGTCTAAACCTTTCCAAGGACTGTCGACTAATCCGGGTATGAATCCTTACAAACACGGCAGATGGAGTGAAGGTAAAATAAAGGATTAAGATGGGGGAAATTTATCAAAACCAGAGAGAAATCAGGCAAAGAATGAAGACTAACCCAGACCATATGTATATAAACTAGCACTAAGGCAGAATAAAACAGACTAACCATGTATAAATCTGGACTAAATCAGGTTTAAACCAGATCTTTGGACTAAACTATTTCTACACCAATGTCAGTGTTTTTATGTCTATCAGGCAGCAGGAGGCGGTTACTCCCAGGGTCTCTCAGAGCAGAGCTGGACAAAGATAGGGGGAAAAAGAGAAGGTTAAAATTTTCACCAAACAAAAGAAATATTTTGTTGAATTTGTTGAATACTAGATGTGAGTGGAGCAGGTACTTATTTACTGATTGTGTGAATATATTAGGACTGGACCAGGACTTAACTCGATCTAAACAGTGTTACTAAACCAGGACGATGTCATGATCGGAACCAGGAACCAAAGTACTACAACTAGTGTAAAACCAGCATTAAGGGATTTGAACCAAACTAGGTCTAAACTATAACTTTCTCAAAATCATTACTAAACCAGTTCTAAACCATTCCAAGGACTGTTTGCTAATCCAGATAAACCAGGATGATGAACATAATAAAAAATATAATTAAGAAAGTATTAAGATGGGGGAAAAAAACTTGGACTAAGGTGGGATAAAACAGACTAACCATGTATAAATGGGGTCTGAACCAGATCTTTAGGTATAAACCATGTCTACACATTGTCGGCGTTGTCATGTGTGTCCATCAGGCAGCAGGAGGAGGTCACTCACAGGATCAGACACAGAGCAGGGCTGGGTAAAGATCGGAGAGGAGAGGTGACAGAGGAGAGAGGTGGAGAAATGCATCTTAGCTTGAATTGTAAAATAAATTCACACTAAATAATTAGATCTACAAAATGAAAAGCTAAGATTCAGTCAGATACTCATGCAGTCAAACACACTGATAATTGACTGTGAATGTGAGGACAAAAGCCAGACCTGGCCTGGCCTGGACTAAAGCATGTGTAAACTAAAGCCTGGTATTGATCAGTATGTTGTGATATGTTGGTTCTTAAGACACCACGCTAGTACTTCCACCACTAATGATTTTACATGTTGTGCATGTTTTGGCCATGTTAAACTATAAACCAAGATCTACACCAACACAAAGGAAGTCTAAACCTGGACTAAAAAATTTACCAAACAATGTATTTTGCAAAGGCCATGGGGTACAGACCCTTAGATGTTTATAGTAGTGTAAAATCTCTGTAACCAAGTCACTTTCCTCTGTGGTCTGTAAAAGTGCCTGATTTCCTCTCAGCCTTTAAACCCAGGTCAGCTGTTTCAACTGTTATAAGCTGTAAAGGCTAGTATAAAAGGTGCTAACATGTCTATGCCAAATACAGTGACCTCGTAACACTACCTGCTGGGAGATTTTATATGTGTGCATTATAATAGCCCATCACAACTTCACTACAATTCCATTCTAATTCTAAATAGATCAGTTATTATTATTATTATTATTATTAATATTATTATTATTATTATTAATATAATAATAATAATAATAATAATAATTATAATAATAATATATAATAATATTTATAATAATATATATATATATAAATATATATATATATATATATATATAGTATATATATAATAATAATATATATATTATATATTATATATATATTATTATTATTATTATATATAATAATAATAATAATAATAATAATAATAATAAGAATAATAATAATAATATATCAGATAGACAAAATCAGCTAAACTACAGAACTAAATATAATATCACATCACATCTGTCAATTCATGCATGGTGCAAGAAATGTATGGCGACAGGGACCATGTTAGACAGAAAGAGAAGTGGGCCACCAACATCTGAGGTGCCCATACACATACACTGGTACAAGGTCATTTATTATTAGGTTGATCTTTTATTGAGAAAACATTACAACATGATTCAAAGCACAAAATGTTTCTTATAATGGTCCTCTGATGGTATCTCCTCAGCACTCTCATGTTCTCCGTAATATCAGATACAAAGGAGACCCACTTACAAATTTTTTTTTAGCCAAGACAAAGATTTAAACTGTGATTTTGCCTTTTTGAAGCATAGTGAAGATTGAAATAGCGGCTGTATAAATAGTGCAGTAAGTGTTTCCTTGTGTTAGATTGCGAGATAGGGCCTTCAGGGCTGGACTTGAACTAAACTCGAACTCTGGGAGACTTCTTCTGTAAGTCGTTTTTTCTGGTGAGTAATATATAGCTTTATCGTTATTAAGGAAACATACAACCATAAAAGTACAACCATTGATTTATTATTCATACATAATTGTAGTAGTAGTAGTAGTAGTAGTAGTAGTAGTAGTAGTAGTAGTTGTAGTGGTCATAGTATCCCACCAAACAATCAATCCCTAGACCAGTGTTGTGTCCTTAGGCAAGACATATCACACAACTTGATCTTTGATTATTGTAAAACTGCATAACTAAAAGATTCATGGTGAACTTTCAAATGTATGACCCAGAGTAACTTTTTAATATAAGTAACTATAGACCAGTGTGCTGGGATAAGGGGTAGGTGAAAACGTGCTGCAAAAATCTGTTGTGTCACCTAACTAGTCTGACCTCTGGGATGTTTCCTCTCCTTTCATCCTCCCATCTCCCCACGTACACTTATACCCGCTGGTTTGTTAGCGTGGGGGGGAGTGTAGGGCCATGTTTGGGGTGTGTGCTCACTGGAAGTGCAGGGTAAACAAACTTAGCACCAGGCTAAGTGCAGATAGCCGCTGCCACATGGGGGCTCTGTTGTCTGTGCTGGTCAGATTAGCATCGAGCAGGGAGGCAGAATGATTGATAGACACAAACATGCTAGAATAGAGATTGTACATCGCGCTGATAGGAGCTAGCCAAATGTGTGTACAAGCAGGAGAGAGTCAACACGTACAGAGATATGCAAATATAGAGACGTAATCTCTGATCATATGTATGCAAGCATGCAGAAACATTGCAGGTGTGAAGATTACACTGCAAGTTTAGTGTTTTTATTTATTAAATTTACTTTTTAAATTTCACAGACCCTTTGCCACATCTGATGCAATTGTGGCTATCATCAACCAGACTCTGGCAAATTTTGAGAAAAAAGACTTCTGTGACTGTGCTCTCTTTAAGTTTTTAAGTTTTTTTCTAACTTTAACACTTTTGTTCTGCAAAATTGATGAAAAGACTACACGATGAAAAGATTGAATTTTGAGTTGGGTGCCAAGGTTATTCTCAGTATTTGGACAGGCCATGCTTTACTTTACTACTTGTACTTTGTTATGTTACATCAGTGCAGATTGTGAGAATAACCCAGGAACTACAGCACATATGTCAAACTCAAGGGCCGCGGGCCAATTTATGTGGCTTACGACAGGGATAAATTGAAAGGTATGATGGTCTAAAAATCTCAATTTATCAAGAGATACACAGTTACACAGCCATATTTTTACATCTAGGTAAATGCATATGCAATATTTGTAATTTCAATAAGTAATAAATACAGAAACAGTTAATTAACAAGTAAAAAAAAAAAGTTAGATTTATTTTACATATGGGCCTTTGAGAGCAGACATTTTTTGCTGATGTGGCCCTCGGTGAAAATGTGTTTGACACCCCTGAAATAGAGAGAGAATATAAAAAATAGAAAATAAAACTTGCAGACTTATTCACAGTGGGAAACCAAAACTAAGAGTTCTTTTACTTCAATAAAAATATTACTCATATCAGAATAAACGTATACTGCTGGAAACATACTCTTTTAAAAGTTAGATAGATATAGATATAGATATAGATATAGATATAGATATAGATATAGATATAGATATAGATATAGATATGGATATAGAGTTAAAAGTACCCTGTGCCATGTGCTAGCTATGGTTAGTAAAGTCCTTAACAGCTAATCCACTTATCCATTTGTAAGTTTGCGTTTTGAATGAGTGTTTTGTAGTCAGCTTCACTAAAGTCTTTGTGCTGATGGAGCTGTTCAGTCCAGCTCCGACCTGTCACTGCCTGAGGAGATGACTGAGGTGTGGACAAAGGACTTTAAGAGAGACCGTGACAACCACTGACCAAGAGACAAAACGTGTCCACAAAGACGAGCTCACAGATGGACATGAGAAAAGACCGAGAGAGTGGGATGTGATGGACAAATCAGACAAATGAGACAGAGACATATGTGTGGACAAGACAGAGGAGACACTGACATAGGAGAGATGGCTTAATAACAGTAAGTACCGATATTAGGATGTCAAGTAGTGCTTGTTATGTAGTCGATTATGGCTGGGGTATTTTGTTCATTTTTTCAGGAGTAGCCTATGCCCCCTAGACACACCCCTGCGTACCAGAAGTTGGGTAGCTTTAAAGTGTTGCAGCAGTCATAATGTAAGGATCATAAGTCAAAGGCTGTAATCAATATATAAGAGTTTGCAACTATTATAAATCAAAGTATATTCTTCTGGTCATGATTGGTGGTGAATGTCATGAGATACGGTCATATGGGAATAGAGTGTGGGAGATGTAATGGACGCCTGCAGTTTTCTAACTTCAACTTTTGTGTTACAAAGTAGTGTGGCATCTAAGAACAACTGGAGGTCCTGCCACTAACAGAATTTTAAACAGTTTTAACAGTCTGTGAATACTCTGCTACAGTCAGCTCTTCTCTTCATTCATCAGGCTGTAAGTAAAGCAGCCTGCTGACCAGAGCAGAGGGGGCGTGGGACAGGAGGTCGGGGGTCGGAGGTCGGCGAGTGCAGAGGTGTCCCGGGAAAGGGTGGGTGTGGGGGTTGGGTCACATGGTGCAGCAGGCCCTGGGCACAGTACCAGGCTCCTGGGTGGCCCCTGAGAGAGAGACTGCCAAGTGTCTGGACATGCACTGGTTTTCAATGAGAACCTACAGTAAAACCACAGGGTGTTAGCTGCTACAGAGAAAGGCAAGGACAGAGTGTGGGAGAGACAAAGGTGACAGGGACGTCGGGCCATCATTTCTTCTGAATTTAATGTCAGCCACAGCCTATCACCTATTGAATCATTCAAATAAAGATAGTCTCTCTCTCTTCCCTCCCTCTTTCTCCTTCTTGCTCTTCTCCAAAGAGATGTTCCACAATGTGAGATAAAATGTATCTACATATCTTTTCTGTTTTGTTTTTTTTCTAATGTCCTGTTTTTTCAGACATAGAAATATATCACATATATCTCATTAATAGAGCCTGCCATCATCACCACAGTAAAAAACAGGTTGGTTTTTGAAAAACCTCTTTTAAAACCTACCAAAATGCAAGACATTTTGTAGAAAATTTCTTTGGGAGAGAAACTCTAACCCAGTCAATGAGGACTTTGGGTATAGCCTTAGACTATGACTTTATTTGAAAAATTGTATAAAAGGGGGTAATGTATTTGTAGATGCCAGTGATTACATAAAATGTCCTGGAAATGTCCAGGAAAATTATTTCCACTGTGGGAATCTGTGTTGCCAGGCCTACAGATCAGATCTTTGGAGAGATGCACTTTCACAATAAGAATACACGTTTAACTAAGTATTTTTAGCAATAAAAAGATGTGTAATTGAGTAAATGCTATACCTGATAGATACATATTGTGCCATACTTGGAACATTCAAGAAAAAGTAACATCTCCATGGATCAAGGTCTCTGAGCTGTTTTTATTTGACCTTTAACCTCCTAAGACCTGAGCTCTTGTGTGACATGCTTTATTAATTTCTCTTTATTATTTGGGCAGATTGAGACCTGATGAGTGTAAATACAAAGAATTATCTTTTTACATTATGTAGAGAAAAATTATGTAAAACAAATGTCCTCATATGTGGATATTTTAATCATTTTGATAAAACATTTGAAAAATGATTTGCAAAAACTATTTATTAAGAACCTGAATACAGCAACATTTGTCCTGAATGGACAAACAAAATGAGAAACAACAGTTGTGCCTCTTGGAATGTGGCTCATGTGAAGTGCTGCTGCCAGGAACAGGAAGACATGAGTCTTCACAAAAAAAAAGTCTTCACAAAAAAAAAAAAAAAAAAAAAATATATATATATATATATATATATATATTGTAAACATTCTAAACTCTTAAAAATGTCTAAATTGAACACATTTGCATTGTTGCTGTTCTTGTTTGCTGTTGTTATTCTTCTTCTAAAAATTTGCATTGTGGCCTAACCCAAAATGTGTTGTCGCCAGGTCCTGGGAGGCTACCATGAAACTGTTGCAGACAATTCAAGAAACACAATTATTTGTTGACAAAAAAAGGATATTAATTTAAATGTACAAGTTATTAATAAACTTTTCTTTCATTAAAGATTTGTAGATGAACAGTTTACCTTTGGCTGTGGAGGGAGGATGAGTTCACCGATCAGGAGGAATACACAAACAGAAATAAGTGTTGAAAAAGACCACAACCAAATGCTATCAAGCTAACTTAATAGTTGAGTTAACATGTCAGTTAAAGGCACCAAAGTGGTTTATTTTATTTGTAGGTTTCATTCAAGTGTCCAGCTGTCAGACCCCAGTGAGTGACATGTGATTTAACACAGTAACAAGGTCGTTCTGGAGTGAAGGGAGTGAAAGGAGTGAAAGGAGCGATGCGGAGGGCAGGCTGACAGAGTACTGCTGGTGAGTGTCAAAGCAATCTCACATTCAACAGGTACAACATATAAACTCTACATACTAATTCTGCATTTATAAAGCTCAAGTAATTCTCATTTCAACTTAATGCGTGGGGTAGATGGTATTTCCATTAGAAGTAAAGGAACTGTATGTAAGATTTTGATTTTAAATTCCATAAACTTGACCTAACTGTGTCCTCCAGCTATGATGTTCAAATCAAACAGAATTTACTGAGAACAACTGTAATGCTGATTTATTCTTGATTACAAAAACATTGGACATGACATCCCATTTATTTGGTGTTTTGGTTCTCAAAATGATTAACCAATCAGAAACCAGAATGACCCTCACAGAAGTCTCTTACTTGGGTTGCCAAATCCAATGCTGAAATCCAGTTGGTTTAAAGCTAAAAGGACTCTCTCTGATCTTGATCTTTAGATGTATTGTATAATCAGATAATCAGGAAGTATATGTTAGCATGCTAGTTGTTGTTAGCTCTTCTGTCACAGCAAATCTCTGCTCTGGTCTCTGAGAGTTGTGAAAAGTGCTTATAAACTCATCGTGGTGAATCATTTGGATGTTCTGAAAACCTAAGGGAAGTCAGGAATAACTTTGACTAACTTTGAATGTCCGAGCACAAAGACTGCAGTGAGCTATGGCAGCGAAGAGCCCGTGCACCACAAGCTAAAAGTTATGAGTGCACCTTGCATCAGCTGTTTCCTGCCTACAATAAAACGACTTTGAGACTCTATACTGTTCAAAAGATCAGATCATTGTACTTCTAGTTTAGATGCAAGTCAACCTGTAGTATTATTATTTGTGAAATGTGGTGTAATACTTCAGATAAATGCTTTTAATGCTTAGAAGGATGGCGATAAATTAAAGAGGAAGCAGATCTCGTGCAGCTTCACTACGATCCTTGCTGTGTGGACTTATGTAAACAGACACACATGAGGATCTAGTCTCACCTTATTACTTTTTTCACGTCTCTGTGTCCATCATTCTGTCTGCCCCTGATGTGCTGTTTTATTGGCAGTTACCGTAGTACTGCTGATGTTTTGTGGTTCTAATATGAAAGAGCTTCTCAGAATCTCACTGACACCACACACACGAGGACTGCAGCAGATTCAAAATTGGGTCACGCTTCCCCAAAGTCGGGGAGAAGCATATCACATCCGAAATCAGGCAAATTATTCTATACTGTGTGGCGGGTCCCTTTAGGCACTGGCAACCTAACTCAGGTACAGTTGTGATTGTAGTTCCTTCTTTAAAACTGTAAGAGAACAGACTACATACAGTCCCTTTAGATTCAACATATATAAACACTCCTGCCTGTGTCCATCAAGTGTCATAGGAGCGGCAAGCTTTGGGTGACTAGTGCACAGCTGTCAGTAACCAGGCCTGTTTTCTCACGGTGCAAAGTGGAGGGGAGGACAGGCCTCAGATTGGCACCAGCTCACCAGGCCTGGGGAAGAGGGGGGTTGGGTGTTCTGGTGACACACGCGCTCCCTACACACCAGGCACCCGGGACCCGTACGTGCAGCTGCCAGGCCCCTGACAGACAGCTTCCTGAGCACAACACGGGGGCCCTAAGATGGTCCTATCAGTTTGACGGACAGCTGAATGATGGCCAATGAGAGTGGCAGTGATAGGTGTGGTACCACCCCCTCCGCCCCATGACTGACAACCCGGGACCACTGCGACAGAGCGCATGTGAACCCGAAAGTAATCGCTTCAGCTTCATCCTGTGCTCTTGGCTTTGCTCTTATACACCGCTCTCTCTTTCCCTCTCTCTTTCTTTCTTTCTTTCTTTGTTACTTTGTTCGCTTTTTTTTTGTTTCTGTCTCTCTTTTTCTTTCTTTCTTCATCTCTATCTGTCTCTCTTTCCATCTCCCTGTCTCTCTTTATCACTCTCTTTCTCTCCGCTTCCTTCTCTCTTTCTCTCTTACTCTTTCGGGTGCATGTCTTTTCACACTGTCACAGAAGATGAGATCTTTCACTCTTTCACACACAGAGAGCGGTAGGACAAGACAAAACAGTGTCAAAGCTACTGTGCTAAAGGCTAACTGTGCAAATCTTTTGACAAGACTTGCCTCTCTACGCCGACATATGGACTGAAAGAAATTGTAAATGTTACTTACCATCCAGAAATGCTTACAGTTGTATTCGATTTTATTCAAGCATATTTTTTTTCAAATTTACTAGGCTCATTCATACAGTCTGTGCCTTATGTTTGTGAGATGATGGTTTAAGCTGCTAATAACCATTGTCAACGTGGCACACTTTAGCCACCTTGCCTAAGTGCCAGGATGAGATTTGCTAGATTTAATTTAGCTTGGAAAATATTAACCTAAAATGAATGAACAAACACCAACAATGAGACCCCAGATGAACCAGGGAAAAATAAATATAAGGCACACAGGCATGTTCCATTAAATTATTGTAAATTGATGATATACATTTTTAATATAAGATTTACTTTGAGATCACTTTATCACTCTGAATGCACATTTAAATATCCCCACATCTTGTTAATGTAAGATTTTGTTTGAGGGCACATTTTCCAGCACTTGATTTACATCCAGCACATTCACATTCAGCTACAGTCACATAATACATTGTCCATTTGAGTTGATCACGCGTTTAGTTACTGTGATTGTCCATCTGGTGCATTTGGAGCGCAACACCATTAAAAAGGAGCCATAGACCGCCCTGCAGGACCATGATCCAGACACAAACAAGTGTCGAACAAGGCAAGGAGGCAGGGGTGCTTGAAGCAGGGCTCAGGCACCTTATACTACACTGTGGAGCTATAAACCATTTTGCATTAGTCCCTACATTTACATTAATTCCTTAAAAGCATTATGTGTTGCTCCATACCTGGCATTTACATCAAGGGCCACGCAGAGAAGCCGACTGGAAGATGGAAGTTTATGGGTCAAGGGCTGAAAGAGTGGGACAGCGGGAATTTTATAAGGTTGGCGCTGCCTATTGCCTACCCCAACTTGCCCCAGTGTGAATGTGTTGTGTGAGTGTTGGTTGAGGTTGAAGAGGTGCGATAATAGTATCTTACCACCATTGAGTCAATAAGTAATGCACAGAATTGTAAAGCTACTTTAAGTGACTTCATACATGGTGTTTGATGTGATTCACTCCACTATTAAACTGCTTTACCACATTTAATAACCTTTAACCTTTAAGTGAATTACAAAGCAATAACTGTCGAAGTGTATTTAACACAGGAGCTGTCTTGCGTCCTTAGCCTCTGATCCTAGCTAAAGTATTCTGGACATGACAGCTCTCTCCAGACCTCCACAGTCCTCACATTCTCCGAGTGCTCAGTGAGGATGCTCCGTGTGCACGACCATCACCTGGACACTGTTGCTCGCGGTAACCCCTCTGTCCAATCAGAATTTCTCGTTCATTATAGCCTCTATCAAAGGGACAAAGACTGGGATAAAATGACTATGTGAATGACTGCAATGTTCATGTGACTGGAGGTCCTCAAGCTCAGACAGAATAAACAGGAAGCGTACATTGGAGTGGTCCTTACCTTAAACAGGTTTGTGCATTAGAAAACAGACCAGACCTACACTCACAATAGATTCTGTGGTATTGCTCCTTATTTGTGTTTGGAATGTTTGCATTATTTCTACAGATGATTATCTTCGGTGACCAGATGAAGACCTCTAAGTTTGGAGAGTGTCATGACATTATTGTTCCAGCAGGAGGAGATGAGGGATGAGTGGCCATTATGTTGGATGTTGGATTTGGTCTGAACCACCCACACAACCATCCCAATACCTCCTCTCTTCTAACCTTACTCCATCATGACATACAGTTAATTTCCTTTGGCTCTGCTCTTCATACATTGCTTTAGTTCTTTCACATTTATTAAAACCATGATGTGAAAGAGCCCACTGTACGCAGCAGCACTAAAAATGATGTACATGTCTGGAGTGCTGGACTGGCCTCCCTCCAGTCTAACTCCAGCTGACTGCTCCAGATGGCTTCAGGGCCCCACGGCAGGGAGAGCGTCCGCACGTGGAGATGGTTATGGGGTAGAAGGACTGTATTATAGGGGCTTTATGGAAGGTTATGACTGTGCATATATGAGCTAGGCCAGGTCACACATCTGAGGAACTGCATTCAGGTGGGAGGTAAGTCTGAAGGTTAACACAAAGTAAGAGAGCATTTATTTAAAGGGAGCAGTGGAGTTTAAGGGCCCTGTACCCAATTTGTATTATTTCAGCAAAATATGTCTAGCCCCAGTGCAGAAATATTGTAAAAGCAGCTCTTAAGGTCAAAGTAAGTCCACTGTGTACTGTCTGCATCTAATTATAAAGCGTTTTATTGTTCGATAATCAGCAACTGCACAGTAGGCATGCTAGTTGGTGCTTTACCTTAACGGCAAAACTCCGTTCTGGTCTCAGAAAATTGTGATAAGGGCTTATAAAATGTTAAAATTAAAGAGGGGATATTACACTCCTATGGGTTTTAACTGCTAACACATAAAGTATTTAGATCACTATGTTAACTTTATTGTTTCGAAAAAGTTATATTCACCAAAAACATAATAAAATGTATAAGATCTCAGGTTTGTGAAGTTGTAGCACATTGTTTTGTATTCTGCGTTCATGAAAATTAATCAAAAGCCAGTTTTGCTTAATTCTTTTTAAGTTATTATTCTATTCCTTTTTAAGTTGCACAGTGCACATAGTCACACATATTTAGCTCACCTAAAGCTTCAAATCCCCTTATATGATATTTTTGAATGGTCAATAAGGTGTGGTTGTTGATTAGCCCCCGGTGCCAAATCTTCATCAAACTTGTCCCAGTACAGAGCATGACCCGCCTAAAGCCCAGATCGGGCACTCACACTGGGCTTTACAGCTGACAGGAGTGGTGCTGCCCTCACGCCTGTTTAACAAGCTGAAAATCCTCGAGGGTCTCCCCCCATGGCTCTCATCCACACAGGCTGAAATGAAACATTGGACAGGCCACTGTAAATCCAGCCCTTTAAGACTGTTTATGAATGGATCCAACTCAGTCTGGCAGTATTATGTACACAGAGCTGCAACCGCAACGCTGTAAGAAACTATGTGCCGAGGAAATAGGTTTGAATATGTGGAGCCTTCTAACAACAAGAGCGCATGAGTCATACACATACTATACATGACATGTTTTATCATTTTGTCTTTTCAGTGCAAAATGGAAAGTATTAGTCCATAAGGTTTACTCCATATTCCATAGTTGAATGTAAGGCTTCTGTACTTGCAGCATTGTGCTTTGGGCAGAGCCAAAGGTGAAGGACCCAACCAAAATAAAGATGGCAACGTGCTTCAGTCTATTTGATCAAAAATACAGACTAGTTTCGAACTACCAACCTTTGGATCAGAGGAACACTTTTCTTAACTGGCTGTAACAAATCGTTTGATTTTTTAGCATGTGTGGCTTCAGCCAGTTAGTTTGCAGGATTCATCTGAACAATTGACAATTGAAAATATACTGTAGAATTGACAATATACTGTAGAACTAAACTTGAAAGTGCTACACACTTGCTGTTAGCCAGGTTAACATGCAGGAACAATATGTCTTCTTTATACAGCCAGCCATATGTGAATAAAGTGAAGAGATTTGATTACAGATATGACTGTCTCTTAAACCTGGGTTTAACAGGATGTGGTGTCCATGTCCAGTCTGTCTGTCTCCTCCTGTTTCCCATCACACACTGAGCGGCGCCTGAAGATGATGTCATCTCCCACAGCCGACCACAACATGATCATGATGAACAAGTGCTTATCATCTGGACAACTCATGGTAGATGTCAAGGAATAATGGAGAAGACACCTCTAGAGTTCCATAGCATGGCATTAAACTGGTCTGCATTTATATTCAATTATAGATGCCGTTTGCGTGTCTCCATGGAGATAGATGTGTTTAATGTCATTCTGTGGAACATTCCCGGCAAAGCGTGGAGGAGGTGTTGGAAATATAAACCATTATAAAAATTAGGACTGCAGCTATTTTTTGCATGACCAGCCAGTCTTTTCTACATTCTGTTCAAATCCAAACCACAGAGTGTGAAAAACCACTGACCAAACTTAGGATGGTCCAACCGGCAGCTTATTTGTAGCACGTGTCCACTAAAGTGCAATAAGGGCTGGAAGATAAACCAAAGATGGCATCATGTTATTTTCAATGGCCTGTGTTCATTGGCACATGTTTTTTTCTTCTGCATTACTTCTTTAAAACTTACCGAGCATCTCCCACACGTGTGACACCAGAAACGTGCACCACATGATCAGCTCTGACCAATCAATAGAGAAGGGTGACCATCTATGGAGTACCAGTTTTGAGCCCTCTGTCCCATGTCACAGCAGATTTATCCAAACCCAGTGAGTTTTAGACAAGACATATCTCAGGTGTCCCTATTTTTGACCAATTTACAATTTAAAATACAGAAAACTGTGCGGTGTGTGGTGAATAAATGACTGACCCACACTTTTACTTTTGAAAATCTGGTCACCTTAGGCTAGAGCGGAGCTAGTGCGGAGCTAGTGTGGGCTCAGAGCGGGGTTAGGCTGAATCTTAAAAGGCTAACTTTTATAAGTTTAAAAAGTTCAAGTTATGAAACAAAAGAATGAAACTCCAGAGAGCTGTAGTACCTGTGGAGCCAAGTCACACCAAGACAGAGGGGGAGTCTCTGATTATGCAGTTTCTTAGTCCTCTGTGTTATTTTCTTTCCAGTTTTACCTATGTTTGTTCTGACATGAGCATGCATCTCTCTGATTGGTTAATACCAGTCTTACCCACACACGTCTGTAAAGTTTTGTCAAAGTGTATGGTTTTCACTGGCTAATTAAGCTAATTGTAGCTTCGTTAAGTTTCTCTCTTTAAATGTCCAGCTGTGATACTTGAAGATCTTTAGACCAGACGAAGCATTTTCCTGACACTATGTGGGACTACATTTTCCAGGCCGATTCAAAAGACTAGCCACAACAGCCCAGCAGCGTGACAGCGACGTTACACAAATGTACCGTACACTGTGAAACGGTAAAACGCTGAGCAGCAGACCGACTCCAGAGACCACAGCAGTCTGAGAGCCGGGGATCAGGTTACCTCTGTGTGTGTGTGTGCGTGCGTGCGTGTGTGTGTGCGTGTGTGCATGTAGGAGTGGGGAATGGAAGAGAAGAGAGAGGGATGAGGAGAGAGTGAGGGAGGAGGAGGATGCACACTCACTACATGACTTCATTCAACAGATCTTCCTCAAACTCACTGAAGTTTGTCTAGTTGAATGAAGGTTGCTGGTGTAATCCCTATACCCACTAAAAACCTTTGTAAATTTAGTTAATGTTATTTTTTTTCAGATATCATGTACAAAAATATCATTATTATAAAGAGAAAGATATGATAGATTTTCTTTTAGTGGGTTTACCATTTGTTGGTCTTGAATAGAGTTGCGCTGTAGGCCTTTAGTCGTTAAGATGATTAACCGGTTGATGGAGTCTTGGTCGACCGAAATTTGTATTAATAGACTAATCATTTTATTTGGATCATAAGGATTTATAGGGGACACCAGTGTGAAGAGAAGTCAGTAAGTGGGTTATCTGAAGATTTGGTATTTTTTGGCATTTCCATGTGAAAAGGCAGATTATTTTCATCATTCAAGTTTAATCTGTCTTTCTGTACAAATAGTTGTTTTTGCATGTCCTCCGGGTGCAGGTGTAGTCTTGTGAGTGCAGTTTGGGTCAGATACATACAGTCCTAGAATAGACCCGCTATAACTGTTCCTGGAAAGTTCAGTAGTATGGCATTAAACATACTTGGTGGCATGGTGGTTAGCTCTCTCGACTCACAACAAGAAGGTCTCAGGTTTTATGAATAGGTAGGATCAGGCCAAGATCTGGAGATAGGTCCCACTGCTCAGGTTTAGCTCAGAGACACTGAAAAATGGGTCAAATGCAGAGGACATATTTCCATACAGAGGCAATAAAGTATAACTGGTATTAATAATGGGGAAAAACTAACAAACAAACAAAAATAACAGAATAAAACAACATTATCTGACCATTTTGCTCCATTCAGATGTGTTGACGTTGCACTTACCACAAATCTCCTCCAACACCTCCTCTGTAACATGAGGAGCCAAAGAGAGAAAGGAAGGAGAGACAGTGAGAGAGAGGAGGAAGAGAGAGAGGTGAAAGAGTGAAGGAGAGGGGATGGCAAAAGAAAGGGCGAGAAGTGAGAGAGAGGTGGATGAAGGGAGAGGATAGAAGAAAAGAGAGGAAGGGAATGATGAATGAAATAAACTGAAAGAGAAGAGGGGAGTTGAGAGAGAGAGAGAGAGAAGCATATAAGGGAAAGAACATGGGAGAAGTGAGAAAGAAAAGAGATTGGAAAGAGAGGAGAGTGAGAGAAGAATACAGGGGTGAGAGAGTGACTGAAAGAGAGAATGTAAATAGATGAGGGAGTGAGGAGGGAAGGAGAGAGAAAGAAAGGAGAGAGAGCACAGTGTTAATCAGATGAGAGAGGCGTTAATAGAACAGACAGTAAAAGCACTCAGCTCTGTCGGGAAGTCCACGTTATCCACCGCACATTAACCACTCCGGAGCTCAGCAAGCAGTCTGCACCAATCACAGGCTAGAGTTACACCAATGTGGGCCAATCTATACTCAAGTGTGAAGGAAGAGTGGAACGCCAAAATGAACGGGTCAATGTTTAAGTGTAAAGGAAGTGTGACAAAGTGTGGAGAAAGACAGGCAGGCTTGTATCAGTTTAAACCATCAACACTTATGAGCAAAGAAAGTCCTGTCCAATTCTCTTTGTTCATGATTTGTTTAATTCAAAGTTGGTGGTACAATTCTTGCTCTATAGCTCAGACTGTCATTGTGTTGAGCTGGACACATCTTGCCTGGTGCAGTTACCAGAGATAGGCTATATGCTCCAGGGACTATTATAGCCAAAGTCACCTTAGCCAACTGGGATGCCACAAATGTGCACCAAATGACTGGAAAATGTGTTATATATACACATATATTTACACACACACACACACACACACACACACACACACACACACACACACACACATATACATATATACATACACATATATATACACATACATATATATATATATATATATATATATATATATATATATATATATATAATATATGAATACACACACACACATATATAGATATAAAGAGTGCACCTGTGCCGGGCGCAAAACCAGACCAGATGAAAGCGTGCGTGAGCAGGACTGAAGGAGGGAACGTGACCCGGGACACAAAGGACGCACCAGCAGCCCAGGCAGCAGCGGCTGATGCGCATGGCAGATGGAGGACATGGAGACCCGGTTTGCAGTACCCAAACCTGGACAAGGTATAAATCAGCGCTTTAGGTTTGACCCTTACCTACTGCCTGCCTGTGTTGTCTACACAGTTTAAAAGCAGTGAACACTTGTGTCTGGGAAATGAGGATTTTAAGTTTAATTACACTAACGCTAAATGTTACAATGTCTTTGGTTTAGGCTAGCCTAACCTATTTTAACATAAATTTGTATTCGCAGACCAAAAGATGCTCAGCCTCATCTAACCAGAAAAGAGCATTGTGTATTGGGGTTTTCTCGTAACCAAATTGCCTTTAATCCAATAGTTAGGCAATGCTATTTGGATGCTTATAATGTTTTTCCTTTGACCTGACACCAGTGACGTGCGGTCAGGTGAGGCAGGTGAGGCAGTGCCTCGCAGGTGCAGAAAAATGTGGCACAACCTACAGCTCAGTCCTCAAGATGGCATGTGCATCACTCCAGACCCATGAATACATTCCATGCAAAGAAATAATGTGTCCATGTTGTAAAGCAGGTTCTGAACCCCTCACCATAAAAGTTACATAGTGCATCTTTAATTGTTTCTAGATTTCCAGTTCTGTTGGTTTCACATGGGCTTGCTCTGATCATTAATACAGTCTGCCCCTAGTGTATAACATTACACATACATCCATCTATATGACAGCTCCTAAATGTGCTCCTGTAAGGTGTCATACCAGAGAACATGACTTGTGCTGAGAAATGGTGCACTTGCAATGGCACTAAAAGATGTAACATTTAAATGACATGGATATTATGTGCAGTAGGTGTGGGCCAAACATTAATTTAAATTTCAAAATTCCTCTGCTCCATCTGACCCTGTCCCTGCGTCCTCTGCCTCATCTGTCCCTCTTCTCTGCATCTTCTTCTTCATTTGACCCACTACTTTGCATCCTCTCATTCGTTGGACCCTCTCCCTTCCATCATCTGCCCATCTGATCCTTTCCTCTGCAACCTCTGCTCCATCTGACCCACTGTTAGCTGACAACTATCAAATCACAGAGGTTGAACATTAGCGTCACTTTCTGAGACTACTGTTTAAAATCACTTATTGTTTACTTATGCGGACAGAAAAGATTATGAACTTAGTGCCAGCTTTTGTTTCATGTGGATAGGCCCCGTAATTACAGAGATATTAACCATAAACCAGGTTAACAAATCTGCAATCTGCCAGATAAACAGCAAATTCCACAACACAAATCTAGCCTGTCCTCCAGCTCAGTTGAAATTATATGGATAATAGAATGTTGTGATGTCACGTGCACCCAACCTATCACAGAGCATCATTAAAAAACATACATTTCTACGCATACAATCTGAACCCTATATATTCCAAGACAATGACATGTGAGCAACAGCCAATCACAGACGGGGAGAAAAATCACCCCACAAACGGTGAGCTGTGTATGCTAGCTGTTTGAAGCTAGCAGGGTCGACTTCCTTTAGAGCCAGAGTACTGAGAGAGGTCAGAGGTCATGCAGTGTGATTGCCACGGTGCCCTGACCCCATGACCCAGCGAGGAGCAGCCAACCAATGGGAGCGGAGTGCGGGCTCAGGATCGGCGGGCACGCTCAGATGGGTTCTACTATTTCAGAAGTCATAAATATTGTTTTCATTTGAAGGAACATGAGTAAAAATGAATCTATTTTTTCATATAATTTTCTGAAAAGGATTATTTATTTCACTCTGAATGGTGATGATTTGTGATTTTTGTCCCCCAAAAATTTGAGATTAGAACAAATGACCTATATAAAAATAACGCTACACTGAATTTTCCCCAGATGGACAATAAAAGCCACTGTTTTAAAAATGTGAAAAGCAGAACAAGTTCATATTAAACAGTCTGTGGCCCAAAGTTATTTCTCACTTATGTTATGCATTCTGAGCATCCCAATTATTCAAGGCGATGAGTTTCTTAGTGCTTCTCACAGCTTTCTTGAGTTCTGTTGTCACTGTAATCCTGACAACAACTAGCCTGCTAACAATGCACTTCCTCATCGCAGCATAAAACACTTACACTACAACAATTACACTCATAATAAGTACAGACAGTATACAGTGGACCTTTTTTTACCTTAAGCGCTGCAATACACATTTTGCTTAAATACATGGTGAAAAAAATCAGGTACAGATACTTAAACGTTTTTCTTATCCCATAGGTTTTTACCAATAAGATAAATCAGTTAAATTAACATGAAAACAAGTTGAACATTGTACACAGAAAGTTGTGAAATCACGATTGAAACCAAGTCATTTTAACTTATGTTATTATATGAAGCTGTATTTTTCCCTGGTTCGGTTTATACCCCATCTTCTCACATAAGCGCTTGTCCTCTCGTCTATATGTTAATGCATATACAACCTATTTTTTTGCCAATATTTCTTTCCTCGCGCAGTATTTTTTCTCCACTCTGATTTTTACCGTCACAACTCAATCTTTCATCGGCTCCCTCCGCCCCTCCGACATTTCAAACTCGCAAAATGGATGTTGCAATAAAAGCCTGTTTTTGTGCCTGTTCCCAGGCCACACCCCTCCCTCTGACTCCTCCCCTTTTCTCTCTCTCTCCTCGCTCTATTTTCCCCGCAACCTGATTGGTTGCTTCACCCCGGCTTCCCATTGGACGCAGGTGAAAGTCCGTCCTCCTGTTTGATTTGTTATGGCTCCTCCCTGTTTTTCTTGGCCACACCTTATTTTGCGAAGCCACGCCCACTCCGTTGAGACTCCTCCTCTTTGATAAGGGCCTCCTACTTGTACAGAATAGAAGAAGTATGTTGGAGCGCCTCCTGCTGGATACAGGGTTTCTGAGGCGTCTGCAAAGTTATGTAGTTTCAAATAGGGCTTAATTACATTGACATTTTAAATTAAGTATGTCTAATTTCATCTTTTATATCAAGTTAAATATATTTGAAATTTTAAATAAATCCTATTATGGATCACTAATGGATGAAACAAAAAGCATCTACACCTGCATGGACATGTGAATTCAAAGCTGAAGTGAACCCTGGGCTCCATCTAGTGTCCCGAATGGAAATTTGCAGTTAAACACAACACTTACACAAATAAATTAATTGGTTTATTATGTATTCTATAGTTTTAAATACCTGCTTTATAAGTGCATTATGTACCTTGTTGGTGTGCCACCTGCATGTCTCCATGGACATGTTATTCCTTTGCCTGGAATGTTCCTCAGTATAGCATTTAGTACACATTAGTACACATGACAAGAGACAAGAGTACTTTTTCACTACTTTTTATTTTATTTATTTGACTGGGACAGTGCATTTTACATTTACATTTTATACCCACCTCCTTCATATTTTGCCCATACATGCAAGTATGTCTCCATAGAAAATCAATTAAAATCACAATGCCTCTGTAAATGAGTGCATACTTGGTTAACTAAAACATAGTTAACATGATTATTTCACATTTTACAAAAATATTTGTGTAGTTTTAAATTGCACTTTAGTTTTGATAAGACTAATAATAAATGACAACACCTTTATTTTTGTTAAATCAATGTTTAAGGAAATTGTCATTGATCTTAAGTTATCCCTGTATTTTGGACGGAATTTTCTGTATTGATGACATAGGTCAAGGTTTTCCGTTTCTCTTAACTGATTTTAATCTATGATGCATATTTACCACATGTACCATCCCACCTACTAAGTTATAATTAGAAAAACATGAAAACTATATCATTTTTCTACAGATATCTAGCTTGTATTCATTCAATTATAGATGTTTTTGTTTTCCAAAAAATATCTTGGAAAAACATGCTCACAATAGAGTAGCCAGGTAACCTCTTATCTCCATGCAGATAGAAAAGTTTAATGGTGTAATGAGGAATATTCCAGGCAAAGCAATAACTTTAATCTCTTCATGGAGACATGAAGATAACGAGCTCTCCATTAGAAGTTACATAGTTCACATAGTACACAGTTTTAAAGAAGGTCTGCTTGGGTCTGCTGTATAATCATAATCTCTGACACCCATGGATTATTATGTTTTTTTAGACATTAAATCACAAACCTACATGTATCACCAAAAGAAGAGAATAAAACTGGAGAACCAAGTCAGTTAAGAGCACTTGTCGTTTACCAATAGCGGTGAAACGAGATCAGCAATATGGCATCTTAGAAATAAGCGGCTTAAGATTGCTCAAACATGCACAAATCACTCCAAATACAACTTCAAGACGGTAAATGAGAAGGGGAAACAATTTTAACACGGTTAAACTCTCGCGAAAGTCAGTTTAGATAATAGGTCTGCTATAAGAAATGAAGGAAAAATCACACTTTTAATGAGCTTTTTGAAATTGTATCTCCCACAAACATCTCCCACTGTGCAAAAATAATGCAATTGTTTATAAAGTCCACTAAATAATGTTTCTGGTGGAGGATCTACCACCTGCTTGCCTCCATGGAGATGCTATCACTATCATTGGAGTGCATATGTGTACATGTGATATTTTTTTTTTTTTGTATTTGTGTCTGACAGTAGTTTGTTACTAGTTTTTTAGTATCTTGTGGATGGGCTCTTTTGACATATGGACATGAATCAATATTTAATCATTTGCATGTCGACAGCCAATTTCATCATATAATTCTTCATTGTCCTTCACCTCAATTTTTAAAGGCCTTGTGCAGGATTTTTTTCACTAGTAGGTAATTTGGCACAGTGGAAAACATGCAAAAAAAAAAAAAAAAATAAATAAATAAATAAATTCTGCATATTTAAAAAAAATAATAATAATGTGCGCAACGTATGCAAAAAGCAACAGAAATTAACAAACTGAGGAAACACCCACGTGTACCCTTCCTACACAGATGTCTCCTCGGATCACTAATTGAGGCTTCTTAAATAGCCTTAAATTTGAGCCTAAGTCCCTTAACTAAATATAGTGTTTACAAAAATAAACTATAAACACTTACAACATTGAAACTAACACATACAACCTTGAAACAAAAGAAACAAAATGAACACAAAACCCGTTCTCCCCTCCACATTTAGCCCACGGCCACACCCAAGCCCACAAAATGGCCGACATAGGGCACACCCCCTTTTTGTCTGGACCATGTGGAGATTCAGGTAAGTAGATTGCAGTTTGAACTAAGTTTAACCAAATAAAATATCTTTAAAGTAACAAATGTATGTGTGGTGATTAAACTAATGTAAACTAAACTAAACAAACCCAGGATAGTTCTATTCAGTTTATATTTGGAAATTACTGAAAATGAACATACATGTGAACAAACAAAAATGAAATATTAAAAGGGACAAAGGCCCACTTTGTCACACAGCTCTTGAGGTCAAAATAAGTCTGTTGTGTACTGTCTGCATCTAATTGTAAAGCATTTTATTGTCTGATAATCAGGAAGTGCGCACTATCATGCCAGTTGTTATTAGCCTTCCCATCGTGGTGAAACTCTGCTTTGGTCTCTGAAAGTTGCGAAAAGTGTTATAAAGTCATCACAGCTAATAATTAGGAGGCTCGGAATGCATAAGGTAAGTGAGAAATAACTTTGGACCGCTACAAATTGTTTAAAATGAACTGGTTCTGTTTTTCATGTTTTTAAGACAATGAAAATCAAGGACAATGCCTTTAACTATATGTTCCTAAACCCTCTCCCGTAGGTCTTACATCTGACATGTGTCATCTCTGTAGAGCATCAGAGTAAATGCTTCATAAAACGTTCTAGTTCTATAAATATTAGTGATGCTATACAGACATTAAATCATGTCGCATTAGCAGGTGGATCCATTAGTGATGATTCATGCGCCCGCCCTCCAGCGCTCTGACCGGCTCTGTGTTCAGGTTGGCCTTATAGTGGGGCCAAGGCAAACTATTAGCACACTATACACCGTACACTCAATTTGAACGACAGGATTTATAGAGATTCCACATGTGCTCTTCGGTCTTCACTTGGTGTGGTAATGACTTTTATGTCAAGTTCTTGTTGAGTAATGGCACCGCATGGTGTTTTGGATTGAAATGCTTGGGTCTATAATAATGCCGCTAATAATGTCACGTTACAAAAATTTCAAACGATTTGACAGTAAGGAATAGACTGGATACTCAATACTAATTCTGATACCACAATGATAATTAAAAACTATTTCTTCAGACAATTGAGTGGTATTTATATTACTATTTGGCCTTATATCTGTGTAGTCCCTCAGTCTATGTGGTCTCATACTTCTGATACTGAGGTGACTTCAATGCGCCGTGTTATCACACGTCATTAACATTATAAACCCACTTTTTCATTGTGGAGCCCCGTCTCCCTGCGTGCCACTTAGCTGTAGGTCCACTCGAGTGTCTCCAGACATTTTTAAACACACCGTAGCTTTAAGTGTCCAGCCGTACAACAACAGTACAAGCAGGGGTTGGCTGACCTCTTCTCATAATATATAGCGCTTTGTAAAAGGCTCATCTTGAAAATGCTGTGGAAAGTATATCTGCAACCAGATCAATCTCTTCTCCTCCTTCAGCCATTATGGGTTAAACATACAGCAATAGAAACTGCCGCCTTTCAGCCACTGCCGCTTATCCAGTCTCAGAACATGTACAGTCCATAAGACCTTCTAGCCGGCCCTGGTGTGCAGAATTGAGATCCGATTGCCTATTGAAACTGACTGTGTCTGTGTCTACTTCCAGTGGACGGTACTTGCTCTGTTCACTCTGAAGGCCCCAGGAAAATGAAATTTGCCTGACAACACAAACTAGCTGAAATATAATTGGGTAAAAACTCCACAATAAACAACATTGGAAACCTCTCAAGTAAGTGGATATAATATATATATACATACATATACATAAGGAGAACAGAGAATACTTTTGTTTACATTTTATGAAAATAAAATAAATTCACTTTTCTGGGCATGTTTAGACCAGCAGAGAAGGCCTTGCTGACCCTGACGGCCCGCCACTACCTAGTCTACACTAAGTCTATCACTATAATTACTGTCATTACATCTTATTGCTTCATTTAGCAATACATTCATTTATGTATTTAATGGTTGCAGACTACGTCTTTGAATTATACTCTACATTTAAAAAAACATGCTAAACATGCCTTTGGTCACCTTTGGATAAGTATTTTATATTGTCTAAATTAAAATAATGTCTAAATTCTAAAACACACTTTATAAACTACACACATTGTGTGTGTAGTTTATAAAGTGTTTCCAATGAGGCATTTAGGTGTCAGAATTCCCTCTGCTGCCAACAAGGGGAATTAGCAATTTAAAAAAATCAATATCCTTCATGAATGCTATGCTAATAGAGCCATGCGTTCGCTGTGAACACAATTTGACCACAGAATGAGTCCGGTGATGGTTTATGCTGTGCAGGAGAAGTCTGGAGTTTCAGCTGTGAGGCAACAATCCAGGCAAAATGTGAACCATCCATTTTTGAGAGCTCAGAGAAGATGACCTGGATTAATAAATTAATGAAACCAACATGAATGATGCAAAAGGACAACAAAAAAGTAAACTTTGCACAGCATGTTATTGTGTTTGTGGCATAAATTTGTATTATTATTTACCACAATATTTCTCTGTAGCAAGATGTTGTGACAGGCCTCGTCTACATAAATACTTAATTGTGATTTTGTTGTTAATGCAGTTACAATACAGTAAAAGTAAAGTATTTGTGGAAAATAGGTTCTTGAGGGATTACAGGAAAAAGCTGTTGGATACTAATTGGGTGAAGCGAGGTTTGATGTTTGGGCCTCATCCATAACTGGACAAAGCACTTTTGATGTCGGGCTGGAGCAGGAGACTAGAGAGAGTGGCAAATAGAGACAGACGGACACAACAAAAGCATTGGTCAAGACACAAAACTTGCTCCTAATGAGCCTCACCTGTGGTTAACTGTGTAGAGCATGAACATCCACTGTTATGTTTGTTTTGGTTCATTTGAATGCTTCACCTGTGACTTCCGCCTAAACCACTTTGGTGCTTGTGATTGGTCCATTCGATCAGATCTTCCAGTGGATTTATGGTCAAAGAAAGCAGAGGGAGAGGGACAAGATGGATTCTCATGAGTTATACTGTTATAGCATAGTCAAAATCTCCAAAAACTTAACATGACGCCTAATTTACCCATACCTGGGACCTTGTTCCATGTCCTCAGTTTTGGATAGACATGATTGACAGGTGAATTAACCCTTCAGAGAAACTTGTGGTCTGTCCATATCAAAATGAATGAAGTACACACACTAGTATTAATCTGACTATAGCCTAAACAAGTGTTTAATTGGGGCTCAGATCATTGCTGATCTAGCAGATCAATTTAGCGTTAGGAATCACAGGCAAGGATTTGGTTACGTCAGGTGATCCAGATAATTACTTCAGAGTTCCTAGAAGTGAGCCTTTATTCAGCGCTCAGAGCCTTCATTAAGCTGTGGAACACTGGACTGTGGACTGACAATGTGGCTCTCATTATAAAGTGTGTAGAGCAGAGCAGAAAGGATGTAGCATGTCTATCACCAGGGCATATATGCACTCCAATCTTACACCAGCTCCAGAGGTAGGTACATGTGTATTTCTATTTGCTAAAAGCCAGAATAATGAGAGAAGGATTTTTTTTGACAGTGTTTCATTACTTTCTTCAAAGCCAGAAGTTTACATACATTTCATTAGTATTTGATATCATTGCCTTTAAACTGTATGACTTCGGTCAAATGTTTTGGATATCCTTCCATAAGCTTCTCACAGTAGTTTGCAGGAATTTTGGCCCATTCCTTCTGACAGAACGGGTGTAATTTGGCCAAGTTTCTAGGCCACTTTGCTCGCTCAGGTCTGCCCATAAATTTTCAAAAGGATTCAAATTAGGGCTTTGTGATTGACTTTGTCATTCTTAAGCCACTTTGTAACCAGTTTGGCAGTATGCCTCCGGTCATTGTTCATTTGGAAGACACATTTGCGCCAAAGCTTTAACTGTCTGGCTGATGTCTTGAGATGTTGCTTCAGTATTTCCACATAATGTTCTTTCCTCATGATGCCATCAATTTTGTGAAGTGCACCAGTCCCTCCTGCACCAAAACAACCTCACAACATGATGCTGCCACCCCCGTATTTCACATTTGGGATGGTGATGTCAGGCTTGTAAGTTTCCCTTTTTTCCTCCAAACGTAATGATGCCCACTATGGCCAAACAGTTCAATATTAGTTTCATCAGACCACATGACAAGTCTCCAAAAATTAAGGTCCTGTGTGCATGTGCAAACTGTAATCTGGCTACTGGCTAGTAGCTTCTTCCTGCCAGAGAGGCCTTTCAGCCCTTTTTGGTACACAACTTGCTTCACTTTGGATAATGTCTTTATCAGCTTCAGCCAGCATCTTCACAAGGTCTTTTGCTTTTCTTCTTGGGTTGATATGCACATTTCAGACCGAAGCATGTTCATCTCTGGGACACAGAAAACATCTCCTTCCTGAGCAGTAGGACGGTTGGGCAATCCCATGGTGTTTATATTTGTGTATAATTGTTTGAACAGATGAACGTGGCACCTTCAGGTATCTGGAAATTGCACCCAAGTATGAACCAGGCTTGTGCAAGTCCACAATTCTCTTCCTGATATCTTGGCTGATTTCTTTTGACTGTCCCATGATGTTACACAAAGAAGCAGTGTGTTTTAGGTTTGCCTTCAAATGCATCCACAGGTGTGTTTCTAATTAAGTCAGATGTTGTCATGAAACCCATCAGAAAGACATGATATCATCTGGGTTTTCCCAAATTGTTTAAAGATGTAGTAATCTTACTTTATGTAAACTTCTGACTCTAAAGAAAGTAATGAAAAATTGTCTAAAAAATCCTTCTCTCATTATTCTGGCATTTAGCAAATAGAAAAAAAAAACAAAAACTAATCCTAACTGATCTAAAACAGGAAAAGTTTAGTCTGATTTCATGTCAGACAGTGAGGGAAAAAAGGGTATGTCTTTTTTGTAGTGTATTTAAACTTTTGGTTTCAATCGTATATGGACATTGTCATAATGTACAAGTGTTGTTAGTTTATTGATATTTAGTAATTATTCATAACTAGTTCATTACGATGTTTAATGTCTAATATATAAATCCATATGGGAAAAGTCATCTGAGAGCAAACCCCTGGAAGTCAATATCCCCAATAGAAGACTTTTTAAAAATCCAGTATTCAAGAACCAGTTTTCCTTATTGATTACAATGTGTCCATGAAATATCCAAAAAGTAAATTAAAAATGTTGAACCTGATCATTTCTATTAGTGACTGCTTAAGAACTCACTGTATTACAACAAAAATCTGCATTTTAACTGTATTTTATATCAGCTGTCCTCATCTGTATTAAATAATATTGGCCGATATGTTGTGATGTCATCTGAAAACCCAGCAATTTACGCCATTTGGAAATATCCAGACCATGTGTTGATGCAATAACTATTCATTTAAGAGTTAAGTTGCTTTCACAAATGTTACTGCACTCTTTTGAGTAGCCACAATAGATTTCGTTCTGTTTACTTCTCTGTTATCCTAGCTCACATGCATCACCTATCAAACACCCGTACCATGAGCCATGTGAGAAATCATGAGCTGACTGCCAAATGTATTTCTATGACTACAGGCTTCAAGTGGGACAGCATTTCTCCAGAATGGCATGTTCATATGCATATGTCATGTTCATACTGATCCAAGCACACCACCCTCAGATCAAAGACTATTTTATGTCAACCTCACTTTTGGCATTGAGAGAAAACAGCCTAACATAGGGGCCTTTACATATAACCAGATGGTTGAATACATATGAGCAGATTTGTGACTGACTGGGTTACATGCTGATTTGGCTTAGTCCAGTCTGCAGTACACATTCGGATCCTTTTGCATCTCAGATAGTGCCTCTCCTTTCTCCTCCTCTGACCTGCGTTCAACTTTCAGAACTCATTTGAGCGGATGCTGCGGAGACACAGATCCATCATCATTTTCAGTGTCATCATAACAGCTTCTCAACTGCCCCACACATCTGCCCCCCTCCCCCCTGGCCCTCTGTCTGTGCCAGAGTCTCCCGCACTCTCCAGACCTCCAGACCTCCACCACAGAAATGGATTTGATCATTGATAGAACTATAAGCTGTCAGGCGCATGTGATGGATGCGTCTCCTCACTGGTGTTCGGGCATGTGGAGCGAGCGCAGATGACCCGCCTCGTGTCTAAGTGAGGGGGACATAAAAGTGCAGTAAATCAGAGCAGCCGGAGCCTAAACAGCATTCCCACAAATCATCCCGGAAAACTGGACGGAATTCTGGGAACGCAGCCCATGTCCCAAAGGATTCAGGGTTTTAGCAGCTATTGTCTTTGTTCAATAAAAGAAACCAACAAAGCCACTCAGTGTCCATTAAAGAATACATTAAAAGGTACACTATGTAACTTTCCAGGTGGAGGTTCTACCACCTGCTTGTCTCCACTGATACCTTATTGCTTTGTCTGGAATGTTCCACAGTATGGCATTCAACTTATTATTACCTCATCTATCTCAAGAAGAGAAACAGGTGACACAAGATAGACAGACACTTAATGCCACATCTTGGAACACATTCAGGCAGAGCAATAATATCTCCAAGGAGATGGGACAATATATTATTTATACTTTTGGATGGAAATTACATAGATTACACCTCTGGTGTTTGCTGCCATCTTCTGGTATAATTCACAATGTAAAAAAACAAAATAGAAAACAACATAAAAGTCTGGCAGCAGGATGGTAACAGATTAAAGGTTTAAATAATGAGGTCAGAAATTATGAAAAAATAAAAATAAAAATAGTCTGGAACAAATTAAAAGGAACAGTATGTAACTTTTTGTGTGTGTGTGTGTGTGTTTTATTCAAATCAGCAGCAGCCGAGTGGGAGGGATTGTCGTGGCAGCAAACTTGGTGCAGGTGAAATTTAAGACTACATTGATTATCACAAACTCTAAAAATATGCAAAGAGATAAAACATATCATCAGACAAGACACAGAAAACCACATAAGTCCACTCGGACCAGGACACATAAATATCAAGACAGGAACTGTTTTGTTCTTTCCATATGTAACAAGCAAAAATTAAGAGTCTCAGAAATGCGTTGGCCTCATAGTGTGGAGATGACAAACTAGGCTTTATTTTTGCATAATTGGAATTTCATTGGTGTCATCCTCTGCTTACCCATAGTTTTCATTTTCCTATAGGTTAGTTCCAAATAGGGGATGAGCATGGGCGCGCTTCCGGCTCCATCGACTCACTCTTCACTTACTGTCACCCCTCTGTCTGTAACTGCTGCTATAAGTCTCATTTTGGTCTTAAAATATTTGTATTAAGCCAGTCTACATGACCCATTTTATTTAGCTATTTTGTCCAGAACATGAACGTTAATAACCGACACATCAGGCGCCTTCTTTCCCCAAGTTTGCCCTCACTAGCTTTAGCAACAGATTTGATTGACAGCGTTGCTTATAGTCTGCACCTTGCCAAACCAGTGGCTCAGGCAGGAAAGGGTATTACCTTCAACAGCCTGGCTCTGGATTGGCTCTTTGGTTGCTATGATACTCATGGTTGGAATTCCAAATATGGAACTCAGCTTCAAATTTGACCCTTTAACTGCGAGCTTCATTTGGTTGAAGCCAAATGCCAAGTGACGTCACACTCACTTACTCCACTTCTTTATACAATCTATGTTTAACCGCACAAAGCTTCTCCATTCTGCCAGAAATACATCCTGAATTCCTGATCCTGGTTCCATGTGAATGCCTCTCAGTGGCACATAGAAACACTTTAATAGGGTTGATGCATGTGACGCACATATGGTCAGTGTTCCTCAGGTTGCCTCTGCCTTTTGCTCAAGCCTATGGACATTTTTTACATTCTGTCTGACTGAAGCATAACACAGCTCATTGAGTCATTGTGCATCACAGAATTCACCGAGCACATTGACAAAGCCTCAGCTCAAATACCTGTCCCAAAGTGTAATTAAAGTTGCTAGCCATCAGAGGAAGAATTTGATGATAATGAAATTGATGTTCAGAGGAGAAAAAAAAATGAATGAATAATTTTGCGACACAGCTTTTTTTTTTTTTCAGTGCTGCCTTGGAATAAGTTGAAGTAGCTATTGCTATTATGGTACACAACATAACACAGACAGACCACTGATGGTGTCAGTGATGGTTCTTTAGTCTTCAAAATGGACACCCTTCGGCCCCAGCTTTGCCCCAAATCTCTGTTCTTAAAGTGAATTAATAGCAGTGATAAAAGGTAGCCCTGTCTGACTCCAACATTCACTTACCTGTCCTGGAACTGTATACTGTCTCCCTGATTTGAGTTGGGTGTGATTAACAGGTAGATTAAACATTGGGTTGTACAAATGTGGAGGTTTACATGTAAAAAGGGGGGGAAATTACACAGAGGACTAAGAAACCAGGTGGATTTCTGCAGAATCAACAACTGAACCACCAAATTGTTATTTATCTGAGGTAAAATAAGTTATATTTAGACTTTTCTAGATTCAAACAGAATGTGTCTTCAGGCAAAGCATTCACAGTGCAATGGACTAACCACTCTACTCTCTGTTCCCATCAATTGTGAATCACTTTTATACATAGACACTTTGCCCACCTAGCCTTGTGATGTGTGTGTGTTGGTGGTGACTGAGGGGGCCAGTGGCACAGATTTGCAGCCTCACTTCCACCAGTCTGGCCCAGGGCAACTGTGGCTAACACCAGAGTGGACTGAATATATAATAGTACAATACTTGCCTGAACTGATGCCCTTTAAGATAATAATACACATCTGACTGCCACCTCCTTACATATACATCTTAAATGTAGTAGTATTAAGGAAGTGGAAGAACAGAGCTTTTCAAAGCGGCCCGACAGGAAGCCTTTTATTGTGCAGTTTTCCCATCCCTCTTCACACATAACCCAGTGCATGCCTTCCATTAAAGTTTTGTGTTGTGAAAAAGCCTTAGTACTTTTTAGTTAGAAATGACCTCCTTTTACAGCTATTATTTTAAACAAAGAGCACCAACCAGCTCATTCATGGCTTAATTAGGCCACATGTAGCTCTTACAAAGTGTGGGAGGGAATTAGATCGTCATTAGAGAAAGAATCTATGGAGTCCAAATGAACAGCAACCAACGTATGACGCAAATATTCACTGGCCTTTAATAACCGGGGCCAGTGGGGTCAGAGAACAGAAACCTGACCAGAGGATGTCGACCGTGCTTGGGTTGTGCGTTCTGCTGATTCTGGGGGGGGTGTAGGGGGAGCGGCGGCGTCCAAGGCCAGATCTACGGAAAGTCTGTCTACGGGGGACTGAGGAGCGGCTATGTGGGGAGGCAGACCGCGAGAGGGCATCTGACACGGAGTCCTGTGAGTATCCAGCCACATAAAGGGGAACTATGTACATTTTAGTGAGAGGGGTTCAAAACCTTCTACTCTACAAGGAGATGATGATATTTTGCCCAGAAACTGACACCACTATTTTTGGTAATATGAACACCTCTAATAGAATAAATGAAAAATACTGTTTATGCCATACTGCATATTTTCCAAGCAAAGCAACAATTTTATTACAGACCCTCTAGAAAATTATTATTCTCATCTATATTAGTAATTTTAAAAAGTAATATTTGGTGAGATAACATAAATCACTTGTACAATTGATACATTTTAAAGGATATATAATTTAATATAATTATATTTAAATGCTTAGTTGAATGGAAGCATGAAGCTGCCAACAGAGTATATATACATTTTGGCTAGATTTTTCTCCCATACAAAATAAGTTCAGTTTTTGCAGAAATAAATATTATACTCACACTTCAAAATTTTTCACCATAAAAGTTTTTTTTTTTTTATTATTATTATTATTATTATTATTTTTTTTTTTGAACAAGAAATTTTAATAAACAGAAAACAATGAAAAACTGAAACTTGGGTCAAATGATTTCTTCCTGACTGCATCTGTACATTTAATAACAATTAGTCTTTCTCATCTTTTCTAATAGAAAACTTAATGTTCAAAGATGCTTTTAAAAATGTAAAGCTTATGTGATTTAAGATTTGTCTTGTCTGTTTGTCATAAAGAAAATGAATCATAATTAAACAAGACCTGTTATCCAAAATCAACTTTTTAAAGCTTTTAACCATGTTGTAATTGTTTCCTTTCTCATTTACCCTCTGAAGTATTGAAAGTGATTCATGCATGTTTGGGTAATCTTTTTTTCTCTTGTATTCAAGATGTCAATGCTCCATTCTACCGTTTTCCCCGCCACAGTACACGCTCACTGCTCTGTACTTACTTTGTTCTCAGATTTTATTTTCTTTATCAATTATTCATGTAGGATTCGGCATTGTCACATTGTCATTTTGGTACAAATCAGGAGCAGAGTGGGGCTCTGAAATCTATCGGGATCATTTGTAATGCAGCAGACTATCACGATCCGCTCCTATATTATTTTCTGCCAGTAAAAAATGTGCTTATTACAATAATTTGATGAGAGCTCATCTATGCCTAAAACTACATGTCAAACAATAGGCCTATACAACATAGGCCTATTACTTGTTATGTTAAATAATTTATTTTAAGTAAAGTGTTTAATTCAGTGGTTAATTTACACCTAAAATTCCGATGAATCTATTGATTCTCTGGGCAGGACAGCGTTTTGTGTTTTGCGCAGAGTTAGAGCCTTGTCATTTTAAAACCTTTTCACAATAAGGATCATTCCGCTCCTTCTGTCGTCTTTCCTGTCTGTAAATCAAACAAGCCAACACCGGCCCACATAGGCTGTGGCCAACTGGGAAATCTCCCATGTCTCCCGATTGCTCCTCCACCACTGATACAAATGAAAAAAATATCTCTTGCTCACTAGAGTTAAGTGTAGTTATCCATAGGACGGGCCAAGAGCATGCAGCTGTTTGTTGTGTGATGACATTTACATGATGTAAATGTATGTATGTATGTATGATGTAGCGTGAAGGGGCAGGGGGGGGGGAATTGGCTCCTAATACCTCAATGGGCTCCCTCAATGGATTGATATGTTTTTTAAAATGTCCAAAATATAAAATAATGATCTACAGGTGTCATAGATTATAGCTTTTTAGCAGACAAAAGTACAATATCTGTAACCAGTTGATTGCTTTTTGCTTTCATTCACAGAGCAAAAACACCATCCACAGAAGTTTGGATCTGGAGGCCTTTAACCTCCACGTAACCCCCACTGCCAGTAAGATCAGTCTGCCCACCATCATCCGGCTGTACCCACCGACAGCAAAACCCCTGCACCTACACGCCAACATGCCGCTGCGTTTCGGACGGGCTAACAACCCTGCCCACGACAGTCCCACTAATCCCAACATGCCTCTGCGCTTCGGCCGAAACAGCGACTTTGCCCATAACCACCATGTCATCCCCAACATGCCCCTGCGCTTCGGCCGGGACAGTGGCTCCACCCCTGACCCCTTCTTGTCCAATCTCAGGGCTCTGCGATTTGGGCGGGAAAGCGACTCAACTTCAGGGAACAACCCCACCATGCCGCAGAGGTTTGGGCGTGCCGGAAAAATGTTCCACGTGTGCCCGCAGTGTTCTGACGGAGAGGCGATACAGGAAACGCAGAGAGACGGTCTTTCTTTACTGGAGTCTGCTTAGGACAATCCACAGTTATTGATCACTCTTCCACTGGTAGGATCCTAAGCACCAAAATACAGGGTGTGCAACCGTTTATATCCATAGGTTGTACAGTAAAAGATATTAAACCAGCTAGCTAACTGTTGCTAATGCCCACAGGAAAAAGTACTGCTAGTTTTAAAATATGACTTGTGAAATAAGAAGCAATGGGTTAACTGTACATTAATCTAGCACTTGAAAATGGCACAGTATTGTATTTTTTGCTCAGAATTTTGCATTAAACCAAAATGTCCACAAATTTAAGCTATTGTCTTTAAACCACCAGCAAGTTTTTAAGCGTTGGAGTTTCATCTGCTGTCTACAATGGGAATTAACAATATAAAACAAGCTAATTAAGTTGTCCATGTAATCCCTCAGTCATCCAAGTCCGATCCATAGTAAAAGCCAAAGTTAAATCTGTCAACTGGACAAAAAGTTGTAGGAGTGAAGACGTTTCACAGCTCATCCAAGCCGCTTCTTCAGTTCTGGTCAGATTGCGTGTGGACACTGCCTTATATCATCTGAAGGGAGGAGCTAACTACACTGAAACTGTAAACAGCTGTTATTTATGGTTTCAGCCTTAATGGGCCTACTGGCTAACTATTGTTCTCTTTGTGTCCTTTGACCCAATGCAAACAAAGGATCCCTGCTAATAGAGCATGGCTTATTATGGGCTTATAAACTCCAGAAAAGTCCGGATCTATCTATGACACAGCAAAGCAGGCAACTTGTGAATGAAGCATTTTTAGGGTCAGAGTAGACAACTTTGGATTAATGGATGAATGAAACGACATACAGCTACAACATGGTTTAAAAGCTCAAAAAAAGTCAATATTGTGTTGTGTATGTGTTAAAGCTACCATCTGTAATGGTATTGGCTGATCCGGCCCAGATGCATTCTCACATATCACTAATGTTGAGCAAGAACCTTCAAAAAGGTCATTAATTATAATTACCCATTACTTCTCCTCTAAAGTAATTGCGTTAATAACTGCATTACAAATGAAAATGTGTGATGAAAATACCCAATTACCTGATAAAAAAAACTATTGAATTACAAAAAAAAAAAAAAAAATCCTCAAAGATACACCCCAGCTGCTTTTCCAAGTAAAAAAACGAGCTATATTCAGCCAGCAGAGACTCACACTGTACAGTCACAACAATGCAGGGCAACAAACCGCAGCAGACTGTGGCTAAACAGCACATTTATCAACTGCTTTAATATCAGAACGTTACAAAACTTGCGCACGCCACATGACAGCGCCAATACACTTGTGAAACCAGAGGTGAACCGCCAAATAGATATCAAATTAGCTGTATTTATAATAAGTAGCATGACCAGAGCCACTTTTGCAACGCTGACCTAATTTTAGCAATCTGTAAACTCCAAACACACACATCAGTCCCAGTGTAGTCGTCTCCCGGTATTCTCCTGTCACAAAAGAATTGCCAAATAATAATATAGATCAATAGAATCCACAAGAATCTGCACATTTCTTCATGTGTGTTGAAAACAGCAAGTATCTGCCCGCTTGTCAGCTCTAAACCAATATAATGTCAGGAAACTCTGCACGGCTGCCTAACGCTGCTTCCGATCGATCACAGTCAATCTCTTTTTTTAGCCAATCACTGTCTCTAATCCCGCGCTTTTCCCAAAACAAAGGAAAAACTTTGCAGCTCCTCTGAATGAGACGAGAGAGCCAAGTCTGATCTGTCACCTCTGATATGACTCACAGTGAAATAACTTGACCTGTTATATCGGCAGTAACTATAACAGTATTATACCCAGCACTGAATATCACTACTAGATGCTATCGATGTCACTGCAGTCCGTGTGACAGCTTTGGTTTGACAGAAGACGACCAGAGAGCACAGGTGAGTCTAACATGGGACATGTGAGACAACGGGGGAACAGGTGACAAATGACTATGCAAAAAATACGTTTGAATTGGTAAATATTGAGAGATCCCACCTGCTGAAGCCGAAACAAACAAATTATAAAATGATTGACATTCTTGGGGTTGCCAGACTGCAGTTTTGCGCTTGTATCTTTTTGGGACTAATTGAGAAGAGGTACAGTTGTTTCTGGGACAATAAAAGACTTTATAATTTGATTCAGACAGGAGGCTACATAGCTGACTTATTATGACATCAAGAGCTATATGTAACGCGTGTAGGCTAGGGTTTGACTGCGACCACGGTGAGGCAAGTATGACTACTACGGGCAGCATCAGAAGATCGGTTCTTTTGGAGCCTGGGGTGTGAATAAAGACAACCAACCAGTATTGAAATTTTAAAGCAAAAATGTATTAAAATGTACACAAATAATAAGTATACAAAACAGACAGTAAAGCAGTGAATAGGTGTTGTGGTGAGTGCATTATCAATGTCCATGTTTTGATCCAGAGTTCAGAGAAATTATATAAATCCAAGGGGAAAAAAAATGATCAGCAGCAGGATAAGTTAATTTAGTCCTACCGCATGGTTGGGTAGCTCACCATCAAGGTGTGGAATGTGTTCCAGGTTCTCTCTTTTCAGTCCAAAAAAAAAACTGACCTATGAAGGTCAAAATAATAATAAATTAACATTTGTATAACAAACATAAAACGTCTACATTTGCACAATGTGTTCTGTACATGCAGAGATATACATAATAATACACATGATGTGTAATACATACACATCAATATATAAATAAGACTATTAAACACATAATCATAATCAGTAGTGTACTTTTTTCCATAAAATCAAAAATAATTGGTTTAATGCTAAAGCAGATTCTGAGAAAATTAAAGTTGCGCAATAAATCTGAATTGTAGCTACGTTTCGAAAACAAAATGGAGGCGTATAGCCGAATCAGCGTTCAGAGAAAAAGTAATCAAATGTGGGCAAAATCAAATTATATGAGCAATATAAAACAATGCTCCAAGTAATTCTATTGTTATTTACAATTCGGGTTTACGTATCTGAAATTAGCTCTGTATTGAAAAAAAAAAAATTAGTAATGTTTAAAGAACTCCATGCGCGAGTAGACAGTGTAAATGTACAAGAGGCACTAGGAGAGTTTTGAATAGGAGCGGTAGCGACGATATCAAACAAAACGTTGAGCGTTATTTAACAACAAAAGCACGTCCGCTAACACACAAATTCATATGCCGATCTGTACTTAAACAACTCACCGTTGAGAAGAGGA
This sequence comes from Periophthalmus modestus, assembly GCA_019594935.1. Taxonomy (NCBI): domain Eukaryota; kingdom Metazoa; phylum Chordata; class Actinopteri; order Gobiiformes; family Gobiidae; genus Periophthalmus; species Periophthalmus modestus. The sequence goes on from JAIEZT010001318.1 coordinate 16,374,667, forward strand.
GAGTTTAAAGTAAGAAGTATGTTGTAGTTTGCAATCCCAGCGTATTCGAAATACCGACCACGCCACGCCACAGCCACAGTGAGGAGCATAGGAGGAGAGACAGGTAAAATACTACGATTTTATGTTGAAATGAGATTCTATCTAAATAAAGAGTGTTTGTTTTTTTTTTTTTTTTTTTTATTATCATCGTGGTATCGGAATCAGTATTGAGTATCTAGTCTATTCCTTAGTATCAAATTTTGAGAGGAACAAAAGTGAAATCTTAATTTTCACTTTTTTGTCCAATAGCACACACAGCTCAAGGTTTATTCAAATATGGTATTTCCTGTTCCTCTCATTACAGCTCTTCCCTTCCTCTACTCCTCTGGTGATGACACATTCTACAGAAATGACCAGAACGTAGCACATCCACTATGGTTACATGCACAGACATCTCCAAGTGCGCTAATGAACCAAAATGAAATAGTCTTTACCCCAAAACCTGTTAGACCTCTCTTGTCCCAGTTCGAGGCAGGTCAAAGAAACTGAACAGTGTAGGTGCAAATTCAAGGCTAAGAGTCATTCAGGGGGAGTCTGGTAATTTAGCTCAGACTTTGGAGCTATAATTGCTGAGAAAAAAGCTACATATAGCCACACCGAAATAGATAAGCGACATATCATTTACATTGAGGATTTGATTTTCCTGGAACAAAACCAGTTACCACTTTAATTCTGAAAAAAACTGTTGGTTTACCCCTAAGAGAGGACTGTCTCTGATCAGAATGGTCACTACCTAAATCGCACAAGCTGTAACCAATCATTAGTCGGTGCTAGTGCAGCCTCTGCAGCTCAGTGAGAGAATTCTGCAGGTTCCGCGCTTTCACATGAGGCCTGTCCATATACTGAAAATGAGAAAAATGTGTTCTCAGTCTGCAGGTTAAGGCACTGGCAACCCAGGTTCAGTTGTGACTGTAGTACTGTAGGACCATAGCCTACAGTTCCTTAAAAAAACACTATATTTGGTTCTAGGAGTGACCACTAGAGACAGACAAACACCACACAAATGTTCAGCCTAATCACAAACACATTTCTCTCTGTGTATGGTCCAGATAACAAAAGTCATGTATTTAATAATTCTTGTTTGTATTGATGGGGAAACTTGTGTGTGACTGGTGTGTGACTGTGGACGACAAAAGGAAACCAATCATAGGTTTTCATAATAATCTAATTATGATGTAATTTAGTGGTATAGTAGACTATGGGGTAAACATAATAATGTGTTTAGTTCAGGGTTGACAGATTTTGTTGTTAATGTGCTGTTTTGTATGTAACACTTGTTTGCTATAGCATTAAGTTCTTCTCAGTTAGGAGGCTGGCTGTAGTGAATTGAGACTGCGGTTGTTTTACTCTTGTTTTGGCGTGTGTTACGGCTAACAGTAGTTCAGAAAAAAAAAAAACACACCAGAAGAACTTTGGCACGTTTCCTCACATCAGAACGCTACAATATACTTTGTGAAGACAAGTATAAGACAAAAAGTTTGAAAATACAGGTAGCAGCAATGACTTTTAAAAAGGATTCCTTTCTATCTATGTAGCTTAATCAATACTCAAAATTCCACCCAAAATGCAGGGACAATTCACAAGTAACAAACACATTTTTAACAGTTTAAAACATTCAGATTTATCATGATTTGTATTTGTCACACAGAAGATGATTTTTATTAGTTAAAAGAAACAGTTCATAACTGTGTCAGAGTAGTATATAGCAGCAAGCTAAAAAACACACATTTGTGAACTGTAAATTTAAGAGCACCCACTATAAAAGTTTTACATTTGAATCATTTCTGAAAGGAATTATTCATGTTGCACCATATTTATAAAATGTATTTATTAAACAGTAACTTTCTACAGACAATATTAGATAGTTTGAACAGTGATAATTTCACCTAATTTGGTGAGCGTTCACATTTCACAGCAAGAAGGGTGAGGGTCTAACTCAGGGGTGGGCAAACTTTTTGACACACGGGTTTCTAAAATTTGACAGAGGGGCCGGGCCAGGACACACACACACACACACACATATATCTATCTATATATATATATATATATATATATATATATATATTATATAAATATATATATATATATATATATATATATATCTATATATATATATATATATATATATATATATATATATATATATATATATATATATATATATATATATATATATATATATATATATATATATATATATATATAGATAGGATATATAGATAGATATATAGATATATAGATATATACATATTACATTAGAGATTTGGCCTTTAACATGTAGCAAAGCATGAATATTCAAGGCTCATTGTACAAATTGTTTTCCAAATGCATTAATTAAATTGATAATTCGTTTATTAAATTTCAGTTAAAAACAAACGCAGCAGAAATACTATGAACAAGGTTTACCTTTTACGTAATTTAATATATAATTTGGTCAAGTTTGATGGGCGGATTAATAAATGCAAAAGGTCCCCTGTGGCCCTGGCCTGTAGTTTGCCCATGTCTGGTCTAACTCCAGGGTCAGCCAGAGGCTTTCTGTGTGGAGTTTTCACTCGCCACACAAAAACATGCACAATAATATCCTCCAGCTGAGGTAGTCAAGACTGAAACGAGCTCAAGATCTGGACATGGGTCTTGGGTTGAGAGAGTGTCAAATGCAGAGTGGGAGTATTAAGTAGTAACTTATAAGGAATTAATAAAGTATACCTTAACATTAACCTCATAATGTTCTGTAGCTAAACTACAAGTTAATTTGGAAATATGACAAACTGTGTCTTGTCAGTGTTTTGTCTGTCAGATTAAATTAACTCCAAATCATGAATCAGATGTGACAGCCTATAGTTACTACTCAATGAAGTAACCTGTCTTCACCAAAGACTCTTTTTTTTGGTAATCATTCACAGTAGTATCTTTTACTTGCAATTAGCAAAATTATTTTAAAGTAAAAGAACTCTTAAGTAAGAACATTTTCTGTGTACTCCTCCTTCCTGTGAGTACTACCCATGTATGGTATTAGCTCTGCATACCTGTGTTCTGCGCAGTAAGTGCCAAAGGGGTGTGTCTTTGTAAGAGATTCATTACTACTCTTACCAAACACTTTCCTCTCTGTACACACAGCTTGTATGGGATCTTTTTATAAACAAAAACCAAGGACTCTTAACTCAAAGGATTGAAAAGTTTTTGACATATTAGCAGTGAAGAAGTTGGTACCTGGGGCTGTGTTCAGGTAAGAGTTGCGATTGACGCCTGTGGGATGAGTCAAAACAAGTCTGAAAGAGAATGGACACCAGACGATCTAGTCCTGGTTTAAGTTGGTGCCATATACAAAGTTCTATGGAGTCAGTGTTGTTAGCTAGCTACATTTTTAAAGCTAACTGAGCAGAGGTTAGTTGGGCCTACATTTGCCTGGGATACTTAGCTGTTCTTTTGACTTCTAAAAAGTTTATTTTGAAGTAACAGCAGTCTTACTTAGGGAGTTACCACCTTGAGAATGTCACAAACTCATCTGATCTGTGAAGTTAAGCAGGGCTGGACATGATTAGTACTGGATGGAGGACCACTAGGGATACCAGGGGGGCTGCAGTGGGGGCAGCAGTGGCTCTATATAGTGCATACAGTGTGACAGAGGGCTAAGTATCAAAAAACACCTGCAATAAATTCAAGCTAGATAAGATGAACTCTTACTCAAAGAATATATAGTTGTCTCACTTTGCTAAGGCACATACAAGCTTGACAAGCCTCTCAAGGGCTACTACTGTAAGCACAGTTGAATAAGGGAAGTGAGGCAGCCAATCTGCGTCATTGCCCCCCTACTAACACTCATACCAAGGTGGGTGAAGTTTATTTATTTATTTAGGAAAGGAACTGTATATTAATGAACATAAGATACATATGCCAGATTTTAGCCACAGGCTAGTTTCCATCTGTTGTCCCTGGACAGGTTGATAGTCACACAACATAAAATACAAGTCTTGCCCAAGAACACAAAAGCAGTATGCACTGGTCTGAGTAGGGAATGAATGTTTGCGTCCAGGTGGGCTCCTCTTGAGTATCGTACATTGGTGCAGAGTAGCCAGTCTTTCAGATGGCCGCCGCTTGTCCCAGGTCCTCCTCTGCTCCTGACTAGTTGCAGCAGCATGCAGTGCCCTATGGGGAACAATAAAGTTCAGTACTTTACATAACGTCATATTAAGGTTGTGAAATGATTGTAAGGTTTCTCTTTAACTGTAACACAATAAAATGTTTGACATATAAGATCATAGTATATTGTTTTTTTTCCCCTCAGGGTGTGATGATGGGGGACATAAAGAAGGGCAAGTCTGTGTTTGTGAAGAAGTGCGCACAGTGCCACACGGTGGAAGAGGGGGGGCCGACACAAGGTGGGGCCCAACCTGTGGGGCCTGTTTGGGAGGAAGACGGGACAAGGCCCCTGGGTACAAATACACCCAGGCCAACATCGAGAAGGGTGAGGCAGACCAGGGTGGAGATGTTTAGAGCTCATTAATGGCACAACTTTCTGAGGCTACTGTGAATTAAATAAAAATATTTAACTTGTGTGTTAAATTATACTGACAGAAAAAGAGGCAGAACTATGGGTCAGTTTTTGTTTCATGTCGACAGAGATATTAACCATGAACCAGGTCAACAAATCTGCAATATGACAGTTTTCAGCAAATACAGCACTTTCAAAACAATAAAAGGCAGCATGGTGGTCTAAATATGTTATGTTTTAGCAGTTAATATCGAAGAAGTGCAAATAACAACAGCAAATTCCACCATAGAATCTGTCCTCCAGCTCAGTTTAAACTATATAGGGACCACCTGTACCTCACTAATGCCTATGTTGATGTTTATTGAAGGAATCACATGGGATGAGGAGACCCTGGCATTTATCTGACCAACCCCAAAAAAGTACATCCCAGGAACCAAGATGATCTTCAGTGGCATCAAGAAGAGAAAAAGAGAGAGAGGATCTGATAGCCTACCTCAAAGACTCCACCTCCTGAAGCCCTCCTGGAGACCGTACTAATACATGCTGGTTTCTAGTGTTTCAATGGAGGACAGATGAAAACTGCTGCAGCGTGATGAAAAAGACGGACAAAAGATTTGGAAATTTTACCTTTTGGGACTATATGAAAATATTGGGGTTTGCTGTTGTCTAAAAGTGACAGGTTTAAATGTACTATATTGTGATAAAATGCGGTTATCTTTAGCATTATAGGGCTATCATCAAAAAAAACATTCTATACATAATATTAACTTTGTTTCAATTTTCATTTATTAATTAAAGATGCACCAAGTAACTTTTCTGATGGAGGGGTCTACAGTTTGCTTGTGTTCCATGGAGATGTTATTACTATATACCTGGGATTTCCCAAATTACATGTATCTATCTCCAAGAAGGTGACGCCACTTGGTCAGCGCTGTAGAGAGGCAAGCCTACTATGGAACATTCCCGGCAAAGGCATTAACATCTCAATGTAGACAAGTAGGTAGTGAGCCCTCCACAAGAAAAAGTTACATAGTGTAGCTTTAACAATGCCCAAGGACAAACATGTTAGAACCAGATTTTAGATTAGCAAGCTTATTTCCATCTGTAGTTCTTAAAAAGGGAGGTTAAGAAGAGGGACACAGTGCAATATATTTACAGTGCAACAATACTCACTACATTCCATTACATACATTTACAGTCATTTTCCAGTCTCCAGGAAGTCCTCCACTGCACTCCAGTTTACTCCCTCTGGTGCTGGGTTCTGGTTGGTTAATCATCAAACTCCAAATAGATATCATGCTGAAGAAGGGAGAGACATTGTGACATGTTACGGTTTTGCCAGGCAAACTTTTAAAGGTCTCCAAAGTCAGGCTTAAAACAACTTCAGATGGTAGTTGGTTCCTGGGAAAGTGCATGCATATTTTATTGTTTGTACTTTTACCTTTTACAGTGAACACTTTTTTTACTTTCACTACATTTGTGAGATGGTATCTGTATTTTCTACTCCAGTCCTCTGGTGGGGACCCAAGGTGTTCCCAGGCAAACCAAGAGACATCGTCCCTCCAGCGTGTCCTGGGTCTTCCCTGGGTCTGCTCCTGGTGGGACATGCCCCAGAACACACTCTCTAGGGAGGTGTCAGGAGGCTGAGCAGATACCCGAGCCACCTCATCTGGCTCCTCCACCTCGGCTCTACTCCAAGCACCTCCCGTGTAATGGAGCTCCTCGCCCTGTCTTTAAGGGAATCAGACCCTGGGGGGGATAGGTTCTGATTCTTGTCTGAGAGTTTATTGCTAGTGCTGGTACAAATAGCCTGCTCTTTTTCTACCCATATTAATTTTTTTTTTAACTGTTGGAATATTTCTGCTGGCCTATATGTAATTCATAAATATCTTATATGTGTTTGTAATAAACGTTGTTACTTTTTAAAAAAACTTTTGCACATGGGTTCAGAGGCTTGTTTGAAATGGATAATCTTAATATATCTAAACTGTTGTGTTTAAGGTATGGAAAATAAAATTTGACTTAGATTATCCCCAAAATAGCCTCTTGAGATTGTCATCATTCTTTTACTACGTGTTCTAGACTGCTATGGCATAAATATCTCCAGCAGGCGGCGTCATTTTGTCTTGAGACCGATTCCCATATTAGCAGCATAGCAGCAGACCAGACCCCCCCCCCCCCCCCCCCCCCCCCCCCACACCACACACACACACACCACACACACCCACACACACACACCACACACACACACACACACACACACACACACACACACACACACACACCAGGAACTGTCCTACCGCTCCTCCTCCTCTCCCCCCCGCTCAGCTGCCAGTTGCCACCGCTCCGCTGTGGTCAAGTGGCGCACTCCGCAGGGACCTGACCCCCTACGCCCCCACTGCAAGCCACTATCTGCGCCTTCACTTCCATCAGGACACAACCGGGACATCCACAATCCACTGGACTCCACAATCACGTTTGGTATCGAGCGGGACAGGAGGACATAGGAGGGTCGATAGCGCATCCGATTTACGAGCGCTCTGCCGGAACGCACCGACAGCATTGATCCGTCAGAGCGGTACTACCGGGGAAAAGAAGGTAAGAGATCCGGGCATGAAGCTTCACCAAGCGGGTGAAACGTGTGCATGGTTGTGCCTGTTTGACAGTCTGCTCCGGGACAGGGTTGTACCTTGAACAGAGATGGTTCGAGACAGACGCCAACGACCAGTCTGGGATTCTATGTGAAAAATCCTCCAGATACAAGTTATCAGCTTCCAGATAGCCTTATACAGTTTGCACTTCACCACCTTGCAGAAAGCTATTTAATCTTTGATTTTCAACCATTGTGCTAAAACACGTGCCCTGAGGAGCAGGTGGGCCTGTCATGTTTCTGTTTTGCATTTTTTGCAGTGACCTAAGACTGGAACTAAAATATCAAATCCTAGGCATCATCATCAAGAGCCACATAGAATTTTTGTAAATTTGGTAATTGTATTTTTTGTAATTTGGTATCTTTTCAACCAAAAAAATGTACAACATCTCAAGGGGCGCTGCATTCAGTTATTTTATTATTGCTCATTGAACATAATTTGAATAGGATTACAGTTAATGTGAATGATGTAAACTAGTTGCAGTAGGATCTTTTAAGTGTCCATTGCATTGCAGCTGTATGGACAGTGGCTCAGTGGTTAGAGCAGTGGGACCTTGTTCATTTGTCCTTACTCAAGATACTTCATCCATCTTGCCCAGTATGAAAAAGTTGTGGTGTTGGTAGTCGGAGAGGCCAAAGAAACAGATTTGCAGCCTCCCAGCTGTCAGTAATGCCCAAGGGCAGCAGTGGCTACAATAGTAGTTTACCAGCACCAAGTCTAATCTGAATGAATAATGACAATAGAGTAGCGCTTTCAGAGGCTTGGACAAGCCTGTAAAGCACATTACAAGTGTAAAGCTTATTATTATTATTATAAAACCCAACTATCTGGAGTAAAGTCTTCTATGGAGTTCTTATTGACATAAATTGCATCTGTGTAAGCGGTGTAATCACATTCTTTTATATTTTAGGTTGGCTATTTATTGTGGCCAACATGTGTCAGCTGCATTTCTCTGTTTTGTCTCATTTTGAGCATGATCTTCAGGGCACCTGTCTCCAAGACCTTGGACAGGATATGGGTTAGGAGTATCTAGCTTCAGGATTATCTTATTGTTTGTTTAGTGATGCTACTATGCTTTTATGACCACCCTACTACTTTTACAGGTTAAATTACAACTCAAACTCTGCTATGTGAACATAAAACACTCTGATATTGAATGGTACTATAAGACATCAGAATTCACATTTTGGTCTGGTGTCAAGGCTCTCTCAGACCAGAACACCAGAGCTTCTGCTAGTGAAGGGGACTGTGGAGTTCCAAAGTCTGGAACATCTTTTGGACAGTCCAGTTTATCTTCTGTTGGACCCAGACTGTGGAACACTCTTCCATGACCTCAAACTGTAGAGTGACAATAACATCTTTGCCAGGCATCTGAAACTGTGGCTGAAATCAGGGCAGAGCTGTACACATGAAAAATGCTGTATGAAATGTTTACGTACTTAAACTCATTTGACATTTTCTTTAAAGTACTCCTACTCCTATAACTTTCCCATGATACAGTAATATTTGTGGTTGATTATGTGGCATGCCCCACAGGAGAGCTTCAGGATGGCCCTGCTCCAGCTCTGTGCCCCCCCATGCTCCCTCTTGACTCCAGCCTGGGCCTCCACAGCCTTCATACTGGGACAGGCATCATGTCTGCTCTACTCTGGTAAGATCAGAGCTTTTAAACTGTTATTACATCAAGATTCAGATCACACCAAACTCGGACGGGGTTACATATAACTGAAGCGCCTCCACTTTCTGGGTCTTGATGTGCAACACTTTCCAAAACAGTGGCATACTGTGGTGATGAACTGTATGTAGCTTACACTCTTACTGTGTTAAAAAGGTACTACAGTCACAACTGAACCTAGGTTTCCAGTGCAGTACCAGGTGGCTGCAGGTGCTGCTTTAGGTAGTAGTGAGGATTCAGATGAGAGAGTCCTTGTATGTTTAAACCAACTGGATTTCAGCATCAAAACCCAAAAAGAGAAGTGTTTTGTAATAAGAATAAATCAGCATTACAATTGTTATTAGTAAAAGCTATATTTGATGTATACATGTTACCCTCATTCTGGGGACACACTATAGGTCATGTTTAAAAAAATTAAATATAAAAATCTTACCTAAAACTCCAGCCACATGCAGCCCATCATTAATCAGTGCTAGTGCAGCTCTGCACTCACAGAGTGAATTCTGGAAGTTCTGAGCTTTCACATGAAGCCTGTCCATATACAGAGAATGAGAAAAACTTGTATTTGTCCTCTGGTCTGCAGGTTAAGGTACTGGCAACCCAGGTTCAGTTGTGATTGTAGAACCTTTTAACCAAGGTGATAAATAGATAGTGTTGTGGAAAAATACAATCTCTTGATGTTATAATAATCCATCATTGGAAAGCCTTGGAGGGTTATGAAATACAAAAAAGTCTCCCTCGGGTCTCTCACAACGATCATCTGTGCCCTGAGTTGTACAAAGCGGGAAAGACTTTGGTTTCACAGCCATGAGTAATGAGATTTTACACTTGAAGACAAGTAAAACAACACAAAATTTCCTGTGGTATGAGGACAGTGCCTGTTGAGCCTTGACGTGTTAACGTCTGGTCTGGGTCTCGACAGACTGACATGGATCAAATGCATTTACACAAACACATATGATAAAAAATATTTTCTTTACATCTACACAAACATTTATTTATACTTTCTCCTTTTTTGTTATTCATTAATCATACTTCATGAACAATGATTGTCACAAAACAACAACAATCTTAACACTATTGACAGTGCCAGCTACTGCCATTGGTCTTCATGTTTGAACAAAGTGATGGGGAATTTGTTTAACCAAAACTTGTTAAAAAACAGTCTAATAGTATCCGGAGGCATACAGGCACATTCCACAGTTCCAGGGCTGTGGGTTAAGGACATGAGGAACCAGGATGAGGATTTTCGAGATCTGGGTCCACAATGAAGGCACAAATGTTAAGGGACAAACACAATCTCTGTCAGTATGTATTATTTTACAGAGGGAGTTGTAGTTTTTTGTTTCACTTAGGTTTGGTCCAGGTGGAGGGTTATCATCTGGATTTTTAGACCACTCAGCTGTCGTGGTTGGTTCACTGTAGTTGTCGTTATCTTGAAGAGCATTGTCAGGATGATGTTCTCTCTACAGTCACTCATTCTCAGGCTCAAGTTAGTCGCTGTTGTAACCAATTTTTTAACTGTTGGAGCTACTGATTCAACTGTTTTTAATGGATATCAATCTCTAAATGATAAAAATTGTCCTCTCACACTGAAAATTTTCTCCAAACTTAACCTGTATTTCTAATACTTCCTCTTTGACACAATTTATATGTTCAGTTTTGTTCTGAGTTGGCTTAAAACTAGTTAAAATTGCACAGAATTGTTAGTGGTTAGTGCTTAGTGTTAGTTAGAGTGGATTAAATATTTCACACACTAAGACACTTTGCGAGTTGTGGAGTTGTAATCATTGGGTTCTCTGACAAAAAAAAACACTTCTGCAGTGTTTTAAAATGCAGAAGCTATCCTGGCTCTGCAATTGGTCCGAACGATACAAAAAAAAAAAAAAAAAAAAAAAAAAAAACGAAAACAGAAAAAAAACACTGTCCGGAAACTTAAAATTAAAAAAAATGAAGTTAAGGAAAAAAAAAATCCAATGACATCAACTACACTGTACTATAAAAAATGACTAATATGTTGGCTTCACAATGTCAAAAAAAAATAGTAAGCAATGAATGGAGGTAGCACACGCAGACTTGCCATCTCCAGGAGGATGCCAAATACCCCAGCATTCTTAGACTTGGAAAGGACCTTTTTTTTCCACACAGGATGTTAAGGTCCCAGAAAGACAAGTTGATCTTTTGAAGTCTGTGATTCGGAAAAAAAAAGGATGGAAAATGCCCAAGACAATGACTGTAGGGGAAATTTGACCTTGAAAACTTCCGATGAACAAAACCGGCAACAAAGGGAACAAAGAGACAGTGCAGATGAAGGAAGCAGGAAGGACAAACACAGGATGAAGAGTAGGCTGCAGGGGGAGAACCCGAGGGGAGGACAAAACAAAGGGAACCATCAGCATCACCATCAAACCACCATCAAAATACACAGAGTCAATGTCTTACAGAAAAGGGTCACCCAGTTCAAAAGCCTCTGAACTTCTTGACTACCCTTACAGTATAGTTTCTATCACTGAGAGTGGGGTCGATGAGCAAGGGTGTTCTCGGAAGCATATCCTGCATGTTGGTGGAGTTCTTTGAGTAGATCGTCTGAGGGGGGTCCAAGATATGAGGATAAATTCGCTTTGCCCTAGGTGACAAGATAAGTGGAAGGCTGTAGGAAGGACTTTAGCTAACGGCTTTAAAGATCTGTTTTAAAGACTCTCCAAGGAAGAAAATAAGTTCCCTATTTGAATCCATGCGTCCCTGTGACAAACAGTTTCGACAAAGTATGCTCTTGACTATATGTCAGAAGGTGGTGGCAATGTAGAATGCTTTCAAAGGTCCTATTGAGCAGTAGTCGGTTGCAGGTCAGTAGTTGTATAACAAAAAAGAAGAACACTGAAGTTATTAAATGCTTCTTCAACAACAGTAGCGAAAATCTAGAGTTTACAGTCCCAGATGATGCAGGCCTGTTAAGAATCCTAAGGTACATGACAGGATCTGAAGTTATCATGTGGACACATACTTGTAGGCGATGTTCTGAAGCCGCTGCACACCTAAGTTTGTATAGGCATGTGCCAGTAGGAGCAGCGCCGGGCTCACAAAAAGGAATGGAGACCTGGTGAACAGCGGCGACCAGAGAGCGCTATTTAAAGGCTCATGGGCCGAAACAAAACAAAAGGGGAGCAAAAATATGAAAATAATACTTTACCTAAATATACACAAAAAAAATAGGCAAAACATTTTAAATAAACTAACTGACTAACTATAGAACTAACAAAAATACACTAGAAAAAAAATATAGGACTAAATTCTATGACCTAAAACTGGGGGGAAAAAAATCACTGCAAAAAGTAGGCAAATACAAAACGTTATAGGGGAAAAAAAATGTACTTTTAACACCAAAACATAACACCCAGAAGTGCATGGTGAGATCGATAACATCCTTAACATCTCAAACTCTCTTTGTTTTCGACATGCATAAATTGCTGGTGCAGTATTATTTAATTCAGATGAGGTCAGGCAAAATGAATATTGTTAAAATGCAGATTTTTGTTGTTATCAGATTCACAGCAAACATATATAGAGACTACCCTCTTACTCATTAAAATGCACAATTTAAAAACAAGTTGGTTGATTATAGTTCATTTTATTTTATATATAAGTGTGGTAGCTGTAATCAGAAATAATTAGATTTTTTGTACAACTTATACAATTGTTTGCAAGGTATTCAGTCACCAGTCACTACAAAAATGTAACCTAATAGGACTGTCCTAAGCAGTAAGCCTACCTACCGGCACTTAAAAATGCCCGGTTCCCTTGCACTGTGCTATAAACAGAGATAAGGAATAGATATATTTCTTAACAACATGACTGCACAATGCATTTCCATCATAACAGATAGAACACTTTATCACAGTCCTTACAGTAAGAGACCCGGCTTACATACTTTACTTCAAAAAAAGCTCACACACTGCTATATCCCAGAAAAGTGAAAGCCGCTGCAATCATTAATTAATAAAGTAACTGAGTTGCTGTGGGATCTCAAAGTGTCCTTTGAATTGCAGCCAAACTTGTAACTCAAAGACTGCAGCAAAGTCCTTCTATGACATTTTGATGACCACAATTGCATCTATGGTAATTGTTATAACCAATTGTTGAATATTACTGCGATTGTATAGACTGTACTGCATTTATTTACCGTAGCCAACAAAAAAGACAACTGTGTCCTCTGTATTTACTTTACCTTCAGTAAGTGTGCTTCGGGAAACTGTCAGGCGCAGTGGGGCAAGGCAGGGCCCCACACTCTGAGAACTTCAGTATATTCAGTAACTATTTAAAGATTTATAATGCATTCGTAAACTCAGTATATTTGTAATGCACATGTCATTTTAAGTGTACCTTGTGTCTTATAGCTCTGAGGATGCGGAACAGTCCTCTGCGGTTCGAGCCCTGCTGGTTTGTATGCTCCGCCCCCTCCTCCTCTGTTCCCGCCCCTCCTCAGATCTGGAAGAGAGGACGCACAGTTAAGAGCAAAATTTGTCTTACCCCAGTACAGATACAATGTTTAATTGGGCAAAATAATGGTCTGCAGTGTACTGTCTGCATCTAATTACAAACTGTTTTATGTCCAATAATCAGGATGTGCACATTAGCATGAACATAGTTGCTTTACAGTGACACTCTAATCTCTGAAAGTTTGTGAAAAGTGCTTACGAACTCATTGCAGTGGAATGCTCGGGAGCATAACGCCAATGAGTGATAACTTTGGACCACTGCAAAACATTTTAAATGAATTATTTTCTATTTTTCACATTTGTTAAGAGAGTCAAAATCAGGTACAGTGCTTTTACAAACGTTCACGGAAACAGTTTTTTAAACTTGTATGCAGGAGGGAGGCTATGCCCCTACTGGAGCACTGCTACCACTTTCACAACTGAAGCGAAAGAGGAAGAGGAGCCCCTGAACCCCAGATCAGGAAGTCCAGGGTGTGTCCAAGGACCTCCAGGAGGACCCCCAGGACCTCAGGGGCCAGAGGTTAAGTTTCCAATGATAACCATTTGACCTGGTATCCTAAAAAGGTGTATATTAGAGACACTGTTCTGTATTAAGCTCAGTTACTGAGTTGATTTTAATGTGAGCTTTATTTTAAACAACATGCTGACTGTAAAGCAATGACTTACCTGAAACGGACAAACTGTGATGATGATTTGTGCTGTCAAACAAGTCCCTCTCAAATAGCATTACAGTGACACTACGAGCTAGCATTAAGCCAGTTTTTCTGTTAGCACCTTCTCGCCCATTTGTTGAAAATCAACAAACCCCCTAAACAGGTCCAAGAACCATTGATCAAGTTTTTCCCTTGAGTTTTCAGACAATCTAAAAAGTTGCCAGCCTGCCAACTTAAGCAAAACTATATTAAACAACTAACTCAAATAGAGGCCGGAGTCGGTTAAACCCTATAGCTTCGGAATTCTATTGTGGCCGCCAATTGAGACTCGTGGTTTGTGGACTTTCCATTACTGTTCCTCCGCAACCAATTGTTTCTATCAATGTAACTTCAAACGGCACTCTGAAGCAGAGGCTATGGGGCCTATTTAAAGATTTTTATAACTGTCATTACGTAAATGTGCTTGACTTCGTCCCTCGGAGATGACCCAATCAGAGAGCGCAGGTGTTGGCCGGGGACTCTCCCATTCGTTTATTTGAGGCAAATCAAAAGAAAAATAAGGATGGATATGTAAAATAGAGGTAAGTTGTTGTGAGGATAGGCAAAATTTACATGGTGGATACTTACTTCTTAGAAAAAAAGTCTAGGCTACAAGGTCTATCATGTAGCTCAGTTCTTAGGCCTGAATTACCTAAGGGCACCACTTGGTGCGGAGTTATGGTAATGGAAAGTCCACCAAACCCGTGAGTCTATCGATGGCAAAACAGCATCATCCGACGTATCGGGTTAAGACGTGACAGCAACTCCTAGAGAGAATGGTGAACATTATCTCCCTCATTGAACCGAACACACCGTCTGGACATTTAAGGCTGGATGCTACAGGTGTGGTAACTGTACTATTGTGAAAATGTCAGCAGAACTTCATTCTTTCACAGACATTCTAGGGGTCAAAGTTGAATATAAGAAAAATCATAATTAGGAACATCACTTATGTGACACCGACTCGAATGTCATGGGGTCGTTTTTGCATAGGCAGAACAAAACCATCGCTAGCATTTGTATTATTTATAGTTGTTGTTATTTACACTAATGTGAACATGAAGTCAGCATTTAAATGTCTTGTAAGCGGACCAAAATTCTGTCTTCTGTTACATTCAGAAGGTGGATGTGTTGCCAGGACATTTGACATGTGACCAAAAACTCTATGACTTAAATCTGCTCTGTGACGCATCTCGAGGTTGGCATCAGATGAAGCCGAAGGGTCGAAGCCCGCCTTGAGGGACGTGATTTGAACTCTATATACTTTGGGGTTGTACTTCGCCAGGTTTGTTGGTCTCTGCAAAGTGTCAGCAGATGCTACACGGACAACAGTGTTTTGTCCATGACCTTCTTCCTTTTGTTTATTTATTTGTATTGTTTTTTTTGCTGAAATTGAGCTTTTTAAAGTAGTAGTTTCTCCAACTGTTGCTCTTGTGGTCTGTGCAGAACCTGTAAACGTGTTAAACACTTTAAAACTAGAGGTGCATGGTTTTAGAGGAAGGATTTTTTTTTTGTTTTTATGTTTTTATCATGGCATTATAATTCCTTAAGAGATTGGGTAAATAATAGCAGCCTTGAGTGGGATTTGATCATGTGGCACTTCAATTTGAGTTTTGACTTGAGGCAACAGACCTTTACAACGGATAATCGTAAACTAGTAGTGTAAGTACCTTCGCATTTGCTTGACACTCCAAAAGTCATACCCAACGCACCCTAAATTTAAATAAGGTTTTTTTTTTAGCCGTGAAACCACATTAAACCATCGATACACACAGACATAATTGTTCTCATTTTGCCGGGTGACATGGGGATGACGGGAATCCGGGGACCCCAAAGGAGAAAAGGTACGCTAAATTGTAGCTTTAAATATATTTGTGATATATTTCGATGGAGATATATCTTGGTTGCTGTCATCCTGTGAACGCTAAACTATGCTCATTGTGTTCTATGCAGGGAGAGAAATTGGAAGCCCGGGGGCAAAGGTTGAGCAGCTTCGATGATCGGATGGTTTTTTTTTTGTTCCCGTGGGTTAATAGCGTCAGGCTGGTCTGTATAACTGTGATATGATTTGTGCGCACAAGTAGTCGCGCTCACATTAGCTTCCCATGGCCTAGCGCGTCGTTAGTTTTGATGCGGTGGAGGCTGACAGCAGACATGTTGCAACGCGGCTTAGGGAGTCGAGCGCTAAAACCTCAGTCTCTAATCATTTGATGATTTTACTCGCGTGCTGATCCAAGAATCCATTCGCACCCCCCTCCCTCCCTTGGGTCTTAGCGTTTTAATCTTGTAAGTGCTTTGGCTCTCGGCATGATAATGGATCGTAGCCGCAGTCAGGCAGCAGGTGTGGCTAAAGTGAATGGAGCGAATGTAGCGTAGACAATCTGGTTTTAGTTGCTTCAATTTCAATATGGCCAATCTCCCAGTTGTGATGGGAACACAGCAACCAGTTGTTTGGAGCACAATTTGTTTCAGAAACTGCATTTATCCAAAAGCAACAAATCGCAAAAGTTATTGCCTGGGACCAAAATCACCCTTCAATTACGAGGGGATGACAAACTGGATCTCGTATAAAAAAACAGAGCGATATAATAATGCCATGCAAGCAAAGTTAGGAACAACTTTTTTTTTTTTTCAATCTTTTTATACAGGGAAAAGCCCATGAGAGCAGCAGACTATTTTTCATGAGTGCCTTGTTGAATATCGCACAACAAAAAACAAATAGGTGAATTTAACCCATTAAAAACAGGTACGGGTATAAATGTTTATCACCAGCATATTAAAATAAAGGCGTTTTTCCCCAGTTCAGTTTATGTGCAGCCAGTTTGTAAATCTAGACACTCATGAGAGTCAAGTCCGTATCAATGTTAAAACTAGTGAGATACTCAGTGTCAGTCTATACAGGGAGTCCCTTATAAATACATTTTCGTACGTGTATTCTACTCGAAATATAGCAATGGCCAACTACTTTCTTCATCGTGTACAGCGATAGGTTTTTAAATTAATCACTGTTTTGATAAAACAAAGGCTGAGTGAGGAGTGTGTCTAAAGAGGGCTGAGTCTGCATGTCACTGTATCTCCATAATAGAGTACAAAAAGAAAAGTGCCTAAAAATTATATTCGGTTTTTTTAGTCTCATGATGGACAGTGTGTCTATGAGATACCTGAAGCTCCAGGGTTGGAACGCAGACCATAGGATGGCATGACATAGGGAACGCTGCAGGAGACTGGGGGAAAGGTCTGAATCTGTGAAGAACGCGGTCCCTTACAAACAAGGTGTGAGGGATTACATTACTGTTGCAGCAAGAACTTTTTGCCCTGCTGTCCCATGTGTTGTGTATCTTATGGACATAGGAATGACTATGATTTTTGTAGTTGTATGCAGTGGGTTCCACTGTGATAACTCCCACGGGCTTTAAGAGGGGACATTTCTCCTTTGACTGATCAGATATGGAAATTCATCTATTGACAGCTCAGAGTGTTTCTATCGTAATATTTGTAAAAGGGACACGAAATCAGTAAGTAGATGCAGTCTCTAGTTCTCATTACTCGCTTCCAAGTGTGAGGGTTTGTCACACCAGTGCTTTCAAGCGAATTGAGCGAGGCCATTACTTCGGCTAGGACCAAAGAGAAATAGGGCTCACCACCGTGCCCGTACAGACGAGAACAGAAATACACCGAATTTGTTATGGAACGCTTGCCGCAAGCTGGATTGACATGGCAAAGTGAGACGCCACACCACAAGAAGCATCATACAAAACTCTGCTACTGACACCATTGCCATTCTTCTAACTGTTATTACTGTTTACTTATCTCTCTTTGGGGCTCACATCAAAGACCAGATGTAAATAAAATAAATGATAAAAAGTCTGCAAAAGCACTTTTTTTTA
>JAIEZT010001318.1:16392698-16437655 GCA_019594935.1 Periophthalmus modestus
CCAGCTCCAGAGGTAGGTACATGGTATTTCTATTTGCTAAAAGCCAGAATAATGAGAGAAGGATTTTTTGTGACAGTGTTCATTACTTTCTCAAAGCCAGAAGTCTTACATACATTTCATTAGTATTTGATATCATTGCCTTTAAACTGTATATGACTTCGGTCAAATGTTTTGGATATCCCTTCCATAAGCTTCTCACAGTAGTTTGCAGGAATTTTGGCCCATTCCTTCTGACAGAGGACGGGTGTAATTTGGCCAAGTTTCTAGGCCACTTTTGCTCGCTCAGGTCTGCCCATAAATTTTCAAAAGGGATTCAAAATAGGGCTTGTGATTGACTTTGTCATTCTTAAGCCACTTTGTAACCAGTTTGGCAGTATGCCTCCGGTCATTGTTCATTTGGAAGACACATTTGCGCCAAAGCTTTAACTGTCTGGCTGATGTCTTGAGATGTTGCTTTTCAGTATTTCCACATAATGTTCTTTCCTCATGATGCCATCAATTTGTGAAGTGCACCAGTCCCTCCTGCACCAAAACAACCTCACAACATGATGCTGCCACCCCCGTATTTCACATTTGGGATGGTGATGTCAGGCTTGTAAGTTTCCCTTTTTTCCTCCAAACGTAATGATGCCCACTATGGCCAAACAGTTCAATATTAGTTTCATCAGACCACATGACAAGTCTCCAAAAATTAAGGTCCTGTGTGCATGTGCAAACTGTAATCTGGCTACTGGCTAGTAGCTTCTTCCTGCCAGAGAGGCCTTTCAGCCCTTTTTGGTACACAACTTGCTTCACTTTGGATAATGTCTTATCAGCTTCAGCCAGCATCTTCACAAGGTCTTTGCTTTTCTTCTTGGGTTGATATGCACATTTCAGACCGAAGCATGTTCATCTCTGGGACACAGAAAACATCTCCTTCCTGAGCAGTAGGACGGTTGGGCAATCCCATGGTGTTTATATTTGTGTATAATTGTTTGAACAGATGAACGTGGCACCTTCAGGTATCTGGAAATTGCACCCAAGTATGAACCAGGCTTGTGCAAGTCCACAATTCTCTTCCTGATATCTTGGCTGATTTCTTTTGACTGTCCCATGATGGTTACACAAAGAAGCAGCAGTGTGTTTTAGGTTTGCCTTCAAATGCATCCACAGGTGTGTTTCTAATTAAGTCAGATGTTGTCATGAAACCCATCAGAAAGACATGATATCATCTGGGTTTTCCCAAATTGTTTAAAGATGTAGTAATCTTACTTTATGTAAACTTCTGACTCTAAAGAAAGTAATGAAAAATTGTCTAAAAAATCCTTCTCTCATTATTCTGGCATTTAGCAAATAGAAAAAAAAAAAACAAAAACTAATCCTAACTGATCTAAAACAGGAAAAGTTTAGTCTGATTTCATGTCAGACAGTGAGGGAAAAAAAGGGTATGTCTTTTTGTAGTGTATTTAAACTTTTGGTTTCAATCGTATATGGACATTGTCATAATGTACAAGTGTTGTTAGTTTATTGATATTTAGTAATTATTCATAACTAGTTCATTACGATGTTTAATGTCTAATATATAAATCCATATGGAAAAGTCATCTGAGAGCAAACCCCTGGAAGTCAATATCCCCAATAGAAGACTTTTTAAAAATCCAGTATTCAAGAACCAGTTTTCCTTATTGATTACAATGTGTCCATGAAATATCCAAAAAGTAAATTAAAAATGTTGAACCTGATCATTTCTATTAGTGACTGCTTAAGAACTCACTGTATTACAACAAAAATCTGCATTTTAACTGTATTTATATCAGCTGTCCTCATCTGTATTAAATAATATTGGCCGATATGTTGTGATGTCATCTGAAACCCAGCAATTTACGCCATTTGGAAATATCCAGACCATGTGTTGATGCAATAACTATTCATTTAAGAGTTAAGTTGCTTTCACAAATGTTACTGCACTCTTTTGAGTAGCCACAATAGATTTCGTTCTGTTTACTTCTCTGTTATCCTAGCTCACATGCATCACCTATCAACACCCGTACCATGAGCCATGTGAGAAATCATGAGCTGACTGCCAAATGTATTTCTATGACTACAGGCTTCAAGTGGACAAAGCATTTCTCCAGAATGGCATGTTCATATGCATATGTCATGTTCATACTGATCCAAGCACACCACCCTCAGATCAAAGACTATTTTATGTCAACCTCACTTTTGGCATTGAGAAAACAGCCTAACATAGGGGCCTTTACATATAACCAGATGGTTGAATACATATGAGCAGATTTGTGACTGACTGGGTTACATGCTGATTTGGCTTAGTCCAGTCTGCAGTACACATTCGGATCCTTTTGCATCTCAGATAGTGCCTCTCCTTTCTCCTCCTCTGACCTGCGTTCAACTTTCAGAACTCATTTGAGCGGATGCTGCGGAGACACAGATCCATCATCATTTTCAGTGTCATCATAACAGCTTCTCAACTGCCCCACACATCTGCCCCCCTCCCCCCTGGCCCTCTGTCTGTGCCAGAGTCTCCCGCACTCTCCAGACCTCCAGACCTCCACCACAGAAATGGATTTGATCATTGATAGAACTATAAGCTGTCAGGCGCATGTGTGATGGATGCGTCTCCTCACTGGTGTTCGGGCATGTGGAGCGAGCGCAGATGACCCGCCTCGTGTCTAAGTGAGGGGGACATAAAAGTGCAGTAAATCAGAGCAGCCGGAGCCTAACAGCATTCCCACAAATCATCCCGGAAAACTGGACGGAATTCTGGGAACGCAGCCATGTCCCAAAGGATTCAGGGTTTTAGCAGCTATTGTCTTTGTTCAATAAAAGAAACCAACAAAGCCACTCAGTGTCCATTAAAGAATACATTAAAAGGTACACTATGTAACTTTCCAGGTGGAGGTTCTACCACCTGCTTGTCTCCACTGATACCTTATTGCTTTGTCTGGAATGTTCCACAGTATGGCATTCAACTTATTATTACCTCATCTATCTCAAGAAGAGAAACAGGTGACACAAGATAGACAGACACTTAATGCCACATCTTGGAACATTTCAGGCAGAGCAATAATATCTCCAAGGAGATGGGACAATATATTATTTATACTTTTGGATGGAAATTACATAGATTACACCTCTGGTGTTTGCTGCCATCTTCTGGTATAATTCACAATGTAAAAAAAACAAAATAGAAAACAACATAAAAGTCTGGCAGCAGGATGGTAAACAGATTAAAGGTTTAAATAATGAGGTCAGAAATTATGAAAAAATAAAAATAAAAATAGTCTGGAACAAATTAAAAGGAACAGTATGTAACTTTTTGTGTGTGTGTGTGTGTGTTTTATTCAAATCAGCAGCAGCCGAGTGGGAGGGATTGTCGTGGCAGCAAACTTGGTGCAGGTGAAATTTAAGACTACATTGATTATCACAAACTCTAAAAATATGCAAAGAGATAAAACATATCATCAGACAAGACACAGAAAACCACATAAGTCCACTCGGACCAGGACACATAAATATCAAGACAGGAACTGTTTTGTTCTTTCCATATGTAACAAGCAAAAATTAAGAGTCTCAGAAATGCGTTGGCCTCATAGTGTGGAGATGACAAACTAGGCTTTATTTTTGCATAATTGGAATTTCATTGGTGTCATCCTCTGCTTACCCATAGTTTTCATTTTCCTATAGGTTAGTTCCAAATAGGGGATGAGCATGGGCGCGCGCTTCCGGCTCCATCGACTCACTCTTCACTTACTGTCACCCCTCTGTCTGTAACTGCTGCTATAGTCTCATTTTGGTCTTAAAATATTTGTATTAAGCCAGTCTACATGACCCATTTTATTTAGCTATTTTGTCCAGAACATGAACGTTAATAACCGACACATCAGGCGCCTTCTTTCCCAAGTTTGCCCTCACTAGCTTTAGCAACAGATTTGATTGACAGCGTTGCTTATAGTCTGCACCTTGCCAAAAACCAGTGGCTCAGGCAGGAAAGGGTATTACCTTCAACAGCCTGGCTCTGGATTGGCTCTTTGGTTGCTATGATACTCATGGTTGGAATTCCAAATATGGAACTCAGCTTCAAATTTTGACCCTTTAACTGCGAGCTTCATTTGGTTGAAGCCAAATGCCAAGTGACGTACGTCACACTCACTTACTCCACTTCTTTATACAATCTATGTTTAACCGCACAAAGCTTCTCCATTCTGCCAGAAATACATCCTGAATTCCTGATCCTGGTTCCATGTGAATGCCTCTCAGTGGCACATAGAAACACTTTAATAGGGTTGATGCATGTGACGCACATATGGTCAGTGTTCCTCAGGTTGCCTCTGCCTTTTGCTCAAGCCATGGACATTTTTTACATTCTGTCTGACTGAAGCATAACACAGCTCATTGAGTCATTTGTGCATCACAGAATTCACCGAGCACATTGACAAAGCCTCAGCTCAAATACCTGTCCCAAAGTGTAATTAAAGTTGCTAGCCATCAGAGGAAGAATTTGATGATAATGAAATTGATGTTCAGAGGAGAAAAAAAAAAATGAATGAATAATTTTGCGACACAGCTTTTTTTTTTTTCAGTGCTGCCTTGGAATAAGTTGAAGTAGCTATTGCTATTATGGTACACAACATAACACAGACAGACCACTGATGGTGTCAGTGATGGTTCTTTAGTCTTCAAAAATGGACACCCTTCGGCCCCAGCTTTGCCCCAAAATCTCTGTTCTTAAAGTGAATTAATAGCAGTGATAAAAGGTAGCCCTGTCTGACTCCAACATTCACTTACCTGTCCTGGAACTGTATACTGTCTCCCTGATTTGAGTTGGGTGTGATTAACAGGTAGATTAAACATTGAGGTTGTACAAATGTGGAGGTTTACATGTAAAAAAGGGGGGGAAATTACACAGAGGACTAAGAAACCAGGTGGATTTCTGCAGAATCAACAACTGAACCACCAAATTGTTATTTATCTGAGGTAAAATAAGTTATATTTAGACTTTTCTAGATTCAAACAGAATGTGTCTTCAGGCAAGCATTCACAGTGCAATGGACTAACCACTCTACTCTCTGTTCCCATCAATTGTGAATCACTTTTATACATAGACACTTTGCCCACCTAGCCTTGTGATGTGTGTGTGTTGGTGGTGACTGAGGGGGCCAGTGGCACAGATTTGCAGCCTCACTTCCACCAGTCTGGCCCAGGGCAACTGTGGCTAACACCAGAGTGGACTGAATATATAATAGTACAATACTTGCCTGAACTGATGCCCTTTAAGATAATAATACACATCTGACTGCCACCTCCTTACATATACATCTTTAATTGTAGTATTTAAGGAAGTGGAAGAACAGAGCTTTTCAAAGCGGCCCGACAGGAAGCCTTTTATTGTGCAGTTTTCCCATCCCTCTTCACACATAACCCAGTGCATGCCTTCCATTAAAGTTTGTGTTGTGAAAAAGCCTTAGTACTTTTTAGTTAGAAATGACCTCCTTTTACAGCTATTATTTTAAACAAAGAGCACCAACCAGCTCATTCATGGCTTAATTAGGCCACATGTAGCTCTTACAAAGTGTGGGAGGGAATTAGATCGTCATTAGAGAAAGAATCTATGGAGTCCAAATGAACAGCAACCAACGTATGACGCAAATATTCACTGGCCTTTAATAACCGGGGCCAGTGGGGTCAGAGAACAGAAACCTGACCAGAGGATGTCGACCGTGCTTGGGTTGTGCGTTCTGCTGATTCTGGGGGGTGTAGGGGGAGCGGCGGCGTCCCAAGGCCAGATCTACGGAAAGTCTGTCTACGGGGGACTGAGGAGCGGCTATGTGGGGAGGCAGACCGCGAGAGGGCATCTGACACGGAGTCCTGTGAGTATCCAGCCACATAAAGGGGAACTATGTACATTTTAGTGAGAGGGTTCAAAACCTTCTACTCTACAAGGAGATGATATTTTGCCCAGAACTGACACCACTATTTTTGGTAATATGAACACCTCTAATAGAATAAATGAAAAATACTGTTTATGCCATACTGCATATTTTCCAAGCAAAGCAACAATTTTATTACAGACCCTCTAGAAAATTATTATTCTCATCTATATTAGTAATTTTAAAAAGTAATATTTGGTGAGATAACATAAATCACTTGTACAATTGATACATTTTAAAGGATATATAATTTAATATAATTATATTTAAATGCTTAGTTGAATGGAAGCATGAAGCTGCCAACAGAGTATATATACATTTTGGCTAGATTTTTTCTCCCATACAAAATAAGTTCAGTTTTTGCAGAAAATAAATATTATACTCACACTTCAAAATTTTTCACCATAAAAGTTTTTTTTTAATTATTATTATTATTATTATTATTTTTTTTTTTTGAACAAGAAATTTTAATAAACAGAAAACAATGAAAAACTGAAACTTGGGTCAAATGATTTCTTCCTGACTGCATCTGTACATTTAATAACAATTAGTCTTTCTCATCTTTTCTAAATAGAAAACTTAATGTTCAAAGATGCTTTTAAAAATGTAAAGCTTATGTGATTTAAGATTTGTCTTGTCTGTTTGTCATAAAGAAAATGAATCATAATTAAACAAGACCTGTTATCCAAAATCAACTTTTTAAAGCTTTTAACCATGTTGTAATTGTTTCCTTTCTCATTTACCCTCTGAAGTATTGAAAGTGATTCATGCATGTTTGGGTAATCTTTTTTCTCTTGTATTCAAGATGTCAATGCTCCATTCTACCGTTTTCCCCGCCACAGTACACGCTCACTGCTCTGTACTTACTTTGTTCTCAGATTTTATTTTCTTTATCAATTATTCATGTAGGATTCGGCATTGTCACATTGTCATTTTGGTACAAATCAGGAGCAGAGTGGGCTCTGAAATCTATCGGGATCATTTGTAATGCAGCAGACTATCACGATCCGCTCCTATATTATTTTCTCTGCCAGTAAAAAATGTGCTTATTACAATAATTTGATGAGAGCTCATCTATGCCTAAAACTACATGTCAAACAATAGGCCTATACAACATAGGCCTATTACTTGTTATGTTAAATAATTTATTTTAAGTAAAGTGTTTAATTCAGTGGTTAATTTACACCTAAAATTCCGATGAATCTATTGATTCTCTGGGAGGGCAGGACAGCGTTTTGTGTTTTGCGCAGAGTTAGAGCCTTGTCATTTTAAAACCTTTTCACAATAAGGATCATTCCGCTCCTTCTGTCGTCTTTCCTGTCTGTAAATCAAACAAGCCAACACACCGGCCCACATAGGCTGTGGCCAACTGGGAAATCTCCCATGTCTCCCGATTGCTCCTCCACCACTGATACAAATGAAAAAATATCTCTTGCTCACTAGAGTTAAGTGTAGTTATCCATAGGACGGGCCAAGAGCATGCAGCTGTTTGTTGTGATGACATTTACATGATGTAAATGTATGTATGTATGTATGATGTAGCGTGAAGGGGCAGGGGGGAATTGGCTCCTAATACCTCAATGGGCTCCCTCAATGGATTGATATGTTTTTAAAATGTCAAAAATATAAAATAATGATCTACAGGTGTCATAGATTATAGCTTTTTAGCAGACAAAAGTACAATATCTGTAACCAGTTGATTGCTTTGCTTTCATTCACAGAGCAAAAACACCATCCACAGAAGTTTGGATCTGGAGGCCTTTAACCTCCACGTAACCCCCACTGCCAGTAAGATCAGTCTGCCCACCATCATCCGGCTGTACCCACCGACAGCAAAACCCCTGCACCTACACGCCAACATGCCGCTGCGTTTCGGACGGGCTAACAACCCTGCCCACGACAGTCCCACTAATCCCAACATGCCTCTGCGCTTCGGCCGAAACAGCGACTTTGCCCATAACCACCATGTCATCCCCAACATGCCCCTGCGCTTCGGCCGGGGACAGTGGCTCCACCCCTGACCCTTCTTGTCCAATCTCAGGGCTCTGCGATTTGGGCGGGGAAAGCGACTCAACTTCAGGGAACAACCCCACCATGCCGCAGAGGTTTGGGCGTGCCGGAAAAAATGTTCCACGTGTGCCCGCAGTGTTCTGACGGAGAGGCGATACAGGAAACGCAGAGAGACGGTCTTTACTGGAGTCTGCTTAGGACAATCCACAGTTATTGATCACTCTTCCACTGGTAGGATCCTAAGCACCAAAATACAGGGTGCACCGTTTATCCATAGGTTGTACAGTAAAAGATATTAAACCAGCTAGCTAACTGTTGCTAATGCCCACAGGAAAAAGTACTGCTAGTTTTAAAATATGACTTGTGAAATAAGAAGCAATGGGTTAACTGTACATTAATCTAGCACTTGAAATGGCACAGTATTGTATTTTTTGCTCAGAATTTTGCATTAAACCAAAATGTCCACAAATTTAAGCTATTGTCTTTAAAACCACCAGCAAGTTTTTAAGCGTTGGAGTTTCATCTGCTGTCTACAATGGGAATTAACAATATAAAACAAGCTAATTAAGTTGTCCATGTAATCCCTCAGTCATCCAAGTCCGATCCATAGTAAAAGCCAAAGTTAAATCTGTCAACTGGACAAAAAGTTGTAGGAGTGAAGACGTTTCACAGCTCATCCAAGCCGCTTCTTCAGTTCTGGTCAGATTGCGTGTGGACACTGCCTTATATATCATCTGAAGGGAGGAGCTAACTACACTGAAACTGTAAACAGCTGTTATTTATGGTTTCAGCCTTAATGGGCCTACTGGCTAACTATTGTTCTCTTTGTGTCCTTTGACCCAATGCAAACAAAGGATCCCTGCTAATAGAGCATGGCTTATTATGGGCTTATAAACTCCAGAAAAGTCCGGATCTATCTATGACACAGCAAAGCAGGCAACTTGTGAATGAAGCATTTTTAGGGTCAGAGTAGACAACTTTGGATTAATGGATGAATGAAACGACATACAGCTACAACATGGTTAAAAGCTCAAAAAAAGTCAATATTGTGTTGTGTATGTGTTAAAGCTACCATCTGTAATGGTATTGGCTGATCCGGCCCAGATGCATTCTCACATATCACTAATGTTGAGCAAGAACCTTCAAAAAGGTCATTAATTATAATTACCCATTACTTCTCCTCTAAAGTAATTGCGTTAATAACTGCATTACAAATGAAAATGTGTGATGAAAATACCCAATTACCTGATAAAATAACTATTGAATTACAAAAAAGAAAAAAAAATCCTCAAAGATACACCCCAGCTGCTTTTCCAAGTAAAAACGAGCTATATTCAGCCAGCAGAGACTCACACTGTACAGTCACAACAATGCAGGGCAACAAACCGCAGCAGACTGTGGCTAAACAGCACATTTATCAACTGCTTTAATATCAGAACGTTACAAACTTGCGCACGCCACATGACAGCGCCAATACACTTGTGAAACCAGAGGTGAACCGCCAAATAGATATCAAATTAGCTGTATTTATAATAAGTAGCATGACCAGAGCCACTTTTGCAACGCTGACCTAATTTTAGCAATCTGTAAACTCCAAACACACACATCAGTCCCAGTGTAGTCGTCTCCCGGTATTCTCCTGTCACAAAAGAATTGCCAAATAATAATATAGATCAATAGAATCCACAAGAATCTGCACATTTCTTCATGTGTGTTGAAAACAGCAAGTATCTGCCCGCTTGTCAGCTCTAAACCAATATAATGTCAGGAAACTCTGCACGGCTGCCTAACGCTGCTTCCGATCGATCACAGTCAATCTCTTTTTTAGCCAATCACTGTCTCTAATCCCGCGCTTTTCCCAAAACAAAGGAAAAACTTTGCAGCTCCTCTGAATGAGACGAGAGAGCCAAGTCTGATCTGTCACCTCTGATATGACTCACAGTGAAATAACTTGACCTGTTATATCGGCAGTAACTATAACAGTATTATACCCAGCACTGAATATCACTACTAGATGCTATCGATGTCACTGCAGTCCGTGTGACAGCTTTGGTTTGACAGAAGACGACCAGAGAGCACAGGTGAGTCTAACATGGGACATGTGAGACAACGGGGGGGAACAGGTGACAAATGACTATGCAAAAAATACGTTTGAATTGGTAAATATTGAGAGATCCCACCTGCTGAAGCCGAAACAAACAAAATTATAAAATGATTGACATTCTTGGGGTTGCCAGACTGCAGTTTTGCGCTTGTATCTTTTTGGGACTAATTGAGAAGAGGTACAGTTGTTTCTGGGACAATAAAAGACTTTATAATTTGATTCAGACAGGAGGCTACATAGCTGACTTATTATGACATCAAGAGCTATATGTAACGCGTGTAGGCTAGGGTTTGACTGCGACCACGGTGAGGCAAGTATGACTACTACGGGCAGCATCAGAAGATCGGTTCTTTTGGAGCCTGGGGTGTGAATAAAGACAACCAACCAGTATTGAAATTTTAAAGCAAAAATGTATTAAAATGTACACAAATAATAAGTATACAAAACAGACAGTAAAGCAGTGAATAGGTGTTGTGGTGAGTGCAATTATTCAATGTCCATGTTTTGATCCAGAGTTCAGAGAAATTATATAAATCCAAGGGGAAAAAATGATCAGCAGCAGGATAAGTTAATTTAGTCCTACCGCATGGTTGGGTAGCTCACCATCAAGGTGTGGAATGTGTTCCAGGTTCTCTTTTCAGTCCAGAAAAAACTGACCTATGAAGGTCAAAATAATAATAAATTAACATTTGTATAACAAACATAAAACGTCTACATTTGCACAATGTGTTCTGTACATGCAGAGATATACATAATAATACACATGATGTGTAATACATACACATCAATATATAAATAAGACTATTAAACACATAATCATAATCAGTAGTGTACTTTTTTCCATAAAATCAAAAATAATTGGTTTAATGCTAAAGCAGATTCTGAGAAAATTAAAGTTGCGCAATAAATCTGAATTGTAGCTACGTTTCGAAAACAAAATGGAGGCGTATAGCCGAATCAGCGTTCAGAGAAAAAGTAATCAAATGTGGGCAAATCAAATTATATGAGCAATATAAAACAATGCTCCAAGTAATTCTATTGTTATTTACAATTCGGTTTTTACCGTATCTGAAATTAGCTCTGTATTGAAATAAAAAAATTAGTAATGTTTAAAGAACTCCATGCGCGAGTAGACAGTGTAAATGTACAAGAGGCACTAGGAGAGTTTTGAAGGAGGAGCGGTAGCGACGATATCAAACAAAACGTTGAGCGTTATTTAACAACAACAAAAGCACGTCCGCTAACCACAAAATTCATATGCCGATCTGTACTTAAACAACTCACCGTTGAGAAGAGGAGAGTTTAAAGTAAGAAGTATGTTGTAGTTTGCAATCCCAGCGTATTCGAAATACCGACCACGCCACGCCACAGCCACAGTGAGGAGCATAGGAGGAGACAGGTAAAATACTACTACGATTTTATGTTGAAATGAGATTCTATCTAAATAAAGAGTGTTTGTTTTTTTTTTTTTTTTTTTTATCATCGTGGTATCGGAATCAGTATTGAGTATCTAGTCTATTCCTTTAGTATCAAATTTTGAGAGGAACAAAAGTGAAATCTTAATTTTCACTTTTTTGTCCAATAGCACACACAGCTCAAGGTTTATTCAAATATGGTATTTCCTGTTCCTCTCATTACAGCTCTTCCCTTCCTCTACTCCTCTGGTGATGACACATTCTACAGAAATGACCCAGAACGTAGCACATCCACTATGGTTACATGCACAGACATCTCCAAGTGCGCTAATGAACCAAAATGAAATAGTCTTTACCCCAAAACCTGTTAGACCTCTCTTGTCCCAGTTCGAGGCAGGTCAAAGAACTGAACAGTGTAGGTGCAAATTCAAGGCTAAGAGTCATTCAGGGGGAGTCTGGTAATTTAGCTCAGACTTTGGAGCTATAATTGCTGAGAAAAAGCTACATATAGCCACACCGAAATAGATAAGCGACATATCATTTACATTGAGGATTTGATTTTCCTGGAACAAAACCAGTTACCACTTTAATTCTGAAAAAAACTGTTGGTTTACCCCTAAGAGGACTGTCTCTGATCAGAATGGTCACTACCTAAATCGCACAAGCTGTAACCAATCATTAGTCGGTGCTAGTGCAGCCTCTGCAGCTCAGTGAGAGAATTCTGCAGGTTCCGCGCTTTCACATGAGGCCTGTCCATATACTGAAAATGAGAAAAATGTGTTCTCAGTCTGCAGGTTAAGGCACTGGCAACCCAGGTTCAGTTGTGACTGTAGTACTGTAGGACCATAGCCTACAGTTCCTTAAAAAAACACTATATTTGGTTCTAGGAGTGACCACTAGAGACAGACAAACACCACACAAATGTTCAGCCTAATCACAAACACATTTCTCTCTGTGTATGGTCCAGATAACAAAAGTCATGTATTTAATAATTCACTTGTTTGTATTGATGGGAAAACTTGTGTGTGACTGGTGTGACTGTGGACGACAAAAGGAAACCAATCATAGGTTTTCATAATAATCTAATTATGATGTAATTTAGTGGTATAGTAGACTATGGGGTAAACATAATAATGTGTTTAGTTCAGGGTTGACAGATTTTGTTGTTAATGTGCTGTTTTTGTATGTAACACTTGTTTGCTATAGCATTAAGTTCTTCTCAGTTAGGAGGCTGGCTGTAGTGAATTGAGACTGCGGTTGTTTTACTCTTGTTTTGGCGTGTGTTACGGCTAACAGTAGTTCAGAAAAAAAAAAACAACCAGAAGAACTTTGGCACGTTTCCTCACATCAGAACGCTACAATATACTTTGTGAAGACAAGTATAAGACAAAAAGTTTGAAAATACAGGTAGCAGCAATGACTTTTAAAAAGGATTCCTTTCTATCTATGTAGCTTAATCAATACTCAAAATTCCACCCAAAATGCAGGGACAATTCACAAGTAACAAACACATTTTTAACAGTTTAAACATTCAGATTTATCATGATTTGTATTTGTCACACAGAAGATGATTTATTAGTTAAAAGAACAGTTCATAACTGTTCAGAGTAGTATAGCAGCAAGCTAAAAACACACATTTGTGTAACTGTAAATTTAAGAGCACCCACTATAAAAGTTTTACATTTGAATCATTTCTGAAAGGAATTATTCATGTTGCACCATATTTATAAAATGTATTTATTAAACAGTAACTTTCTACAGACAATATTAGATAGTTTGAACAGTGATAATTTCACCTAATTTGGTGAGCGTTCACATTTCACAGCAAGAAGGTTGAGGGTCTAACTCAGGGGTGGGCAAACTTTTTGACACACGGGTTCTAAAATTTGACAGAGGGGCCGGGCCAGGACACACACACACACACACACATATATCTATATCTATCTATCTATATATATATATATATATATATATATATATATATATATATATATATATATATATATATATATATATATATATATATATATATATATATATATATATATATATATATATATATATATATATATATATATATATATATATATATATATATATATATAGATAGATATATAGATATATAGATATATACATATTACATTAGAGATTTGGCCTTTAACATGTAGCAAAGCATGAATATTCAAGGCTCATTGTACAAATTGTTTTCCAAATGCATTAATTAAATTGATAATTCGTTTATTAAATTTCAGTTAAACAAACGCAGCAGAAATACTATGAACAAGGTTTACCTTTACGTAATTTAATATAATTTGGTCAAGTTTGATGGGCCGGATTAATAAATGCAAAAGGTCCCCTGTGGCCCCTGGCCTGTAGTTTGCCCATGTCTGGTCTAACTCCAGGGTCAGCCAGGCCTTTCTGTGTGGAGTTTTCACTCGCCACACAAAACATGCACAATAATATCCTCCAGCTGAGGTAGTCAAGACTGAAACGAGCTCAAGATC
Source organism: Periophthalmus modestus (assembly GCA_019594935.1). Taxonomy (NCBI): domain Eukaryota; kingdom Metazoa; phylum Chordata; class Actinopteri; order Gobiiformes; family Gobiidae; genus Periophthalmus; species Periophthalmus modestus. The sequence goes on from JAIEZT010001318.1 coordinate 16,406,659, forward strand.
TGGACATGGGTCTTTGGTTGAGAGAGTGTCAAATGCAGAGTGGGAGTATTAAGTAGTAACTTATAAGGAATTAATAAAGTATACCTTAACATTAACCTCATAATGTTCTGTAGCTAAACTACAAGTTAATTTGGAAATATGACAAACTGTGTCTTGTCAGTGTTTTGTCTGTCAGATTAAATTAACTCCAAATCATGAATCAGATGTGACAGCCTAATAGTTACTACTCAATGAAGTAACCTGTCTTCACCAAAGACTCTTTTTTTTGGTAATCATTCACAGTAGTATCTTTTACTTGCAATTAGCAAAATTATTTTAAAGTAAAAGAACTCTTAAGTAAGAACATTTTCTGTGTACTCCTCCTTCCTGTGAGTACTACCCATGTATGGTATTAGCTCTGCATACCTGTGTTCTGCGCAGTAAGTGCCAAAGGGGTGTGTCTTTGTAAGAGATTCATTACTACTCTTACCAAACACTTTCCTCTCTGTACACACAGCTTGTATGGGATCTTTTATAACCAAAACCAAGGACTCTTAACTCAAAGGATTGAAAAGTTTGACATATTAGCAGTGAAGAAGTTGGTACCTGGGGCTGTGTTCAGGTAAGAGTTGCGATTGACGCCTGTGGGATGAGTCAAAACAAGTCTGAAAGAGAATGACACCAGACGACTCCTAGTCCTGGTTTAAGTTGGTGCCATATACAAAGTTCTATGGAGTCAGTGTTGTTAGCTAGCTACATTTTTAAAGCTAACTGAGCAGAGGTTAGTTGGGCCTACATTTGCCTGGGATACTTAGCTGTTCTTTTGACTTCTAAAAAGTTTATTTTGAAGTAACAGCAGTCTTAACTTAGGGAGTTACCACCTTGAGAATGTCAAAACTCATCTGATCTGTGAAGTTAAGCAGGGCTGGACATGATTAGTACTTGGATGGAGGACCACTAGGGATACCAGGGGCTGCAGTGGGGCAGCAGTGGCTCTATAGTGCATACAGTGTGACAGAGGGCTAAGTATAAAAACACCTGCAATAAATTCAAGCTAGATAAGATGAACTCTTACTCAAAGAATATATAGTTGTCTCACTTTGCTAAGGCACATACAAGCTTGACAAGCCTCTCAAGGGCTACTACTGTAAGCACAGTTGAATAAGGGAAGTGAGGCAGCCAATCTGCGTCATTGCCCCCCTACTAACACTCATACCAAGGTGGGTGAAGTTTATTTATTTATTTAGGAAAGGAACTGTATATTAATGAACATAAGATACATATGCCAGATTTTAGCCACAGGCTAGTTTCCATCTGTTGTCCCTGGACAGGTTGATAGTCACACAACATAAAATACAAGTGTCTTGCCCAAGAACACAAAAGCAGTATGCACTGGTCTGAGTAGGGAATGAATGTTTGCGTCCAGGTGGGCTTCCTCTGAGTATCGTACATTGGTGCAGAGTAGCCAGTCTTTCAGATGGCCGCTGTCCCAGGTCCTCCTCTGCTCCTGACTAGTTGCAGCAGCATGCAGTGCCCTATGGGAACAATAAAGTTCAGTACTTTACATAACGTCATATTAAGGTTGTGAAATGATTGTAAGGTTTCTCTTTAACTGTAACACAATAAATGTTTGACATATAAGATCATAGTATATTGTTTTTTTCCCCTCAGGGTGTGATGATGGGGGACATAAAGAAGGGCAAGTCTGTGTTTGTGAAGAAGTGCGCACAGTGCCACACGGTGGAAGAGGGGGGCCGACACAAGGTGGGGCCCAACCTGTGGGCCTGTTTGGGAGGAAGACGGGACAGGCCCCTGGGTACAAATACACCCAGGCCAACATCGAGAAGGGTGAGGCAGACCAGGGTGGAGATGTTTAGAGCTCATTAATGGCACAACTTTCTGAGGCTACTGTGAATTAAATAAAAATATTTAACTTGTGTTAAATTATACTGACAGAAAAGAGGCAGAACTATGGGTCAGTTTTTGTTTCATGTCGACAGAGATATTAACCATGAACCAGGTCAACAAATCTGCAATATGACAGTTTCAGCAAATACAGCACTTTCAAAACAATAAAAGGCAGCATGGGTGGTCTATATGTTATGTTTAGCAGTTAATATCGAAGAAGTGCAAATAACAACAGCAAATTCCACCATAGAATCTGTCCTCCAGCTCAGTTTAAACTATAGGGACCACTGTACCTCACTAATGCCTATGTTGATGTTTATTGAAGGAATCACATGGGATGAGGAGACCCTGCGCATTTATCTGACCAACCCCAAAAAGTACATCCCAGGAACCAAGATGATCTTCAGTGGCATCAAGAAGAAAAAAGAGAGAGAGGATCTGATAGCCTACCTCAAAGACTCCACCTCCTGAAGCCCTCCTGGAGACCGTACTAATACATGCTGGTTTCTAGTGTTTCAATGGAGGACAGATGAAAACTGCTGCAGCGTGATGAAAAGACGGACAAAGATTTGGAAATTTTACCTTTTGGGACTATATGAAAATATTGGGGTTTGCTGTTGTCTAAAAGTGACAGGTTTAAATGTACTATATTGTGATAAAATGCGGTTATCTTTTAGCATTATAGGGCTATTTCATCAAAAACATTCTATACATAATATTAACTTTGTTTCAATTTTCATTTATTAATTTAAAGATGCACCAAGTAACTTTTCTGATGGAGGGGTCTACAGTTTGCTTGTTTCCATGGAGATGTTATTACTATATACCTGGGATTTTCCAAATTACATGTATCTATCTCCAAGAAGGTGACGCCACTTGGTCAGCGCTGTAGAGAGGCAAGCCTACTATGGAACATTCCCGGCAAGGCATTAACATCTCAATGTAGACAAGTAGGTAGTGAGCCCTCCACAAGAAAAGTTACATAGTGTAGCTTTAACAATGCCCAAGGACAAACATGTTAGAACCAGATTTTAGATTAGCAAGCTTATTTCCATCTGTAGTTCTTAAAAAGGGAGGAGGTTAAGAGGGACACAGTGCAATATATTTACAGTGCAACAATACTCATACATTCCATTACATACATTTACAGTCATTTTCCAGTCTCCAGGAAGTCCTCCACTGCACTCCAGTTTACTCTCCTCTGGTGCTGGTTCTGGTTGGTTAATCATCAAACTCCAAATAGATATCATGCTGAAGAAGGGAGAGACATTGTGACATGTTACGGTTTTGCCAGGCAACTTTTAAAGGTCTCCAAAGTCAGGCTTAAAACAACTTCAGATGGTAGTTGGTTCCTGGGAAAGTGCATGCATATTTTTAGTGTTTGTACTTTTTACCTTTTACAGTGAACACTTTTTTTTACTTCACTACATTTGTGAGATGGTATCTGTATTTTCTACTCCAGCTCCTCTGGTGGGACCCCAAGGTGTTCCCAGGCAAACCAAGAGACATCGTCCCTCCAGCGTGTCCTGGGTCTTCCCCCTGGGTCTGCTCCTGGTGGGACATGCCCAGAACACCTCTCTAGGGAGGTGTCCAGGAGGCTGAGCAGATACCCGAGCCACCTCATCTGGCTCCTCCACCTCGGCTCTACTCCAAGCACCTCCCGTGTAATGGAGCTCCTCGCCCTGTCTTTAAGGGAATCAGACCCTGGGGGGGATAGGTTCTGATTCTTGTCTGAGAGTTTATTGCTAGTGCTGGTACAAATAGCCTGCTCTTTTTCTACCCATATTAATTTTTTTTTTTAACTGTTGGAATATTTCTGCTGGCCTATATGTAATTCATAAATATCTTTTATTTGTTTGTAAATAACGTTGTTACTTTTTAAAACTTTTGCACATGGGTTCAGAGGCTTTGTTTGAATGGATAATCTTAATATATCTAAACTGTTGTGTTTAAGGTATGGAAAATAAAATTTGACTTAGATTATCCCCAAAATAGCCTCTTGAGATTGTCATCATTCTTTTTACTACGTTGTTCTAGACTGCTATGGCATAAATATCTCCAGCAGGCGGCGTCATTTTGTCTTGAGACCGGATTCCCATATTAGCAGCAATAGCAGCAGACCAGACCCCCCCCCCCCCCCCCCCCCACCCCCTGCCACACACACACACACACACACACACACACACACACACACACACACACACACACACACACACACACACACACACACACACACACACACACACACCAGACTGTCTACCGCTGTCCTCCTCCTCCTCCCCGCTCAGTGCTGCCAGTGCCACCGCTCCGCTGTGGTCAAGTGGCGCACTCCGCAGGGACCTGACCCCCTACGCCCCCACTGCAGCCACTATCTGCGCCTTCACTTCCATCAGGACACAACCGGGACATCCACAATCCACTGGACTCCACAATCACGTTTGGTATCGAGCGGGACAGGAGGACATAGGAGGGTCGATAGCGCATCCGATTTACGAGCGCTCTGCCCGGAACGCACCGACAGCATTGATCCGTCAGAGCGGTACTACCGGGGAAAAGAAGGTAAGAGATCCGGGCATGAAGCTTCACCAAGCGGGTGAACGTGTGCATGGTTGTGCCTGTTTGACACGTCTGCTCCGGGACAGGTTGTACCTTGAACAGAGATGGTTCGAGACAGACGCCAACGACCAGTCTGGGATTCTATGTGAAAATCCTCCAGATACAAGTTATCAGCTTCCAGATAGCCTTATACAGTTTGCACTTCACCACCTTGCAGAAAGCTATTTAATCTTTGATTTTCAACCATTGTGCTAAAACACGTGCCCTGAGGAGCAGGTGGGCCTGTCATGTTTCTGTTTTGCATTTTTGCAGTGACCTAAGACTGGAACTAAAATATCAAATCCTAGGCATCATCATCAAAGAGCCACATAGAATTTTTGTAAATTTGGTAATTGTGGTATTTTTTGTAATTTGGTATCTTTTCAACCAAAAAATGTACAACATCTCAAGGGCGCTGCATTCAGTTATTTTATTATTGCTCATTGAACATAATTTGAATAGGATTACATTTAATGTGAATGATGTAACTAGTTGCAGTAGGATCTTTTAAGTGTCCATTGCATTGCAGCTGTATGGACAGTGGCTCAGTGGTTAGCAGTGGGACCTTGTTCATTATGTCCTTACTCAAGATACTTCATCCATCTTGCCCAGTATGAAAAAGTTGTGTGTTGGTAGTCGGAGAGGCCAAAGAAACAGATTTGCAGCCTCCCATCTGTCAGTATGCCCAAGGGCAGCAGTGGCTACAATAGTAGTTTACCAGCACCAAGTCTAATCTGAATGAATAATGACAATAGAGTAGCGCTTTCAGAGGCTTGGACAAGCCTGTAAAGCACATTACAAGTGTAAAGCATTATTATTATTATTATAAACCCAACTATCTGGAGTAAAGTCTTCTATGGAGTTCTTATTGACATAAATTGCATCTGTGTAAGCGGTGTAATCACATTCTTTATATTTTAGGTTGGCTATTTATTGTGGCCAACATGTGTCAGCTGCATTTCTCTGTTTTGTCTCATTTTTGAGCATGATCTTCAGGGCACCTGTCTCCAGACCTTTGGACAGGATATGGGTTAGGAGTATCTAGCTTCAGGATTATCTTATTGTTTGTTTAGTGATGCTACTATGCTTTTATGACCACCCTACTACTTTTACAGGTTAAATTACAACTCAAACTCTGCTATGTGAACATAAACACTCTGATATTGAATGTACTATAAGACATCAGAATTCACATTTTGGTCTGGTGTCAAGGCTCTCTCAGACCAGAACACCAGAGCTTCTGCTAGTGAAGGGGACTGTGGAGTTCCAAAGTCTGGAACATCTTTTGGACAGTCCAGTTTATCTTCTGTTGGACCCAGACTGTGGAACACTCTTCCCATGACCTCAAACTGTAGAGTGACAATAACATCTTTGCCAGGCATCTGAAACTGTGGCTGAAATCAGGGCAGAGCTGTACACATGAAAATGCTGTATGAAATGTTTACGTACTTAAACTCATTTGACATTTTCTTAAAGTACTCTCCTACTCCTATAACTTTCCCCATGATACAGTAATATTTGTGGTTGATTATGTGCATGCCCCACAGGAGAGCTTCAGGATGGCCCTGCTCCAGCTCTGTGCCCCCCTGCTCCTCTTGACTCCAGCCTGGGCCTCCAAGCCTTCATACTGGGACAGCATCATGTCTGCTCACTCTGGTAAGATCAGAGCTTTTAAACTGTTATTACATCAAGATTCAGATCACACCAAACTCGGACGGGTTACTAACTGAAGCCTCCACTTTCTGGGTCTGATGTGCAACACTTTCCCAAAACAGTGGCATACTGTGGTGATGAACTGTATGTAGCTTACACTCTTACTGTGTTAAAAGGTACTACAGTCACAACTGAACCTAGGTTTCCAGTGCAGTACCAGGTGGCTGCAGGTGCTGGTAGTAGTGAGGATTCAGATGAGAGAGTCCTTGTATGTTTAAACCAACTGGATTTCAGCATCAAAACCCAAAAGAGAAGTTTTTTGTAATTAAGAATAAATCAGCATTACAATTGTTATTAGTAAAAGCTATATTTGATGTATACATGGTTACCTCATATCTGGGGACACATATAGGTCATGTTTAAAAAAAAAATAAAATAAAAATCTTACCTAAACTCCAGCACATGCAGCCAATCATTAATCAGTGCTAGTGCAGCCTCTGCACTCACAGAGTGAATTCTGGAAGTTCTGAGCTTTCACATGAAGCCTGTCCATATACAGAGAATGAGAAAAAACTTGTATTTGTCCTCTGTCTGCAGGTTAAGGTACTGGCAACCCAGGTTCAGTTGTGATTGTAGAACCTTTTTAACCCAGGTGATAAATAGATAGTGTTGTGGAAAAATAATATCTCTTGATGTTAATAATAATCCATTTGGAAAGCCTTGGAGGGTTATGAAATACAAAAAGTCTCCCTCGGGTCTCTCACCAGATCATCTGTGCCCTGAGTTGTACAAAGCGGAAAGACTTTGGTTTCACAGCCATGAGTTAATGAGATTTTACACTTGAAGACAAGTAAAACAACACAAAATTTCCTGTGGGATGAGGACAGTGCCTGTTGAGCCTTGACGTGTTAACGTCTGGTCTGGGTCTCTGACAGACTGACATGGATCAAATGCATTTACACAAACACATATGATAAAAAATATTTTCTTTACATCATACACAAACATTTTATTTATACTTTCTCCTTTTTTGTTATTCATTAATCATACTTCATGAACAATGATTGTCACAAACACAACAATCTTAACACTATTGACAGTGCCAGCTACTGCCATTGGTCTTCATGTTTGAACAAAGTGATGGGGAATTTGTTTAACCAAAACTTGTTAAAAAACAGTCTAATAGTATCCGGAGGCATACAGGCACATTCCACAGTTCCAGGGCTGTGGTTAAGGACATGAGGAACAGGATGAGGATTTTCGAGATCTGGGTCCACATGAAGGCACAAATGTTAAGACAAACACAATCTCTGTCAGTATGTTATTATTTTACAGAGGGAGTTGTAGTTTTTTGTTTTCACTTAGGTTTGGTCCAGGTGGAGGGTTATCATCTGGCTTTAGACCACTCAGCTGTCGTGGTTGGTTCACTGTAGTTGTCGTTATCTTGAAGAGCATTGTCAGGATGATGTTCTCTCTACAGTCACTCATTCTCAGGCTCAAGTTAGTCGCTGTAACCAATTTTTTACACTGTTGGAGCTACTGATTCAACGTTTTAATGGATATCAATCTCTAAATGATAAAACTTGTCCTCTCACACTGAAATTTTCTCAAACTTAACCTTATTTTCTAATACTTCCTCTTTGACACATTTATATGTCAGTTTTGTTCTGAGTTGGCTTAAAACTAGTTAAATTGCACAGAATTGTTAGTGGTTAGTTGCTAGTGTTAGTTAGTGTGATTAAATATTTCACACACTAAGACACTTTGCGGAGTTGTTATCATTGGGTTCTCTGACAAAAAACACTTCTGCAGTGTTTTAAAATGCAGAAGCTATCCTGGCTCTGCAATTGGTCCGATACCGAAAACAGAAAAAAAACACTGTCCTGGAAACTTAAAAATTAAAAAATGAAGTAAGGAAAAAAAATCAATGACATCAACTACACTGTACTATAAAAAATGACTAATATGTTGGCTTCACATGTCAAAAATAGTAAGCAATGAATGGAGGTAGCACACGCAGACTTGCCATCTCCAGGAATGCCAAATACACCAGCATTCTTAGACTTGGAAAGGACCTTTTTTCCACACAGGATGTTAAGGTCCAGAAGACAAGTTCTCTTTTGAAGTCTGTGATTCGGAAAAAGGATGAAATGCCCAATGACATGACTGTAGGGGAAATTTTGACCTTGAAACTTCCGATGAACAAACCGGGCAACAAAGGGAACAAGAGTACAGTGCAGATGAAGGAAGCAAGGAAGGACAACACAGTGATGAAGAGTAGGCTGCAGGTGGAGAACCCGAGGGGTTTGGAGGACAACAAAGGGAACATCAGCATCACCATCAAACACCATCAAAATACACAGAGTCAATGTCTTACAGAAAATGGTCACCCAGTTCAAAAGCCCTGAACTTCTTGACTACCCCTTAAAGTATAGTTCTATCAATGAGAGGGGGTCGATGAGCAAGGTGTGTCTCGTGAAGCATATCCTGCATGTTGGGTGGAGTTCTTTGAGAGATCGTCTGAGGTCCAAGATATGAGGATACCTTCGCTTTGCCCTAGGTGACAAGATAAGTGGAAGGCTGTAGGAAGGACTTTAGCTAACGGCTTTAAAGATCTGTTTTTAAAGATCTCCAAGGAAGAAATAAGTTCCCTATTTGAATCCATGCGTGTGACAACAGTTTCGACCAAAGTATGCTCTTGACTATATGTCAGAAGGTGTAGGCAATGTAGAATGCTTTCAAAGGTCCTATTGAGCAGTAGTCGTTGCAGTCAGTAGTTGTATAACAAAAAAGAAGAACACTGAAGTTATTAAATGCTTCTTCAACAACAGTAGCGAAAATCTAGAGTTTACAGTCCCAGATGATGCAGGCCTGTTAAGAATCCTAAGGTACATGACAGGATCTGAAGTTATCATGTGACACATACTTGTAGGCGTGTTCTGAAGCCGCTGCACACCTACAGTTTGTATAGGCATGTGCCAGTAGGAAGCAGCGCCGGGCTCACAAAAGGGAATGGAGACCTGTGAACAGCGGCGACCAGAGAGCGCTATTTAAAGGCTCATGGGCACGAAACAAAACAACTGGGAGCAAAACTATGAAAATAATACTTTACTAAATATACACAAAAAAATAGGCAAACATTTAAATAAACTACTGACTAACTAGAAATAACAAAAATACACAGAAAAAAATAGGACTAAATTCTATGACCTAAAACTGGGGAAAAAAATCACTGCAAAAATGTAGGCAAATACAAAACGTATAGGGGAAAATGTACTTTTAACACCAAACATAACACCCAGAAGTGCATGGTGAGATCGATAACATCTTAACATCTCAAACTCTCTTTTGTTTTCGACATGGCATAAATTGCTGGTGCAGTATTATTTAATTCAGATGAGGTCAGGCAAAATGAATATTGTTAAATGCAGATTTTTGTTGTTATCAGATTCACAGCAAACATATATAGACTACCACTCTTACTCATTAAAATGCACAATTTAAAACAAGGTTGGTTGATATAGTTTCATTTTATTTTTATATATAAGTGTGGTAGCTGTAATCAGAAATAATTAGATTTTTTGTACAACTTATACAATTGTTTGCAAGGTATTCAGTCACCAGTCACTACAAAATGTAACCTAATATGACTGTCCCTAAGCAGTAGCCTACCTACCGGCACTTAAAAATGCGGTTCCCTGCACTGTGCTATAACACAGAGATATATGATAAGAATATTTTCTTCACAACATGACTGCAAATGCATTTCCATCATAACAGATAGAACACTTTATCACAGTCCTTACAGTAAGAGACCAGGCTACATACTGTTACTTCAAAAAAGGCTCACACACTGCTATATCCCAAGAAAAGTTGAAAGGCCGCTGCAATCAATTAATTAATAAAGTAACTAGTTGCTGTGGGATCTCAAAAGTGTCCTTTGAATTGCAGCCAAACTTGTAACTCAAAGACCTGCAGCAAAGTCTTCTATGACATTTTGATTGACACAAATTGCATCTATGGTACTTTTATAATCAATTGTTGATATTTACTGCATTTATAGACTGTACTGCATTTATTTACCGTAGCCAACAAAAAAGACAATGTGTCCTCTGTATTTACTTTTACCTTCAGTAAGTGCTTCAGGGAAACTGTCAGGAGCAGTGGGCACGGCAGGGCCCACACTCTGAGAACTTCAGTTATATTCAGTAACTCTTAAAGCTTTATAATGCATTCTGTAACTCAGTATATTTGTAATGCACATGTCATTTTAAGTGTACCTTGTGTCTTATAGCTCTGAGGATGCTGAACAGTCCTCTGCGGTTCGAGCCCTGCTGTTTGTATGCTCCGCCCCCTCCTCCTCTGTTCCCGCCCCCTCCTCAGCTCTGGAAGAGAGGACGCCCAGTAAGAGCAAAATTTGTCTTACCCCAGTACAGATACAATGTTTAATTGGCAAAATAAGTCTGCAGTGTACTGTCTGCATCTAATTACAAACTGTTTTATTGTCCAATAATCAGGATGTGCACATTAGCATGCTAGTTGCTTTACAGTGACACTCTAATCTCTGAAAGTTGTGAAAAGTGCTTACGAACTCATTGCAGTGGATGCTCGGGATGCATAACGCCAATGAGTGATAACTTTGGACCACTGCAAAACATTTTAAATGAATTATTTCTATTTTTCACATTTTTTAAGAGAGTCAAAATCAGGTACAGTGCTTTTAACGTTCACATAACAGTTTAAACTTGTATGCAGGAGGGAGGCAGCCTACTGGAGCCTGCTATCACTTTCCACACTGAAGAAGAGGAAGAGGAGCCCCTGAAACCCAGATCAGGAAGTCCAGGGTGTGTCCAAGGACCTCCAGGACCCCCAGGACCTCAGGGGCCAGAGGTACGTTTCCACTGCTACATTTGACCTGTATCCTAAAAAGGTGTATAATTAGAGACACTGTTCTGTATTAAGCTCAGTTACTGAAGTTAGATTTTAATGTGAGCTTTATTTTAACACATGCTGACTGTAAAGAAATGACTTACCTGAAACTACAACTGGTGAGATGATTTGTGCTGTCAAACAAGTCCCTCTCAAATAGCATTACAGTGACAAGCTAGCTAGCATTAGCCAGTTTTTCTGTTAGCCACTCTCGCCCTTTGTTGAAAATCAAACCCCTAAACAGGTCCAAGAACCATTGATCAAGTTTTTCTTGAGTTTTCAGACAATCTAAAAAGTTGCCAGTGCCACTTAAGCAAACTAGATTAAACAACTAATCAAATAGAGCCGGAGTAGTTTAACCCTATAGCGTCGGATGCTATTGCCGCCAATAGACTCGTGGTTGTGGACTTTCCATTACTGTTCCTCCGCAACCAATTGTTCTATCATGTAACTTCAAACGGCATCTCGAAGCAGAGGCATGGGGCTATTTAAATATTTTTACTGTCATTACGGTAATGTGCTTACGTCGTCCCTCGGAGATGACCAATCAGAGCGCAGGTGTTGCCGGGACTCTCCCAGTCAGTTATTTGAGGCATCAAAAGAAAAATAAGGATGGATATGTAAAATAGAGGTAGTTGTGTGAGATAAGGCAAATGTACATGGTGATACTTACTTTTAGAAAAAAAGTCTAGGCTACAATGGTCTATAATGTGCTCAGTTCTTAGAGCCTTGAATTTACATAATGGCACAATTGGTTGCGGAGTTATGGTAATGGAAAGTCCCCAACCGTGAGTCTATCGATGGCAACAGCATCATCCGACGCTATCGGGTTAAGACGTGACAGCAACTCCTAGAGAACCTGGTGAACAGTTATCTCCCTCCATTGAAACCGAACACACAGCTGGACATTAAGGCTGGCTGCTACAGGTGTGGTAACTGTACCTATTGTGAACATGTACAGCAGACTCATTCTTTCACAGACATTACATCAGGTCAAAGTTTAAATATCAGAAAAATCATTAATTTGAACATCACTTATGTGGTACACCGACTCGAATGTCCATGTGGTCGTTTTTGCATAGGCAGAACAAAACGCATCTCTAGCACTTTTGTATTATTTCTATTATGTTGTTGTTATTTACACTAATGTGAACATGAAGTACGCCTAATTTAAATGTCTTGTTAAGGACCAAATTCTGCTCTTCTGTTCCATCATTCATCAGGTGACTGTGTGCCAGCCCATTTTGAACATGTGACCAACACCTATGACTTTAAATCTGCTCTGTGACAGCCATCTCGAGTTTGCCCCGATGAAGGCCGAAGGGTCGAAATGCGCGGGCGTGATTTGAACTCTATCTACTTTTTGAGTACCTCCGCCAGGCTTTGTTGTCTCTGCAAAGTGTCAGCAGATGCTACACTGACAACATTTTTGTCCATGGACCTTTCTTTCTTTTTTATTTTATTTTTTATTTTTTTTCTTAGCTGAAATTAGCTTTAAAGTAGTTTCTCCACTGTTGCTGTGGCTGTGCAGAACCTTTAAACGTTTAAACACTTTTAACTAGAGGTGCATGGTTTTAGGAGGAAGGAATTTTTTTTTTGTTTTTTATTATGCATTATAATTCCTTAAGATATTGTGTAAATAATAGCAGCCTTTGTGATTTGATCATTGTGGCACTTCAATTTGAGATTTTGACTTGATTGCAACAGACCTTGTACAACGATAATGTAAACTATAGTGTAAGCTACCTCTTGCATTTCATCTTGACACTCCAAAAGTCATCCAACGCACCCTAAATTTAACTAAGTGATTTTTTTTTTTAGCCTTGAAACCCCATTAAACCATCGATCACAAATACATAATTGTATCATTTTTCAGGGTGACATGGGGCTGCCTGGAATCCGTGGACCCAAAGGAGAAAAGGTACGCTAAATTTGTAGCTTAAATATATTTGTGATATATTTCTATGGAGATATATCTGGTTGTGTCATTGCTAGCACGCTAACTCTGCCTCATTTGTTCTCTGGCAGGGAGAAATTGGACGCCCGGGGTCAAAGGTGAGCCGCTTCTATCTCGGATGTCCTTGGTGTAATAGCGTCCGGCTTGTCTGTCTCACTGTTGATATGATTTGTGCGCACAAGTAGGTCGCGCTACATTAGCTTCCATGGCTAGCGCTGTCGTTATGCGGTGAGGCTGACAGCAGACATGTTGCACCGCGGTTAGCTGAGTCGCGCTTAACCTCGTCTCTATATCATTTGCTTGATTTCTCGCAGTGCTGATCCAAGAATCCATCGCACCACCCTCCCTCTCCTTGTTTCTTAGCGTTTTAATCTTGCTAAGTGCTTTGGCTCGCGGTGATAAATGGTCGTAGCCGCAGTCAGGCCGCAGGCTGCTGGCTAAGTAAGAGCGAATGTTAGCGTAGACAGATCTGGTTTTATTCTGTCTTCAATCTTCAATATGCATTCTCCCAGTGTGATTGGTGAACACAGCAACCAGTTTGGAGCACAATTTGTTTCAGAACTGCATTTATCCAAAAGCAACAAATCTGCAAAGTTCTTGCCTGGGATCCAGAATACACCCTTCAATACTAGGGGACTGACAAACTGGTATCTCTGTATAAAAAATACAGAGAGATATAATCATGCCATGCAAGCAAAGGTCTAGAAACTTTTTTTTTTTTTTTATCTTTATTTATACAGGAAAAGCCCAATGAGAGCAGCAGACTATTTTTCATGAGTGCCTTGTTGAAATATAGAACAAAAAAAACAAATAGGTGAATTTAAACCATTAAAAACAGGTACGGGTATAAATGTTTATCACCAGATTATTAAACTAAAGGCTTTTTTCCCCATTTCAGTTCTAGTGCAGCCAGTTTTTAAATCTAGACAATCATGAGAGTTCAAGTTCCTGTATCAATGTTAAACTAGTGAGATATTCAGGCAGTCTATCAGGGAGTCCCTTATAAATACATTTTATACAGTGTTATTCTCCTCTGACATATAGCAATGGCCAACCTACTTTTTCATAGTGTACAGCGATAGGTTTTAAATTAATCACCTGTTATAAAACAAAAGGCTGAGTGAGAGTGTGTCTAAAGAGGCTGAAGTCTGCATGTACACTGTATCTCCATAATCGAGTACAAAAAGAAAAGTTGCTTAAACAATTTATTTTCTGTATGTCCTCATGATTGGACAGTGTGTCTATGAGATACCTGAGCTCCAGGGTGGAACTCAGCCCATAGGATGGCATGCCATAGGCGAACCGCTGAGGAGCCTGGGACAGGTCTTATACTGTGAAGAACGCTGTTTCCTTACCAACCAAGGCTGACTGATGATTAATTACATGTTGCAGCAAGGACTTTTTGCCCTCTTTTCCATGTTTTGTTGTATCTTTATGGACATAGGAATGACTCTGATTTTGTAGTTGTAATGCAGTGGGTTCCACTGTGATATCCCACGAGGATTTAAGAGGGGATCATTTCTCCTTGTGACTTGATAGATATGGAAACTCATCTATTTGACAGCTCCAAGTGTTTTCCTATTTCTTTACTATTTGTAAAGAGGGACCACTGAATCAGTAAGTAGATGCAGTTCTCTAGTTCTGTCATACTCGCTTCCAAGTGTAGATGGTTGTCACAGTGCGTCAAGCCGATGAGCGATGCCATACTTCAGGCTAGGCCCAAAGAAAAGGGCTCCACCACCGTGCCCGTACAAGACGAGCAACAGAAATCCACCGAATTTGTTATGAACGCTTGCCGCAGAGCTGGATTGCACAATGGCAAAGTGAGACGCCACCCCACAAGAAGCATCATATAAAACTCTGATACTGACACCATTGCCATTCCTCTCCACTGTATTACTGTTTTACTTATTCTCTTCTTTGGTGCTCACAATCAAAGACCAGATGCATAAAAATAAATTGATAAAAGTCTGCAAAAGCACTTTTTTTTATCTGCTATGGAGCAAGGTTTTTGTAGGTACTTGCTGCTGGTTTAGTGGGGTGCTCTTGATCCTGTTAGATCTGAGTGGTGCTTTTGACACTGGGTGGGCACTAAACTGGTTCAAGTCCTATCTAGGAAACAGGAGTACTTTGTTGAAATAGAAAAATGTGTCTCAGATAAAATGTCCCTGAGCTGTGGGGTGCCCCAGGGGTCAATCCTTCAATCTCTACATGCTGCCTTTGTGCCAGTTAATACACAGCAATAATGTGTCCTACCACAACTGTACAGATGGCACTCTGCCTCTGTGTCTCACTGGCAGTAGGTGAATATGGACCAGTTTATTCACTGCATCCAACAGATCAGTGTATGGATGCAAAACACTTTCTTCAGCTAAACTCAGACAAGACTGAAGTCATAGTCTTTGGCCCATAGAAAGAGAGAAAGTGCTAGCAGTCATTTCCAGTCTCTCTCTAAAACCTTCAAATCAGGCAAGAAATCTAGGGCTAATAATGGACTTAGACTTGAACTTTAACAGCCACATTAAATCAATAACATCCGCAGCTATTTTTCCATCTAAAAAGCATTGCAAAAATCAAAGGTATACTGTCAAAACCAGACTTGGAGAGACTTATCCATGCATTTGTCTCCGGTAGATTAGACTACTGTAAAAACCTGCTCACTGGCCTCTCCAAACGAGCCTTAAAACAGCTGCAGTACATCCAGAACGCTGCTGCTCGGGTCCTGACTAGAACCAGGAAGTACGAGCACATAAGTCCTGTGCTCAGGTCTCTGCACTGGCCCCTGTGGCTCAGAGAATAGACTTTAAAGCAGCTCTGCTTATGAACAAGTCTCTGCATGGCCAAGCACCAAAGTACATTTCCAACATGTTAGTGCCACATGAACCATCTCACACTATGAGGACTTCAGGGACCAGCCTCCTGCTGGTGTCCAGAGTCAGAACTAAATATGGAGAATCAGCATTTCAGTTTTATGCAGCTAAAACCTGGTACAAGCTTCCTGAAGATGTGAGACAGGCCTCTACTTTGACAATGTTTAAATCCAGGCTCAAAACAGTTTTGTTTAGCTGTACATATGACTGAAAGGTTTTTATTTTTTTTCTCCTTTAATGTTAAGTTTCTGATGATTATTTATGTCTTGATTTGTTGTTTTCTGATTTTAATGTATTTCTTACTATGTAAAGCACCTTGAATTACCTAGTGTGCGAATTGTGCTACACAAATAAACTCATCTTGTCTTGCAACAAGGTGCAATAGCTGCCAATCAAACATGTTGGATTGATATGTTCATATTGGATTTATGGACAAAATGTGAAATAAAAACACCAGAACCTGTAGAGCGGGTTAAAATGAACATTTTAAGGTCAGAACGACGAGCCTGACGGCAGCAGTTACAGATAGGGGCAATGGTTTTTCAATAGAAAGTTAACTGGGGCCAATGGAGTTGAACTGCAGCCTTACTCACTTCTTATTTGGAACAAGGCAGCTAGCGGCCTAGCTATATCCTTTTACATACAGTCTATGTTTCAATCAAGTAGACTATACCTTCTCCGTGTTGTATCCTTCTGTTGTCACTCCATCACAGTTAATCACACTCGGCTACCTTTTACTCTCAGCCTCTCATTCATCTCATCCTGTCATTCATATAAATACACTCTCTTTTTCTTCCAGCATCCATTCACCACAATCATCACCTACACCCCTTCTCTTCCTCTTCACCACAGAAGCAGAACCATCAGCCTTCTCAGCCTCTCCATCTCCTCCCAGAGTATAGGTTACTGTCAAATCCATCTTCATAAATATTCATTCTAACTCTCCCATTTGTCTGTCTCTCCTGGCTGATGTTCTCTTGATGTATCTACAGGGGAGAACCGGAGCTCCAGGGCTTCCAGGAAAGCAGGGTCTACAAGGCTGGCCTGGTGCAGACGGGCCCAAGGTAAGCATAAGGACACAAATAGTTTATTTTATTTATTTGTTTATTTGTTTTGTTTGTTTTATTTATTATTTTGTTATTTGTATACAGTTTACTTATTTATTTATTTACTTTGTACTTGCTGTCACAGTTTTCCCATCACTTTTTAAACAGACTAGTCAGTTACAATGGAAATAGAAGACACACGGAGCTAGAGTTGGCTGTATGTTTACACAATAAGCATCAAAATAGAACAGTTTGAATTACATATATTACTATTTTTTCCATATAGCTGAGCAAAATTTGTCTGAAAGTTTTGAAAATCTTTGCTTCTGGCTTAGCTTTTCAGTGACTGTCATATTGACAATGCATTGGTATTTTTTTGAAAATGTTAATGTTAAAAGTTGTGTGTGACAGAAATAAACTAAAAAGTACCTCTAAACCGCAATAATGCATAATGCTCAGAATGCATAAGGCACTGTGTAACTTTTTTGCATTAGACTGATGTTAAAATTGTCAAATATCTGATATCAACCACAACAGGAAAATAAAAATTTCAGATATCTCTCTTAAACCTGGTGTGAACCGTATGATTTTGGCCATTTGTGACGAAAGATTTCTGATCGTGGGGAAAATCTTCAGTTGTTGCTAAAAATCATAGGACTCGTCACACTCAGAGTGAGACCAGGACAAAAATCAGACTTAGAATCTTGTATGACCAAAGATGAGCTGTGCTTGGCCCTTGGCTTCTGCACAAACCTAAATGCTGCTCTGTGATTGGCCCGCCTGATTAACCTTAACCTTAAGAGTCTCTCAAAATGGATTCGTGTTTGTGAACTCACAAATATCACGATGTTGTAAAACGCGCCCATTTCTCGGGCTCTGTGCTCGTGTCATGAGAGGCTCAGATCTGGAAAGCCCTGTGGTCTCACTGGCTAAAAAAAACAAAACTCTAAAGGCACTAATCGACTAAGCACACAAAGGAGCAGATTGGGAAAAATCATACTCAAGGCTTTATGTGGCAGTAAGGACCAGGAGGATGTCCCAGTGATGGTACACCTGTTGTAAGCCCAGCGCCATTCAGCCGGTGACCGGGGTTCTGCTGCACCTCCATGTACCAGAACCCCGAGTTCCCAAGGACCGGACCACTTGAACGCAGCATAAAACCCCCTGCCTGGTTCATTGGTGTAGCTACAAAAGTTACATGGTACCTTTAAATATTCATAATAGTGAAGGTGGATGGACAAAGGCACGAAAGCAGAAGTCTGAGATGTGGTGGGCTCGCAGCATCTCCACAGTTTTAACTTCGTTCATCATAGTTATGTTTGGAGCATCACCGCTAACTTACAGGTACGCTCACTATGCACACTCTGCACAACTAAAACAACAAACTCACCTGGCCTTTTCTATCCCTCCGGCGAGCGTTCGGGCGACACCCACGGCCAAAGGGATGACATGGGGACCAGCGCGGCGGAGCCGGCGAGGAGTGGCGTGGCTACCTGTGACGGATCCTGCTCGTTAGCTCCACAACAACATCCATGGCCCCGCCAAATTCCAGTACATCTTTCCATGGCTTCTGTGGCCAGCGTTCGGGCACGTGAACTCCTTCGCCTGTCCTATTTTGCCTGTAGACCAACTATTTGTGGCAAAAACCGGAGCAACACCCGTCACACCTCTTCGAAGCCTCAACACCTTCAACACAGCGCAAATTTTGTGCGTCATCAGAGCACACTACCACAAGGACCAATAACTGTTCACGTCACGGCAGGGACTGCGGGAGGCGTGGAAAACGTGGAGTGGATTTTAGCCTACTCCGCTCCTTCCCGAGAGTTAAGACCATCTCGAACATAAAAATTGAGCTGTTCAACTCACAGTCACTGTCAAACAAAGCCAGTTTTATATCACAACATATCCTTGACAATAACATTCAACTAATGTGCCTCACAGAAACTTGGCATAAACCGGAGTCTTATCTTGCCCTTAATGAAGCTTGCCCCCCAGGATACACATACATTGAAAAAGCCAGGACCACTGGCCGCGGAGGAGGGCTGGCAGTATCTATCATGAAGACCTGCATCTGACACCCTTCCACTGCCAGCGCTGTCCACATTCGAATGCCTTCTCTTCAAATGTAGATCAGAACTAACAGCAACAACAGTAATTCTTATCTATCGTCCACCAAAATATCATACTGGCTTCATCAATGAACTGCAAGATCTATTGACATCAGTATGTGCTACATCTCCCAGTACACTAATTCTGGGTGACTTTAACTTGCATGTGGACTCCCCCACTCATCAGTCAGCCTTGGAGCTCTTGGAACTTCTTGACTGTCTACACCTAACACAGCACATTGGCGTACCCACACATGCAAAAGGACATATCCTAGACCTGGTCATTACTGACACTACTCCCATTACTAACCTACAAGTCTATGACCTGGGCGTGTCTGACCATAAGGCCATCTCCATGGAACTTCCCTGAAAAAACTCACATCATAAAATAAGACGTCAAATTAAATTTAGGAACATTAAAAAAAATAGACCCTGTCGCTTTGAACCAGGACATGCAAACACTGTCTATGGTTTCACCATCTACATCAGTTAGCGCATCTGTCGACTACTATAACTCTGGTCTCCAAAACATTCTTGAACTTCATGCACCATTAAAAACAAGATCAGTTTCCTTTCGTAGATCAGCCCCCTGGTACACAGATGAACTACGGACGATGAAAACAGCTGGCCGTGCTCTGGAGCGCAAGTATGTAGCCACTAGGTTAGAAGTTCACAAGCAAGCCTATCGCAGTCATCAAAGAGCTTATTCTAATGCTCTAACCACAACCAGGTCTCTATTTTACTCACAAAAAATTGCTTCTAGCACTGGTAACTCCAAACAGTTATTCTCTACAGTCAACTCTCTACTCAAACCCCCCACACATACTCGCAGTGACACTAACGATCAGGCTAACAAACTTATGAACTTTTTTACAGACAGAGTAGCCTCCATACGGGCAGGGCTTCCTCCTGCAGCATGCCCCCCATCTCTGAATGTTTCCCGGAAGTCTGTGGGCACCTTTTCAAAATTCAGAACAGTCTCACACAAAGAGGTTGAGAACATTTTAAAATACATGAAATCCTCAACATGTATGTTGGATCCTCTCCCCACATCACTCATTAAATCTAAACATTTCAGTCATCAGTCCATTAATTACTACAATTATAAACATATCGTTACAATCTGGTCAGGTGCCCCCAGCCCTCAAAACTGCTGTTATCCACCCTCATTTGAAAAAACCTTCACTAGACCCTGAGAATCTGTCAAATTATCGGCCCATCTCCAACCTACCTTTTCTGTCTAAGGTTATAGAAAAAGTTGTTGCTGCTCAACTCCACAGTCATCTCCTTGCCCACAACCTCTATGAAAAGTTTCAGTCTGGTTTCCGGTCAGCACACACAGTACAGAGACAGCCCTGGTCCGAGTCATGAATGATCTACTTATGACTTCGGACCAGGGCTCACCATCTCTCTCTCATTCTGCTTGACTTGTCAGCCGCCTTTGATACTGTGGATCACAATATTCTGCTCAACCGACTCCAGACTATAATCGGACTGTCAGATATCCCCCTTGGCTGGTTTCAATCATATCTCTCCGGGAGAACAGAGTATGTGGCCTTAGGACAAGCCAAATCACTCCCCCACACTGTCACCTGTGGAGTGCCACAAGGGTCGGTTCTTGGCCCAACACTCTTTACAATTTATATGCTCCCACTTGGTCACATCGTCAATAAATATAAGGTTTCATTTCACTGCTACGCAGACGACACTCAGCTCTACATGAAAATGGACACCGCATCCCCCTCAGCCCCATCTCCTCTCCACGCCTGCCTGGAGGAGATAAAGGCATGGATGGTAGAACTTTCTCCAGTTAAACAGCAGCAAAACTGAGGCCATACTCATCGGAACTCCCCACCAGATCCAGTCAACCTCCATTTCAAGTATCCTTGTCTCTGACCACAACATCCCCCTGTCCTCCTCTGTCACAAACCTAGGAGTCAGATTTGACTCACATTTATCATTCGAAAACCACATACGCCACCTTTCCAAAGTCTCCTTCCTTCATCTCAAAAACATCGCCAAACTCCGCCCCTCCCTCTCCCAGTCAGATGCTGAAAAACTGATCCATGCCTTTGTCTCCTCTAGGCTTGACTATTGTAATGCCCTCCTCGTCGGGATCCCCGGCAGGAGCCTGCAGAAGCTCCAGCACATCCAGAATTGTGCTGCTAGGATCCTGACGAGGAGGCGCAAATATGACCACATAACCCCTGTTCTCCGTTTACTTCATTGGCTTCCTATCCAGTCCAGAATACACTATAAAATCTGTCTCCTTACCTATCAATGCATCCATGGAACTGCCCCGGCCTATCTTACAGCGCTCCTCACCCCACATACTACCTCACGCAATCTTCGTTCATCCACCTCTCACTGCCTCCACCAGCCTAGGACCAGACTCTCCACTATGGGAGACAGGGCCTTTCAGGCTGCTGCCCCTCGTTTGTGGAATGCCCTCCCAGAGCCTCTGAGGGCACCACAAAGTGTCGAGGCCTTTAAAAAAGGCCTAAAGACATTTTTGTTTAAATCTTTCTTATCAGGTTTTATGACTTTTAACTTGTTTTTTTACTGCTATTAATTATTTTAGATCTAGAATGTATATTCAATTGTAAGTATTTTATATGTTTTTACTTTCTCTGTTTATATGGTGTTTTGTATATGTAGCACTCTGAGATTTCCTTGAAATGTAAAGTGCAATACAAATAAAATTCATTATTATTATTATTAATCATCTTGCTGTGCAAGGTCAGTAAACACAAGTGGCCCTCAGTAACAACAGGAGAGCTCCAATGGAAACAGGACCATCTCTCCCCTTTTCCCTTTCATTTACTAACTTTGTAGCACTAGCCTTAGATAACCATTGTAATTAGAGAGACATTACCACATGAGCCTGGAGCCTGATTCACTCATGTGTGCTGTCATATGATTTTAAATCCTCACGTTATTAAGTGTGACATCCAACAATCCATAAAAAGATGCAACGGGCACCAGGCTTTAAGTACAGCTATTTTTGAAATATCAATTAAATCCAATCCAAGCAATGGATGGAGCAACTATTTTAAGACATATAGTCTGAGCAAATGACATTAAAATGCTTTTACTTCAAAAGGGTAATCAAAAGGGTTTCCATTACATTGCATCCTGTGGTGCAACTATGTGCAAGTGTGCAAAATATGAGGAAACCTTGCTGCAATATTCTGACAATAATCTGATTAAATATGGCTCTGAATGTACTCTTCTCGGGCCTCACTAAACATGTTCTGCTAATGTGAAGTGAAGTAAACCACCACAAACACTATCTGTGTGTGAAAGCATTACAAAGTGTTACAGAATTTTAACCTTGGTTTTAAGAGAATTGTGACATGAATTTATGTCACATTGTCACAAGTGTGGTGTGTACTATACAGGGAGAGAAGGGCGACCCAGGACTGATGGGACTACCTGGACTGCGAGGACCCCCTGGGAATAAGGTTAGTCACATGATATATCCTACATATGAGTGTGACCCATTGTCTTCTTTCAGACCTGATGAATGTTGTTTGTGTTTCAGGGTTTGCCTGGATACAAAGGAGATAAGGCAAGAGCTCATAACTTTACCCAATCCTTACTTTTCCCTGTATTGTATGTTGAGCTTTGAGAACATTTGTGGTAAATTTGAGTTCCACAAATCAAGTGAAGGCTTATTAACAACATAATAGCAGTTTGGACAAGAATTTTTTTGTTTTCGTCATAGTTTTTACTAAAGCGATTCAAGATTTAATCAACTGATTCTAGTTTAACTCTAACTTTGGTTTGATTAGCTGATTTAGTTGACTTGCTCACAGTGGGAATAAGTTAACTAAATCAGCAGTAACCAAACTTTTACTCAAGTACCAGTGATGTGCGGTGAGGTTCATGGCTGGTGAGGCACTGATGTCGTCACAATTAGATTTACAAACTTATAAACCAGGTGTCAGTACGTTTGGCCCTGGGACAATTTCTCTCCCAGTGACTTGGGGCCTGAATAAAAAAGAATTTCAAAATATAAGTCTCGAAGTCTGAATGAAATAGCTCGAATAGTATGAAATAAAAAGCAAGCTGGTTTTGTATTGTTTTTTATTGTTCTTCTAGTTCCCCAATTTTCAATGGATTGAAGTCATTAAATTTCTTACCATTTTGTACATCTCTGTTTGAAAAGAGCGAGTCTTGTCCCATAGTCTGGAGCAAACCATTTAGCTCCTTTAGCGTTGATCTTCCTTTAATTATAACCTCCTGCTTCGACTGAAAGTCCAGTTTAGAAAACTGCTTGAGCTTTAATATGTAATCTTCCTCCATTTAAAAAGTAGGGCCAGACAAGAAGACAAAAGTGAACGGATTGCTAAACCTGATTTGCTAACTCTAAATTGTAGCTTGCTGTCACTATTCTGTGATCACTATTCTGCGGCCCCTATTCTACGTGGGTTACAAGAAACCCTGAGCTCATGAGTGCCCCCTACCATGAGGCCAGGTAACTACATGCCTCACCTGGCGCCTTTTCACAGCTGCTTGAAGCATCAGTTGAGCTACAGCACAGTCAGTCCAGGGTGAAACACAAACAGCCGGTGCCTCTCCGCGCATCTCTTCAGTACTTCAACGGTAAATGTAAAAACTCAGCAATTTTGAATAAAAAAAATAATTAAAATTGCAAAGTTAAATAGAAAATAAATTTATAGTACAAATCATTGGATAAATATAACCATTTCAGGTGAGGCAGGTGATGCACGGCCTCACCTGCCTCACCTGACCCCACGTCACCGTCAAGTACAGTACTGTTACTTCGCTAAAAATATTACTCAAGTTTATCTAGTTTTTGTCTAAGTTTAGACTAAAAAGATATGAGATTTCTTTTCTGTTTCAGTCAAGTTTTAGTCAATGAAGATGTGACGGTAATTTAGTCAACTAAATGCATAATAGTTTTAGTCAAACAGAAAATGTATGCCTTTGAAATAGTTATTAAAATAGTTGTTAAAAATGGAATGTGATTGCTTGATAGGACATGTCCAGAAGTGTTCTTGAATGGTGAGTTTGTTTATGGTCTGGTTTAGGGCTCTGGGATTGAAAAGTGTACCATGGATCAAGTCTCTACTCCTTAATTTCTTTGATTCAACACATATATTTACTTTTAGTCTTAGTTTTAATCAGTGTGATTACTTTTTATCTAGTCTAACATATACTGGCTAATCCTACAGGTAGATACTCACTTGCCTATTGCTGCTAAGAGTAGGCCTGTCTGGATAATTACTATCGAGTTATCGTTCAGTAAATGTTAGATGGAACAATCATTTTTGGGGCTCAATATTTATTGTCATACTTTTATTTGTACCAGTGGGGAATTTTTTTTAATTTTTTTTTTCTGTTCTACGATTAGATTTGAACTGCAGAGGGTCACATAAATAACTTCTATGATTCATTATAGATACAAACTACTACTGTGTTTCATTCTGCTATTTATTACTTGCAATGTATGTTTTTTCACCATATTATACATTTAGAATAGTTTTTTCAGAATAATTCTATTTAAGTGTTATTGTGTGAGTGGCAAGAATTTATTTCAATATTATCGTTTAGTGTCCATATTTTCTTCAGGCATATATTGTACTTCAGAATCTGCTATCGTGACATATCATATATCATCTATCTTTAATGACAAATTTCACAGCCTATGTTAAAATATTTCTAATCATTTGACAGAGAAATAAAGGATTTTTAGTTCCAAAAATGTGTGACTGCTACTATCTAAGATTATATTATGTATACAACTCAACAAGCTAAAAAGACAATTTATGTATTTTTCCTCACTTAATTACACTTACGCTTTTTCAGTTAAAGGTACACTATGTAACTTTTCTGCAAAGAGGGTCTGCCACTTGCTTGTCTTGTGTTTGCTTGTTTTTCTTTTTTTTGTTTGTTTTTTTTTGTCCTCCACGTTCTATCAACTCCATGGAGACAAGCAGATGGCATACGGTCAATCGAAAAGTTCAACTGTGAACTGTGCCTTTAAGTTAGCACAATGTCACTTGATCTTTTTTGATTGTTTGCTCTCAATATGCATTGTCTAAATTGTGTTGTGTTATAGGGCGCTCAAGGAGATCCAGGAGCAGCGGGAACAAAGGGTGATAAGGTAAGTGTCCCGTTGACTTACTGCGGCTGCGAGGTGGAAATGAGTCCAAACTGCCTGGCACTGGGTAGTTGTGCTACAGCATATGTCAGCGCGTTACAGAGAGCCAATCATTCAGGAGTACGCCACTGTCCAAGCCCTGCTCATAGCCCTAATAAAGCTCATCATTTACTGTGCTATATCTCTGCACATTACATCAGCACTTCAGGTATTGTGATCCGATAGTAATGACTGGTCTGTATGCAGGGCTCCATCGGCCTACCTGGGATGCTAGGACAGAAGGTAAGATCCCTCAGAGTGGGGTTACTAATACTGTTCAAAGTGTTATGGTTTCATAACTGGTGTTTACAGGGGGAACAGGGACCAAAGGGAGAGCAAGGTGTCCCAGGAAAGAGAGGACCCACGGGACGTCCAGGGAAACGTGGCAAACAGGTAAATTACATGAGCACTTTACGGATGAAAAATTGTTCATGTTGACTTCATAATTTTTTTATAAAACAAGGTCATTGTGGTTACAGGGGTTTAAGGTCAGCCAGGTTCCCCAGGAACTATGGGCCCCCCAGGACCACCAGGGCCTAATGGACATCCTGGCCCCCCAGGACCTCCAGCATCAGGTCAGGCATCTCACATGTCGCATTACACCTCATATTTACTATTTAACTATTATTAGTCACAGTTTTGCACCCGCTGTTTCCTCTCATGTACATCAGTTTTCCAGCAGAAACATGCACTTCCCAATAGTAAATCACGCACAACATGGACACAAATTGTACAAGCTATTTTTCATTTTATACTAGAACTTTAGAGTCTGGATTGATAAATCTGGCCCTTTGGTACAGAGTAGTTTAAAAACCTCTAAAATGCAGAATGTGTGCCCTTTACATCAACATTTTTGCTTTGACCAGTGATTTTTTGTTGTTGTACAACTCAATTGAGTTATTTACCCAAACATACTAACAGACTGTGCCTGATATCAAAGTCTGTAATGCATCCCATTCTATTCTCTCCACTAACATCAGATGACAAGTGACAATCTTATAGAGTTGACACTGGCCTTTTTCAGGCCTGTATCTTGTCGGGGAAAAAGGGAGAAAAGGGTCTTCCGGGACCACCAGGCCGCTGCCAAGTGTGACTCGTCTCCCACAGTGAACAGCGCCCCTTTGGCAACTACAGGGTCCATGACAGCTCCAGCAAAGTGCCCGGTGTAAGCCTGCCTATTCACATTGTTGCTCTTCATCATTAGCAGAATGAATCAACAGGTTATGGGTTAAATAGGTTTAATTGCATATGAGAAGTCTTGTTTTTCTAAGTATGACTTGGGTTTGTAATTCAATGTAATGTCCCCAAAAACCATGTAAATCCAACGTGTGTGTGTGTTCAGCAGATTTTTGTGGTGAACTCAGAGGAGGAGATGAACCGTCTGCAGGGGGAGAATGCTATAGCCATCAGGAAGGACCAGAGGGCGCTATACTTTAAAGACAAAGATGGATGGAAGCCTCTACAGGTCAAAATTCAAAACTCAGCTGCAATCTGAAATTGTCATTATAGTCAGACATCATTTCCACACATATATTTATAATAACCATAATGCTTTGCACTTGTAATGCGCTTTACAGGCTTGTCAAAGCCTCTCAAAGCGCTACACTATAGTCATTATTCATTCACTTCCACACTTGGTGATGGCAAGCTACTATTGTAGCCACAGCTGCCCTGGGGCAGACTGACTGAAGTGAAGCTGCCAATCTGCGCCATTAGTCCCTCCAACCACCACCAATCATTCACGCACATATCGACGTTCGGGGGACCAAAGCTCTAACCACTGAGCCACTGTTGCACTGTTATATAAAAGATAAAAAATACTGTTACATTTGGTTACGAAGAGTAACCAAATGTTTTATTCATGGAAGAGTACTGTTACTTCAATAAAAGTATTACTCAAGTAGGAAGAAAAGTATACCGCTTGAAAAGTTCTCTCAAAAGTTCAAATTCTTTAAAACATTACTTGAGTAAATGAGTACTACCCACCTCTGATTTGATAGTGTGATAGTAGTACTGATGTGCTGATCGGTTTGTGGTTGTGCAGCCATTCCAGTCGTACCAGTCCACAGAGAAGGGCCCAGACCGGGTGGGAGTGTGTGGGGACGGGAAGGTGCAGCCACAGCACGGAGAGGAATGTGACGACGGCAACCAGCTCGTCAGCGACGCATGTCTCAGTGAGTCACTCTGGTCTTCATATATAAAGTCCACACCGGTGGATGGGAAATTATTTTGATATTGATCCATTACACCAGACATGTCAAACTTCTGCCCGCAGGCCAAATTTGGCCCTCGATCTAATTATATTTGGCCCGCGAGACCATATCAAATATGTATTAGAGCTGGTCCGCTGGCTGCCCACACCAGTTATAGCGCATGCACCACTAATACTACAAATCCCAGAATACTTTGCAAATGTGTTGACGCTCATTAGCATCTGCTACCTGTGGCCTCACTCAAATTTAATCCACCCCTTCTGAAAAACATGCAGATATTGTTGTGAATTTTTTCAATAAATATTTAGTTTGGCCCCACGACTTAGTCCCAGTTTTTTAATTTTGTCCCTCTGTGAATTTGAGTTTGACATGCGTGCATTACACTGTCAAATATGTTTTAAGATTGTCTAAAAACTCCAGAAAAAATACAGGATCAATGGGTCTGTGATCATTGTGAAAAACCGTTGGTTAATGTTAGCTTGTGACTGTAATTTTATGTGCAAGGGACTTGTATAACTTTACAAAATCAGCTCACCAGTTATAATTCCAATTAAGAGAGTTCTTCATGGTCAGATAACAGCTTCAGATAGAGCAATGCCTCTAGTACTTCACAACCCCAGGAAATGTTGATGACATCAGCTGCAAAGTATCAATTGTAATTTAGACATGTGGCAAAGGGCTGCACCTAGGCCTATCACGTTAATTACTATGTTGACCTTTCTTTAAGTAAATGATAGATTGGGACAAACAATTATGTGGGTCAGCAAAACTAGAGAGATGAATAACTAACCTGTATATCTCATTAACTGTTTCATGTTTTTTATTGCAGCTCATGTTCATGTTTAGGGTGATGACATCAGTGGCACAATGGCATTCAGTATTATAATTTTTTGTTTATATTTTCTTCAGTAATATACTGCATTTCAAAATGTGTTATTGTGACAGGCGTAGCTGCCTAGACCGGTCTATAGATCCAGTAATATAGTAGTTTTGCCCCTACTTAGTTACATGCTGTCTAGTTCCTATCTTTACAAACCTGTGGCACACGTCTAGTATTCATAAGTATGAATTATGGGGCATGTTCACAGCTTTTTCAGACAGAGAAGGGAAAGGAAAGGTCTGCACTGCTTTCTCACAGCAAACTCACTCTCATCTCAACACAACACAACAGCACTAATGGGGCTTTCTTCCAGTTGGCCATTAGGGTAACAAAAGCACATTTCTGTAAAACATAAATTACTGCAATCTATGCTACGCCTTTTTCCCTCCTTCAGGCCCCTCCCACTCTGACAGTGTGCAATTCCATAAACAAAAAACTGCTGCATTGGCATTGGCCAGAGTGCTCCTACAGTGCCAAAGCCATCAGTAATGACCCCCCTCCCCTCTTTCTGCAGACTGTAAATGGGCGTATGTGGAGACGGGTACCGGCATGAGGGCATGGAGGAGTGTGATGGGAAGGACTTTGGATACCAGACGTGCAAGTCCTACCTGCCTGGGGTAACACACGCAAACCAACTTTATACATGCTTTATACCCGCTGTACGGAGCTCAACAGTCTCATTTCCTTCAAAGGCTGCTCGGCTCTGGAAGTTAATTTTCCATGAATTTTTCCCAAACACTTTTTGAAAATTTCAAATATTAAGAGTTCAAAGATACTGTGGAAGCTAAACAGTTACACGGTAACTAATATGCATAATGCGGTTGTTTTTTAAGCTCAAAAAGTCACATTTAAAACTGCAAGATTCTGCTAAATGTTCTCATAACTTTGCGGTTTATAAAGTCTCAGAAACAGATTTTAAATAAAATGATAGGACTTGTAGTCATAGCTGACTTTTGATATACATTTCTTTCAGAAAAGTCTATGAGAAAAATAAATGGAACCTTACTTCCAGAACAGGGGTGGGTGGTCATTGTTAAGCCACACTGTACCAGCGTCCCAGAGAGGCTTATCTCAAGCAGCTACGCAGATGGCAAATTATCCAAAAAATGCAGAGTACTGCTCAGGTTGTGTTCATGTTCTAAAAGACAAAATAAGAAGAAATACAGTATACAGTTGTTTGCATTTTGTTCCTAAGCTTAACCATTAAAGTGAGATCACTAAACGGTCCTAGACTGAAGAGGACAAAGCATATCATACAGAGCCCTTTAGGCTTTTTCTCAAGCATTGTCATTATAACTAGTGTTAGATCTGGTTGCCCAAAATGAGGAGTTTCTTCTTCTCTTCGCTCTTTTTTTTTTTTTTTTTTTTTTTTTTTGTAATTTGTGAATAAAACAACGTTACTATTTAATTATGTTCAAAAAAATAAACAATTGTATTTTAAATGTGATTGCCCATGAAAAAAAGAGAGCCCAAGTGCTTTCATTAGGTTCCCCTGTATCAATCAAGATACAGAAGAATGAAGTAAGAGTAATTGTAAGAGTAACTGTTTGGACTTAATAATTTTTTAATAATTTATAAATTAATGGTAATGTAATTGTAACAAGAGAACAATAAATAGTGCACAAAATCTGGCATTTTCAAATGATACACACAAAAATTAAACTAAATCATACATCACAAATGTTGGAATCATTTCATATTGCCAACGCAAAGCTTTTTTCACTTTTAGGCTTACTCACAGTGGGAAGACTAACCAAAACTTTTACTCTTGTTTGACTGAGTACTATCACCTTCATGCATAACTTTAAACTGAGATTTGGATATTGGTTGCAGGTCGTTCGGTCAGCTCCGGTGCATGACTCCTGCCTCATAGACTCCACCGCCTGTAAGTACTTCACATGAACGAAACCAGGGACTCACACTGCTGATTCTGCCCGTTGGAGCTCCCCTCGCCGGGCATAGGGAGCACACCACTCCCCTCCTGTCTGCGAAGGCTGTGGATCGCACCAGAGCAACATGGCTGCTGCACTGTTACACCCAAAAGACTGTTGTATCCTCAATGTGTATGACTTGCTGACTGTTAAAACAATATAAGCTGTTTTTAGTAGCAAAAATATGAACATATGTATATGTGAGAGTGACAGTGAGTTACCAGTTACATACTTATTAGAGATGCATTGACTGCGGTGTTTCAATACCCATACTCATTTTGAGTTTTGAGTGGAAAATGTCTCATTTGAAAACAATATTATAAATACAATGTACAGAAGACCACTCTGAAACCTCTGAAAGTCTAATTTAGACACAGAAATTTGAGTCCAATTCAATAAAAAGACAGACATTATGAAAGTTTTTTAAATTCTGTGATATTCGAAAAGAATATTATTGCAGTTTTGAAAAATGTATAAAAATCAGTGTCCAGATGACCACCTCGTGAAACCTTTTTTACACTTTAATTTAATACGCATTTAGACAGCGATTTCTGTTAAAATTCAGTCAAAAAATGTAAATCATTGAAAGTGGCTATGTTTATACTATGAAATTATTATTTACAAATTTCACTTAATTACAATAGAATTTGTAGGCATAATAAAAAACTAGAGACTAAAACAAACCATAAAAAACAAACCAAGATAAAAACCAAAAGATTGGATAAAATAAATAAAATAAGACTAATGGCAATTTGAAAT
>JAIEZT010001318.1:16437755-16667119 GCA_019594935.1 Periophthalmus modestus
TTGATGCGTCTCCTCCACGTGGTGTTCTGTCTAGGTGTAGCGAAGGCGCAATATGACCCTCCCTCGAGTCTAAGTGAGGGGACATAAAGTGCAGTACATCAGAGCAGCCGGAGGCCTAACAGAACTTTCCCACATATCATCCCGTGAATCACTTGGACGGAAGTCTGGAACGCAGCCATGAGTCCTCAAAGATTCAGGGTTTTAGCAGCTATGTCTTTGTTCAATAAAAGAAACCAACAAAGCCCCTCAGTGTCCCTTAAAGAATACATTAAAAGTACACTATGTAACTTCCAGGTGGAGGTTCTACCACCTGACTTGTCTCCCACTGATACCTTATTGCTTTGGTCTCTGGAATGTTCCACAGTATGGCATTCCACTTATTATTACCTCATCTATCTCAAGAAGAGGAAAACAGGTGACACAAGATAGACAGACACTTAATGCCACATCTTGGAACATTTCAGGCAGAGCAATAATATCTCCAAGGAGATGGGACAATATATTATTTATACTTTTGGATGGAAATTACATAGATTACACCTCTGGTGTTTGCTGCCATCTTCTGGTATAATTCACAATGTAAAAAAACAAAATAGAAAACAACATAAAAGTCTGGCAGCAGGATGGTAACAGATTAAAGGTTTAAATAATGAGGTCAGAAATTATGAAAAAAATAAAAATAAAAATAGTCTGGAACAAATTAAAAGGAACAGTATGTAACTTTTTGTGTGTGTGTGTGTGTGTTTTATTCAAATCAGCAGCAGCCGAGTGGGAGGGATTGTCGTGGCAGCAAACTTGGTGCAGGTGAAATTAAGACTACATTGATTTATCACAAACTCTAAAAAATATGCAAAGAGATAAAAACATATCATCAGACAAGACACAGAAAACCACATAAGTCCACTCGGACCAGGACACATAAATATCAAGACAGGAACTGTTTTGTTCTTTCCATATGTAACAAGCAAAAATTAAGAGTCTCAGAAATGCGTTGGCCTCATAGTGTGGAGATGACAAACTAGGCTTTATTTTTGCATAATTGGGAATTTCATTGGTGTCATCCTCTGCTTACCCATAGTTTTCATTTTCCTATAGGTTAGTTCCAAATAGGGGATGAGCATGGGCGCGCTTCCGGCTCCATCGACTCACTCTTCACTTACTGTCACCCTCTGTCTGTAACTGCTGCTATAAGTCTCATTTTGGTCTTAAAATATTTGTATTAAGCAGTCTACATGACCCATTTTATTTAGCTATTTTGTCCAGAACATGAACGTTAATAACCGACACATCAGGGCGCCTTCTTTCCCCAAGTTTGCCCTCACTAGCTTTAGCAACAGATTTGATTGACAGCGTTGCTTATAGTCTGCACCTTGCCAAACCAGTGGCTCAGGCAGGAAGGGTATTACCTTCAACAGCCTGGCTCTGGATTGGCTCTTTGGTTGCTATGATACTCAGGTTGGAATTCCAAATATGGAACTCAGCTTTCAAATTTGACCCTTTAACTGCGAGCTTCATTTGGTTGAAGCCAAATGCCAAGTGACGTCACACTCACTTACTCCACTTCTTTATACAATCTATGTTTAACCGCACAAAGCTTCTCCATTTCTGCCAGAAATACATCCTGAATTCCTGATCCTGGTTCCATGTGAATGCCTCTCAGTGGCACATAGAAACACTTTAATAGGGTTGATGCATGTGACGCACATATGGTCAGTGTTCCTCAGGTTGCCTCTGCCTTTTGCTCAAGCCATGGACATTTTTTACATTCTGTCTGACTGAAGCATAACACAGCTCATTGAGTCATTTGTGCATCACAGAATTCACCGAGCACATTGACAAAGCCTCAGCTCAAATACCTGTCCCAAAGTGTAATTAAAGTTGCTAGCCATCAGAGGAAGAATTTGATGATAATGAAATTGATGTTCAGAGGAGAAAAAAAAAATGAATGAATAATTTTTGCGACACAGCTTTTTTTTTTTTTCAGTGCTGCCTTGGAATAAGTTGAAGTAGCTATTGCTATTATGGTACACAACATAACACAGACAGACCACTGATGGTGTCAGTGATGGTTCTTTAGTCTTCAAAATGGACACCCTTCGGCCCCAGCTTTGCCCCAAATCTCTGTTCTTAAAGTGAATTAATAGCAGTGATAAAAGGTAGCCCTGTCTGACTCCAACATTCACTTACCTGTCCTGGAACTGTATACTGTCTCCCTGATTTGAGTTGGGTGTGATTAACAGGTAGATTAAACATTGAGGTTGTACAAATGTGGAGGTTTACATGTAAAAAAGGGGGGGAAATTACACAGAGGACTAAGAAACCAGGTGGATTTCTGCAGAATCAACAACTGAACCACCAAATTGTTATTTATCTGAGGTAAAATAAGTTATATTTAGACTTTTCTAGATTCAAACAGAATGTGTCTTCAGGCAAAGCATTCACAGTGCAATGGACTAACCACTCTACTCTCTGTTCCCATCAATTGTGAATCACTTTTATACATAGACACTTTGCCCACCTAGCCTTGTGATGTGTGTGTGTTGGTGGTGACTGAGGGGGCCAGTGGCACAGATTTGCAGCCTCACTTCCCACCGTCTGGCCCAGGGCAACTGTGGCTAACACCCAGAGTGGACTGAATATATAATAGTACAATACTTGCCTGAACTGATGCCCTTTAAGATAATAATACACATCTGACTGCCACCTCCTTACATATACATCTTTAATTGTAGTATTTAGGAGGAAGTGGAAGAACAGAGCTTTTCAAAGCGGCCCGACAGGAAGCCTTTTATTGTGCAGTTTTCCCATCCCTCTTCACACATAACCCAGTGCATGCCTTCCATTAAAGTTTGTGTTGTGAAAAAGCCTTAGTACTTTTTAGTTAGAAATGACCTCCTTTTACAGCTATTATTTTAAACAAAGAGCACCAACCAGCTCATTCATGGCTTAATTAGGCCACATGTAGCTCTTACAAAGTGTGGGAGGGAATTAGATCGTCATTAGAGAAAGATCTATGGAGTCCAAATGAACAGCAACCAACGTATGACGCAAATATTCACTGGCCTTTAATAACCGGGGCCAGTGGGGTCAGAGAACAGAAACCTGACCAGAGGATGTCGACCGTGCTTGGGTTGTGCGTTCTGCTGATTCTGGGGGGTGTAGGGGGGAGCGGCGGCGTCCCAAGGCCAGATCTACGGAAAGTCTGTCTACGGGGGACTGAGGAGCGGCTATGTGGGGAGGCAGACCGCGCGAGAGGGCATCTGACACGGAGTCCTGTGAGTATCCAGCCACATAAAGGGGAACTATGTACATTTTAGTGAGAGGGTTCAAAACCTTCTACTCTACAAGGAGATGATATTTTGCCCAGAACTGACACCACTATTTTTGGTAATATGAACACCTCTAATAGAATAAATGAAAAATACTGTTTATGCCATACTGCATATTTTCCAAGCAAAGCAACAATTTTATTACAGACCCCTCTAGAAAATTATTATTCTCATCTATATTAGTAATTTTAAAAAGTAATATTTGGTGAGATAACATAATCACTTGTACAATTGATACATTTTAAAGGATATATAATTTAATATAATTATATTTAAATGCTTAGTTGAATGGAAGCATGAAGCTGCCAACAGAGTATATATACATTTTGGCTAGATTTTTTCTCCCATACAAAATAAGTTCAGTCAGTTTGCAGCAGAAAGAAAATATATTATACTCACACTTCAAAATTTTTCACCATAAAAGTTTTTTTTTTAATTATTATTATTATTATTATTATTTTTTTTTTTGAACAAGAAATTTTAATAAACAGAAAACAATGAAAAACTGAAACTTGGGTCAAATGATTTCTTCCTGACTGCATCTGTACATTTAATAACAATTAGTCTTTCTCATCTTTTCTAAATAGAAAACTTAATGTTCAAAGATGCTTTTAAAAATGTAAAGCTTATGTGATTAAGATTTGTCTTGTCTGTTTGTCATAAAGAAAATGAATCATAATTAAACAAGACCTGTTATCCAAAATCAACTTTTTAAAGCTTTTAACCATGTTGTAATTGTTTCCTTTCTCATTTACCCTCTGAAGTATTGAAAGTGATTCATGCATGTTTGGGTAATCTTTTTTCTCTTGTATTCAAGATGTCAATGCTCCATTCTAAACTACCGTTTTCCCCGCCACAGTACACGCTCACTGCTCTGTACTTACTTTGTTCTCAGATTTTATTTTCTTTATCAATTATTCATGTAGGATTCGGCATTGTCACATTGTCATTTTGGTACAAATCAGGAGCAGAGTGGGGCTCTGAAATCTATCGGGATCATTTGTAATGCAGCAGACTATCACGATCCGCTCCTATATTATTTTCTGCCAGTAAAAAATGTGCTTATTACAATAATTTGATGAGAGCTCATCTATGCCTAAAACTACATGTCAAACAATAGGCCTATACAACATAGGCCTATTACTTGTTATGTTAAATAATTTATTTTAAGTAAAGTGTTTAATTCAGTGGTTAATTTACACCTAAAATTCCGATGAATCTATTGATTCTCTGGGCAGGACAGCGTTTTGTGTTTTGCGCAGAGTTAGAGCCTTGTCATTTTAAAACCTTTTCACAATAAGGATCATTCCGCTCCTTCTGTCGTCTTTCCTGTCTGTAAATCAAACAAGCCAACACCGGCCCACATAGGCTGTGGCCAACTGGGAAATCTCCCATGTCTCCCGATTGCTCCTCCACCACTGATACAAATGAAAAAATATCTCTTGCTCACTAGAGTTAAGTGTAGTTATCCATAGGACGGGCCAAGAGCATGCAGCTGTTTGTTGTGATGACATTTACATGATGTAAATGTATGTATGTATGTATGATGTAGCGTGAAGGGGCAGGGGGGAATTGGCTCCTAATACCTCAATGGGCTCCCTCAATGGATTGATATGTTTTTAAAATGTCCAAAATATAAAATAATGATCTACAGGTGTCATAGATTATAGCTTTTTAGCAGACAAAAGTACAATATCTGTAACCAGTTGATTGCTTTGCTTTCATTCACAGAGCAAAAACACCATCCACAGAAGTTTGGATCTGGAGGCCTTTAACCTCCACGTACCCCCACTGCCAGTAAGATCAGTCTGCCCACCATCATCCGGCTGTACCCACCGACAGCAAAACCCCTGCACCTACACGCCAACATGCCGCTGCGTTTCGGACGGGCTAACAACCCTGCCCACGACAGTCCCACTAATCCCAACATGCCTCTGCGCTTCGGCCGAAACAGCGACTTTGCCCATAACCACCATGTCATCCCCAACATGCCCCTGCGCTTCGGCCGGGACAGTGGCTCCACCCCTGACCCCTTCTTGTCCAATCTCAGGGCTCTGCGATTTGGGCGGGAAAGCGACTCAACTTCAGGGAACAACCCCACCATGCCGCAGAGGTTTTGGGCGTGCCGGAAAAATGTTCCACGTGTGCCCGCAGTGTTCTGACGGAGAGGCGATACAGGGAAACGCAGAGAGACGGTCTTTACTGGAGTCTGCTTAGGACAATCCACAGTTATTGATCACTCTTCCACTGGTAGGATCCTAAGCACCAAAATACAGGGTGCACCGTTTATCCATAGGTTGTACAGTAAAAGATATTAAACCAGCTAGCTAACTGTTGCTAATGCCCACAGGAAAAAGTACTGCTAGTTTTAAAATATGACTTGTGAAATAAGAAGCAATGGGTTAACTGTACATTAATCTAGCACTTGAAATGGCACAGTATTGTATTTTTTGCTCAGAATTTTGCATTAAACCAAAATGTCCACAAATTTAAGCTATTGTCTTTAAACCACCAGCAAGTTTTTAAGCGTTGGAGTTTCATCTGCTGTCTACAATGGGAATTAACAATATAAAACAAGCTAATTAAGTTGTCCATGTAATCCCTCAGTCATCCAAGTCCGATCCATAGTAAAAGCCAAAGTTAAATCTGTCAACTGGACAAAAAGTTGTAGGAGTGAAGACGTTTCACAGCTCATCCAAGCCGCTTCTTCAGTTCTGGTCAGATTGCGTGTGGACACTGCCTTATATCATCTGAAGGGAGGAGCTAACTACACTGAAACTGTAAACAGCTGTTATTTATGGTTTCAGCCTTAATGGGCCTACTGGCTAACTATTGTTCTCTTTGTGTCCTTTGACCCAATGCAAACAAAGGATCCCTGCTAATAGAGCATGGCTTATTATGGGCTTATAAACTCCAGAAAAGTCCGGATCTATCTATGACACAGCAAAGCAGGCAACTTGTGAATGAAGCATTTTTAGGGTCAGAGTAGACAACTTTGGATTTATGGATGATGAAACGACATACAGCTACAACATGGTTAAAAGCTCAAAAAAAGTCAATATTGTGTTGTGTATGTGTTAAAGCTACCATCTGTAATGGTATTGGCTGATCCGGCCCAGATGCATTCTCACATATCACTAATGTTGAGCAAGAACCTTCAAAAAGGTCATTAATTATAATTACCCATTACTTCTCCTCTAAAGTAATTGCGTTAATAACTGCATTACAAATGAAAATGTGTGATGAAAAATACCCAATTACCTGATAAAATAACTATTGAATT
The DNA here is from genome assembly GCA_019594935.1 of Periophthalmus modestus. NCBI lineage: Eukaryota > Metazoa > Chordata > Actinopteri > Gobiiformes > Gobiidae > Periophthalmus > Periophthalmus modestus. The sequence continues at coordinate 16,444,368 of JAIEZT010001318.1, forward strand.
ACAAAAAAAAAAAAAAAAATCCTCAAAGATACACCCCAGCTGCTTTTCCAAGTAAAAAAACGAGCTATATTCAGCCAGCAGAGACTCACACTGTACAGTCACAACAATGCAGGGCAACAAACCGCAGCAGACTGTGGCTAAACAGCACATTTATCAACTGCTTTAATATCAGAACGTTACAAACTTGCGCACACGCCACATGACAGCGCCAATACACTTGTGAAACCAGAGGTGAACCGCCAAATAGATATCAAATTAGCTGTATTTATAATAAGTAGCATGACCAGAGCCACTTTTGCAACGCTGACCTAATTTTAGCAATCTGTAAACTCCAAACACACACATCAGTCCCAGTGTAGTCGTCTCCCGGTATTCTCCTGTCACAAAAGAATGCCAAATAATAATATAGATCAATAGAATCCACAAGAATCTGCACATTTCTTCATGTGTGTTTGAAAACAGCAAGTATCTGCCCGCTTGTCAGCTCTAAACCAATATAATGTCAGGAAACTCTGCACGGCTGCCTAACGCTGCTTCCGATCGATCACAGTCAATCTCTTTTTTAGCCAATCACTGTCTCTAATCCCGCGCTTTTCCCAAAACAAAGGAAAAAAACTTTGCAGCTCCTCTGAATGAGACGAGAGAGCCAAGTCTGATCTGTCACCTCTGATATGACTCACAGTGAAATAACTTGACCTGTTATATCGGCAGTAACTATAACAGTATTATACCCAGCACTGAATATCACTACTAGATGCTATCGATGTCACTGCAGTCCGTGTGACAGCTTTGGTTTGACAGAAGACGACCAGAGAGCACAGGTGAGTCTAACATGGGACATGTGAGACAACGGGGGAACAGGTGACAAATGACTATGCAAAAAATACGTTTGAATTGGTAAATATTGAGAGATCCCACCTGCTGAAGCCGAAACAACAAATTATAAAATGATTGACATTCTTGGGGTTGCCAGACTGCAGTTTTTGCGCTTGTATCTTTTTGGGACTAATTGAGAAGAGGTACAGTTGTTTCTGGGACAATAAAAGACTTTATAATTTGATTCAGACAGGAGGCTACATAGCTGACTTATTATGACATCAAGAGCTATATGTAACGCGTGTAGGCTAGGGTTTGACTGCGACCACGGTGAGGCAAGTATGACTACTACGGGCAGCATCAGAAGATCGGTTCTTTTGGAGCCTGGGGTGTGAATAAGACAACCAACCAGTATTGAAATTTTAAAGCAAAAATGTATTAAAATGTACACAAATAATAAGTATACAAAACAGACAGTAAAGCAGTGAATAGGTGTTGTGGTGAGTGCAATTATTCAATGTCCATGTTTTTGATCCAGAGTTCAGAGAAATTATATAAATCCAAGGGGGAAAAATGATCAGCAGCAGGATAAAGTTATTTAGTCCTACCGCATGGTTGGGTAGCTCACCATCAAGGTGTGGAATGTGTTCCAGGTTCTCTTTTCAGTCCAGAAAAAAACTGACCTATGAAGGTCAAAATAATAATAAATTAACATTTGTATAACAAACATAAAACGTCTACATTTGCACAATGTGTTCTGTACATGCAGAGATATACATAATAATACACATGATGTGTAATACATACACATCAATATATAAATAAGACTATTAAACACATAATCATAATCAGTAGTGTACTTTTTTCCATAAAATCAAAAATAATTGGTTTAATGCTAAAGCAGATTCTGAGAAAATTAAAGTTGCGCAATAAATCTGAATTGTAGCTACGTTTCGAAAAAAATGGAGGCGTATAGCCGAATCAGCGTTCAGAGAAAAAAGTAATCAAATGTGGGCAAAATCAAATTATATGAGCAATATAAAACAATGCTCCAAGTAATTCTATTGTTATTTACAATTCGGGTTTACCGTATCTGAAATTAGCTCTGTATTGAAATAAAAAAAATTAGTAATGTTTAAAGAACTCCATGCGCGAGTAGACAGTGTAAATGTACAAGAGGCACTAGGAGAGTTTTGAATAGGAGCGGTAGCGACGATATCAAACAAAACGTTGAGCGTTATTTAACAACAAAAGCACGTCCGCTAACCACAAAATTCATATGCCGATCTGTACTTAAACAACTCACCGTTGAGAAGAGGAGAGTTTAAAGTAAGAAGTATGTTGTAGTTTGCAATCCCAGCGTATTCGAAATACCGACCACGCCACGCCACAGCCACAGTGAGGAGCATAGGAGGAGACAGGTAAAATACTACGATTTTATGTTGAAATGAGATTCTATCTAAATAAAGAGTGTTTGTTTTTTTTTTTTTTTTTTTATCATCGTGGTATCGGAATCAGTATTGAGTATCTAGTCTATTCCTTAGTATCAAATTTTGAGAGGAACAAAAGTGAAATCTTAATTTTCACTTTTTTGTCCAATAGCACACACAGCTCAAGGTTTATTCAAATATGGTATTTCCTGTTCCTCTCATTACAGCTCTTCCCTTCCTCTACTCCTCTGGTGATGACACATTCTACAGAAATGACCAGAACGTAGCACATCCACTATGGTTACATGCACAGACATCTCCAAGTGCGCTAATGAACCAAAATGAAATAGTCTTTACCCCAAAACCTGTTAGACCTCTCTTGTCCCAGTTCGAGCAGGTCAAAGAACTGAACAGTGTAGGTGCAAATTCAAGGCTAAGAGTCATTCAGGGGGAGTCTGGTAATTTAGCTCAGACTTTGGAGCTATAATTGCTGAGAAAAAGCTACATATAGCCACACCGAAATAGATAAGCGACATATCATTTACATTGAGGATTTGATTTTCCTGGAACAAAACCAGTTACCACTTTAATTCTGAAAAAAAACTGTTGGTTTACCCCTAAGAGGACTGTCTCTGATCAGAATGGTCACTACCTAAATCGCACAAGCTGTAACCAATCATTAGTCGGTGCTAGTGCGCCTCTGCAGCTCAGTGAGAGAATTCTGCAGGTTCCGCGCTTTCACATGAGGCCTGTCCATATACTGAAAATGAGAAAAATGTGTTCTCAGTCTGCAGGTTAAGGCACTGGCAACCCAGGTTCAGTTGTGACTGTAGTACTGTAGGACCATAGCCTACAGTTCCTTAAAAAAACACTATATTTGGTTCTAGGAGTGACCACTAGAGACAGACAAACACCACACAAAATTTCAGCCTAATCACAAACACATTTCTCTCTGTGTATGGTCCAGATAACAAAAGTCATGTATTTAATAATTCACTTGTTTGTATTGATGGGAAAACTTTGTGTGTGACTGGTGTGACTGTGGACGACAAAAGGAAACCAATCATAGGTTTTCATAATAATCTAATTATGATGTAATTTAGTGGTATAGTAGACTATGGGGTAAACATAATAAATGTGTTTAGTTCAGGGTTGACAGATTTTGTTGTTAATGTGCTGTTTTTTGTATGTAACACTTGTTTGCTATAGCATTAAGTTCTTCTCAGTTAGGAGGCTGGCTGTAGTGAATTGAGACTGCGGTTGTTTTACTCTTGTTTTGGCGTGTGTTACGGCTAACAGTAGTTCAGAAAAAAAAAAAACCACCAGAGAACTTTGGCACGTTTCCTCACATCAGAACGCTACAATATACTTTGTGAAGACAAGTATAAGACAAAAAGTTTGAAAATACAGGTAGCAGCAATGACTTTTAAAAAGGATTCCTTTCTATCTATGTAGCTTAATCAATACTCAAAATTCCACCCAAAATGCAGGGACAATTCACAAGTAACAAACACATTTTTAACAGTTTAAAAACATTCAGATTTTTATCATGATTTGTATTTGTCACACAGAAGATGATTTATTAGTTAAAAGAACAGTTCATAACTGTTCAGAGTAGTATAGCAGCAAGCTAAAAAACACACATTTGTGTAACTGTAAATTTAAGAGCACCCACTATAAAAGTTTTACATTTGAATCATTTCTGAAAGGAATTATTCATGTTGCACCATATTTATAAAATGTATTTATTAAACAGTAACTTTCTACAGACAATATTAGATAGTTTGAACAGTGATAATTTCACCTAATTTGGTGAGCGTTCACATTTCACAGCAAGAAGGTTGAGGGGTCTAACTCAGGGGTGGGCAAACTTTTTGACACACGGGTTCTAAAATTTGACAGAGGGGCCGGGCCAGGACACACACACACACACACACATATATCTATATCTATCTATATATATATATATATATATATATATATATATATATATATATATATATATATATATATATATATATATATATATATATATATATATATATATATATATATATATATATATATATATATATATATATATATATATATATATATATATATATATATATATATATATATATATATAGATAGATATATAGATAGATATATAGATATATAGATATATACATATTACATTAGAGATTTGGCCTTTAACATGTAGCAAAGCATGAATATTCAAGGCTCATTGTACAAATTGTTTTCCAAATGCATTAATTAAATTGATAATTCGTTTATTAAATTTCAGTTAAACAAACGCAGCAGAAATACTATGAACAAGGTTTACCTTTACGTAATTTAATATAATTTGGTCAAGTTTGATGGGCCGGATTAATAAATGCAAAAGGTCCCCTGTGGCCCCTGGCCTGTAGTTTGCCCATGTCTGGTCTAACTCCAGGGTCAGCCAGGCCTTTCTGTGTGGAGTTTTCACTCGCCACACAAAACATGCACAATAATATCCTCCAGCTGAGGTAGTCAAGACTGAAACGAGCTCAAGATCTGGACATGGGTCTTTGGTTGAGAGAGTGTCAAATGCAGAGTGGGAGTATTAAGTAGTAACTTATAAGGAATTAATAAAGTATACCTTAACATTAACCTCATAATGTTCTGTAGCTAAACTACAAGTTAATTGGAAATATGACAAACTGTGTCTTGTCAGTGTTTTGTCTGTCAGATTAAATTAACTCCAAATCATGAATCAGATGTGACAGCCTAATAGTTACTACTCAATGAAGTAACCTGTCTTCACCAAAGACTCTTTTTTTTGGTAATCATTCACAGTAGTATCTTTTACTTGCAATTAGCAAAATTATTTTAAAGTAAAAGAACTCTTAAGTAAGAACATTTTCTGTGTACTCCTCCTTCCTGTGAGTACTACCCATGTATGGTATTAGCTCTGCATACCTGTGTTCTGCGCAGTAAGTGCCAAAGGGGTGTGTCTTTGTAAGAGATTCATTACTACTCTTACCAAACACTTTCCCTCTCTGTACACACAGCTTGTATGGGATCTTTTATAACCAAAAACCAAGGACTCTTAACTCAAAGGATTGAAAAGTTTGACATATTAGCAGTGAAGAAGTTGGTACCTGGGGCTGTGTTCAGGTAAGAGTTGCGATTGACGCCTGTGGGATGAGTCAAAACAAGTCTGAAAAGAGATGACACCAGACGACTCCTAGTCCTGGTTTAAGTTGGTGCCATATACAAAGTTCTATGGAGTCAGTGTTGTTAGCTAGCTACATTTTTAAAGCTAACTGAGCAGAGGTTAGTTGGGCCTACATTTGCCTGGGATACTTAGCTGTTCTTTTGACTTCTAAAAAGTTTATTTTGAAGTAACAGCAGTCTTAACTTAGGGAGTTACCACCTTGAGAATGTCAAAACTCATCTGATCTGTGAAGTTAAGCAGGGCTGGACATGATTAGTACTTGGATGGAGGACCACTAGGGATACCAGGGGCTGCAGTGGGGCAGCAGTGGCTCTATAGTGCATACAGTGTGACAGAGGGCTAAGTATAAAAACACCTGCAATAAATTCAAGCTAGATAATGAACTCTTACTCAAAGAATATATAGTTGTCTCACTTTGCTAAGGCACATACAGCTTGACAAGCCTCTCAAGGGCTACTACTGTAAGCACAGTTGAATAAGGGAAGTGAGGCAGCCAATCTGCGTCATTGCCCCCCTACTAACACTCATACCAAGGTGGGTGAAGTTTATTTATTTATTTAGGAAAGGAACTGTATATTAATGAACATAAGATACATATGCCAGATTTTAGCCACAGGCTAGTTTCCATCTGTTGTCCCTGGACAGGTTGATAGTCACACAACATAAAATACAAGTGTCTTGCCCAAGAACACAAAAGCAGTATGCACTGGTCTGAGTAGGGATGAATGTTTGCGTCCAGGTGGGCTTCCTCTGAGTATCGTACATTGGTGCAGAGTAGCCAGTCTTTCAGATGGCCGCTGTCCCAGGTCCTCCTCTGCTCCTGACTAGTTGCAGCAGCATGCAGTGCCCTATGGGAACAATAAAGTTCAGTACTTTACATAACGTCATATTAAGGTTGTGAAATGATTGTAAGGTTTCTCTTTAACTGTAACACAATAATGTTTGACATATAAGATCATAGTATATTTTTTTTTTTCCCCTCAGGGTGTGATGATGGGGGACATAAAGAAGGGCAAGTCTGTGTTTGTGAAGAAGTGCGCACAGTGCCACACGGTGGAAGAGGGGGGCCGACACAAGGTGGGGCCCAACCTGTGGGGCCTGTTTGGGAGGAAGACGGGACAGGCCCCTGGGTACAAATACACCCAGGCCAACATCGAGAAGGGTGAGGCAGACCAGGGTGGAGATGTTTAGAGCTCATTAATGGCACAACTTTCTGAGGCTACTGTGAATTAAATAAAATATTTAACTTGTGTTAAATTATACTGACAGAAAAGAGGCAGAACTATGGGTCAGTTTTTGTTTCATGTCGACAGAGATATTAACCATGAACCAGGTCAACAAATCTGCAATATGACAGTTTCAGCAAATACAGCACTTTCAAAACAATAAAAGGCAGCATGGTGGTCTAAATATGTTATGTTTTAGCAGTTAATATCGAAGAAGTGCAAATAACAACAGCAAATTCCACCATAGAATCTGTCCTCCAGCTCAGTTTAAACTATAGGGACCACTGTACCTCACTAATGCCTATGTTGATGTTTATTGAAGGAATCACATGGGATGAGGAGACCCTGCGCATTTATCTGACCAACCCCAAAAAGTACATCCCAGGAACCAAGATGATCTTCAGTGGCATCAAGAAGAAAAAAGAGAGAGAGGATCTGATAGCCTACCTCAAAGACTCCACCTCCTGAAGCCCTCCTGGAGACCGTACTAATACATGCTGGTTTCTAGTGTTTCAATGGAGGACAGATGAAAACTGCTGCAGCGTGATGAAAAGACGGACAAAGATTTGGAAATTTTACCTTTTGGGACTATATGAAAATATTGGGGTTTGCTGTTGTCTAAAAGTGACAGGTTTAAATGTACTATATTGTGATAAAATGCGGTTATCTTTTAGCATTATAGGGCTATTTCATCAAAAACATTCTATACATAATATTAACTTTGTTTCAATTTTCATTTATTAATTTAAAGATGCACCAAGTAACTTTTCTGATGGAGGGGTCTACAGTTTGCTTGTTTCCATGGAGATGTTATTACTATATACCTGGGATTTTCCAAATTACATGTATCTATCTCCAAGAAGGTGACGCCACTTGGTCAGCGCTGTAGAGAGGCAAGCCTACTATGGAACATTCCCGGCAAGGCATTAACATCTCAATGTAGACAAGTAGGTAGTGAGCCCTCCACAAGAAAAGTTACATAGTGTAGCTTTAACAATGCCCAAGGACAAACATGTTAGAACCAGATTTTAGATTAGCAAGCTTATTTCCATCTGTAGTTCTTAAAAAGGGAGGAGGTTAAGAGGGACACAGTGCAATATATTTACAGTGCAACAATACTCATACATTCCATTACATACATTTACAGTCATTTTCCAGTCTCCAGGAAGTCCTCCACTGCACTCCAGTTTACTCCCTCTGGTGCTGGTTCTGGTTGGTTAATCATCAAACTCCAAATAGATATCATGCTGAAGAAGGGAGAGACATTGTGACATGTTACGGTTTTGCCAGGCAACTTTTAAAGGTCTCCAAAGTCAGGCTTAAAACAACTTCAGATGGTAGTTGGTTCCTGGGAAAGTGCATGCATATTTTTAGTGTTTGTACTTTTACCTTTTACAGTGAACACTTTTTTTACTTCACTACATTTGTGAGATGGTATCTGTATTTTCTACTCCAGCTCCTCTGGTGGGACCCCAAGGTGTTCCCAGGCAAACCAAGAGACATCGTCCCTCCAGCGTGTCCTGGGTCTTCCCCTGGGTCTGCTCCTGGTGGGACATGCCCAGAACACCTCTCTAGGGAGGTGTCCAGGAGGCTGAGCAGATACCCGAGCCACCTCATCTGGCTCCTCCACCTCGGCTCTACTCCAAGCACCTCCCGTGTAATGGAGCTCCTCGCCCTGTCTTTAAGGGATCAGACCCTGGGGGGGATAGGTTCTGATTCTTGTCTGAGAGTTTATTGCTAGTGCTGGTACAAATAGCCTGCTCTTTTTCTACCCATATTAATTTTTTTTTTTAACTGTTGGAATATTTCTGCTGGCCTATATGTAATTCATAAATATCTTTTATTTGTTTGTAAATAACGTTGTTACTTTTTAAAACTTTTGCACATGGGTTCAGAGGCTTTGTTTGAATGGATAATCTTAATATATCTAAACTGTTGTGTTTAAGGTATGGGAAATAAAATTTGACTTAGATTATCCCCAAAATAGCCTCTTGAGATTGTCATCATTCTTTTTACTACGTTGTTCTAGACTGCTATGGCATAAATATCTCCAGCAGGCGGCGTCATTTTGTCTTGAGACCGGATTCCCATATTAGCAGCAATAGCAGCAGACCAGACCAGACCCCCCCCCCCCCCCCCCCCCCCCCCACACACACACACACACACACACACACACACACACACACACACACACACACACACACACACACACACACACACACACACCAGACTGTCTACCGCTGTCCTCCTCCTCTCCTCCCCGCTCAGTGCTGCCAGTGCCACCGCTCCGCTGTGGTCAAGTGGCGCACTCCGCAGGACCTGACCCCCTACGCCCCCACTGCAGCCACTATCTGCGCCTTCACTTCCATCAGGACACAACCGGGACATCCACAATCCACTGGACTCCACAATCACGTTTGGTATCGAGCGGGACAGGAGGACATAGGAGGGTCGATAGCGCATCCGATTTACGAGCGCTCTGCCCGGAACGCACCGACAGCATTGATCCGTCAGAGCGGTACTACCGGGGAAAAGAAGGTAAGAGATCCGGGCATGAAGCTTCACCAAGCGGGTGAACGTGTGCATGGTTGTGCCTGTTTGACACGTCTGCTCCGGGACAGGTTGTACCTTGAACAGAGATGGTTCGAGACAGACGCCAACGACCAGTCTGGGATTCTATGTGAAAATCCTCCAGATACAAGTTATCAGCTTCCAGATAGCCTTATACAGTTTGCACTTCACCACCTTGCAGAAAGCTATTTAATCTTTGATTTTCAACCATTGTGCTAAACACGTGCCCTGAGGAGCAGGTGGGCCTGTCATGTTTCTGTTTTGCATTTTTGCAGTGACCTAAGACTGGAACTAAAATATCAAATCCTAGGCATCATCATCAAGAGCCACATAGAATTTTTGTAAATTTGGTAATTGTATTTTTGTAATTTGGTATCTTTTCAACCAAAAAATGTACAACATCTCAAGGGCGCTGCATTCAGTTATTTTATTATTGCTCATTGAACATAATTTGAATAGGATTACATTTAATGTGAATGATGTAACTAGTTGCAGTAGGATCTTTTAAGTGTCCATTGCATTGCAGCTGTATGGACAGTGGCTCAGTGGTTAGAGCAGTGGGACCTTGTTCATTATGTCCTTACTCAAGATACTTCATCCATCTTGCCCAGTATGAAAAAGTTGTGTGTTGGTAGTCGGAGAGGCCAAAGAAACAGATTTGCAGCCTCCCATCTGTCAGTATGCCCAAGGGCAGCAGTGGCTACAATAGTAGTTTACCAGCACCAAGTCTAATCTGAATGAATAATGACAATAGAGTAGCGCTTTCAGAGGCTTGGACAAGCCTGTAAAGCACATTACAAGTGTAAAGCATTATTATTATTATTATAAACCCAACTATCTGGAGTAAAGTCTTCTATGGAGTTCTTATTGACATAAATTGCATCTGTGTAAGCGGTGTAATCACATTCTTTATATTTTAGGTTGGCTATTTATTGTGGCCAACATGTGTCAGCTGCATTTCTCTGTTTTGTCTCATTTTTGAGCATGATCTTCAGGGCACCTGTCTCCAGACCTTTGGACAGGATATGGGTTAGGAGTATCTAGCTTCAGGATTATCTTATTGTTTGTTTAGTGATGCTACTATGCTTTTATGACCACCCTACTACTTTTACAGGTTAAATTACAACTCAAACTCTGCTATGTGAACATAAACACTCTGATATTGAATGTACTATAAGACATCAGAATTCACATTTTGGTCTGGTGTCAAGGCTCTCTCAGACCAGAACACCAGAGCTTCTGCTAGTGAAGGGGACTGTGGAGTTCCAAAGTCTGGAACATCTTTTGGACAGTCCAGTTTATCTTCTGTTGGACCCAGACTGTGGAACACTCTTTCCCATGACCCTCAAACTGTAGAGTGACAATAACATCTTTGCCAGGCATCTGAAACTGTGGCTGAAATCAGGGCAGAGCTGTACACATGAAAATGCTGTATGAAATGTTTACGTACTTAAACTCATTTGACATTTTCTTAAAGTACTCCTACTCCTATAACTTTCCCATGATACAGTAATATTTGTGGTTGATTATGTGCATGCCCCACAGGAGAGCTTCAGGATGGCCCTGCTCCAGCTCTGTGCCCCCCTGCTCCTCTTGACTCCAGCCTGGGCCTCCAAGCCTTCATACTGGGACAGCATCATGTCTGCTCACTCTGGTAAGATCAGAGCTTTTAAACTGTTATTACATCAAGATTCAGATCACACCAAACTCGGACGGGTTACATAACTGAAGCCTCCACTTTCTGGGTCTGATGTGCAACACTTTCCAAAACAGTGGCATACTGTGGTGATGAACTGTATGTAGCTTACACTCTTACTGTGTTAAAAAGGTACTACAGTCACAACTGAACCTAGGTTTCCAGTGCAGTACCAGGTGGCTGCAGGTGCTGGTAGTAGTGAGGATTCAGATGAGAGAGTCCTTGTATGTTTAAACCAACTGGATTTCAGCATCAAAACCCAAAAAGAGAAGTTTTTGTAATTAAGAATAAATCAGCATTACAATTGTTATTAGTAAAAGCTATATTTGATGTATACATGGTTACCTCATATCTGGGGACACATATAGGTCATGTTTAAAAAAATTTAAATATAAAAATCTTACCTAAACTCCAGCACATGCAGCCAATCATTAATCAGTGCTAGTGCAGCCTCTGCACTCACAGAGTGAATTCTGGAAGTTCTGAGCTTTCACATGAAGCCTGTCCATATACAGAGAATGAGAAAAACTTGTATTTGTCCTCTGTCTGCAGGTTAAGGTACTGGCAACCCAGGTTCAGTTGTGATTGTAGAACCTTTTTAACCCAGGTGATAAATAGATAGTGTTGTGGAAAAATAATATCTCTTGATGTTAATAATAATCCATTTGGAAAGCCTTGGAGGGTTATGAAATACAAAAAGTCTCCCTCGGGTCTCTCACCAGATCATCTGTGCCCTGAGTTGTACAAAGCGGAAAGACTTTGGTTTCACAGCCATGAGTTAATGAGATTTTACACTTGAAGACAAGTAAAACAACACAAAATTTCCTGTGGGATGAGGACAGTGCCTGTTGAGCCTTGACGTGTTAACGTCTGGTCTGGGTCTCTGACAGACTGACATGGATCAAATGCATTTACACAAACACATATGATAAAAAATATTTTCTTTACATCATACACAAACATTTTATTTATACTTTCTCCTTTTTTGTTATTCATTAATCATACTTCATGAACAATGATTGTCACAAACACAACAATCTTAACACTATTGACAGTGCCAGCTACTGCCATTGGTCTTCATGTTTGAACAAAGTGATGGGGAATTTGTTTTAACCAAAACTTGTTAAAAAAACAGTCTAATAGTATCCGGAGGCATACAGGCACATTCCACAGTTCCAGGGCTGTGGTTAAGGACATGAGGAACAGGATGAGGATTTTCGAGATCTGGGTCCACATGAAGGCACAAATGTTAAGACAAACACAATCTCTGTCAGTATGTTATTATTTTACAGAGGGAGTTGTAGTTTTTTGTTTTCACTTAGGTTTGGTCCAGGTGGAGGGTTATCATCTGGCTTTAGACCACTCAGCTGTCGTGGTTGGTTCACTGTAGTTGTCGTTATCTTGAAGAGCATTGTCAGGATGATGTTCTCTCTACAGTCACTCATTCTCAGGCTCAAGTTAGTCGCTGTAACCAATTTTTTACACTGTTGGAGCTACTGATTCAACGTTTTAATGGATATCAATCTCTAAATGATAAAACTTGTCCTCTCACACTGAAATTTTCTCAAACTTAAACCTTATTTTCTAATACTTCCTCTTTGACACATTTATATGTCAGTTTTGTTCTGAGTTGGCTTAAAACTAGTTAAATTGCACAGAATTGTTAGTGGTTAGTTGCTAGTGTTAGTTAGTGTGATTAAATATTTCACACACTAAGACACTTTGCGGAGTTGTTATCATTGGGTTCTCTGACAAAAAACACTTCTGCAGTGTTTTAAAATGCAGAAGCTATCCTGGCTCTGCAATTGGTCCGATACCGAAAACAGAAAAAAAACACTGTCCTGGAAACTTAAAATTAAAAAAATGAAGTTAAGGAAAAATCAATGACATCAACTACACTGTACTATAAAAAATGACTAATATGTTGGCTTCACATGTCAAAAATAGTAAGCAATGAATGGAGGTAGCACACGCAGACTTGCCATCTCCAGGAATGCCAAATACACCAGCATTCTTAGACTTGGAAAGGACCTTTTTTCCACACAGGATGTTAAGGTCCAGAAGACAAGTTCTCTTTTGAAGTCTGTGATTCGGAAAAAGGATGAAATGCCCAATGACATGACTGTAGGGGAAATTTTGACCTTGAAACTTCCGATGAACAAACCGGGCAACAAAGGGAACAAGAGTACAGTGCAGATGAAGGAAGCAAGGAAGGACAACACAGTGATGAAGAGTAGGCTGCAGGTGGAGAACCCGAGGGAGGACAACAAAGGGAACATCAGCATCACCATCAAACACCATCAAAATACACAGAGTCAATGTCTTACAGAAAATGGTCACCCAGTTCAAAAGCCCTGAACTTCTTGACTACCCCTTAAAGTATAGTTCTATCAATGAGAGGGGGTCGATGAGCAAGGTGTGTCTCGTGAAGCATATCCTGCATGTTGGGTGGAGTTCTTTGAGAGATCGTCTGAGGTCCAAGATATGAGGATACCTTCGCTTTGCCCTAGGTGACAAGATAAGTGGAAGGCTGTAGGAAGGACTTTAGTAACGGCTTTAAAGATCTGTTTTTAAAGATCTCCAAGGAAGAAATAAGTTCCCTATTTGAATCCATGCGTGTGACAACAGTTTCGACCAAAGTATGCTCTTGACTATATGTCAGAAGGTGTAGGCAATGTAGAATGCTTTCAAAGGTCCTATTGAGCAGTAGTCGTTGCAGTCAGTAGTTGTATAACAAAAAAGAAGAACACTGAAGTTATTAAATGCTTCTTCAACAACAGTAGCGAAAATCTAGAGTTTACAGTCCCCAGATGATGCAGGCCTGTTAAGAATCCTAAGGTACATGACAGGATCTGAAGTTATCATGTGACACATACTTGTAGGCGTGTTCTGAAGCCGCTGCACACCTACAGTTTGTATAGGCATGTGCCAGTAGGAAGCAGCGCCGGGCTCACAAAAGGGAATGGAGACCTGTGAACAGCGGCGACCAGAGAGCGCTATTTAAAGGCTCATGGGCACGAAACAAAACAACTGGGAGCAAAACTATGAAAATAATACTTTACTAAATATACACAAAAAAATAGGCAAACATTTAAATAAACTACTGACTAACTAGAAATAACAAAAATACACAGAAAAAAATAGGACTAAATTCTATGACCTAAAACTGGGGAAAAAAATCACTGCAAAAATGTAGGCAAATACAAAAACGTATAGGGGGAAAATGTACTTTTAACACCAAACATAACACCCAGAAGTGCATGGTGAGATCGATAACATCTTAACATCTCAAAACTCTCTTTGTTTTCGACATGGCATAAATTGCTGGTGCAGTATATTTAATTCAGATGAGGTCAGGCAAAATGAATATTGTTAAATGCAGATTTTTGTTGTTATCAGATTCACAGCAAACATATATAGACTACCACTCTTACTCATTAAAATGCACAATTTAAAACAAGGTTGGTTGATATAGTTTCATTTTATTTTTATATATAAGTGTGGTAGCTGTAATCAGAAATAATTAGATTTTTTGTACAACTTATACAATTGTTTGCAGGTATTCAGTCACCAGTCACTACAAAATGTAACCTAATATGACTGTCCCTAAGCAGTAGCCTACCTACCGGCACTTAAAAAATGCGGTTCCCTGCACTGTGCTATACACAGAGATATATGATAAGAATATTTTCTTCACAACATGACTGCAAATGCATTTCCATCATAACAGATAGAACACTTTATCACAGTCCTTACAGTAAGAGACCAGGCTACATACTGTTACTTCAAAAAAGGCTCACACACTGCTATATCCCAAGAAAAGTTGAAAGGCCGCTGCAATCAATTAATTAATAAAGTAACTAGTTGCTGTGGGATCTCAAAAGTGTCCTTTGAATTGCAGCCAAACTTGTAACTCAAAGACCTGCAGCAAAGTCTTCTATGACATTTTGATTGACACAAATTGCATCTATGGTACTTTTATAATCAATTGTTGATATTTACTGCATTTATAGACTGTACTGCATTTATTTACCGTAGCCAACAAAAAAGACAATGTGTCCTCTGTATTTACTTTTACCTTCAGTAAGTGCTTCAGGGAAACTGTCAGGAGCAGTGGGCACGGCAGGGCCCACACTCTGAGAACTTCAGTTATATTCAGTAACTCTTAAAGCTTTATAATGCATTCTGTAACTCAGTATATTTGTAATGCACATGTCATTTTAAGTGTACCTTGTGTCTTATAGCTCTGAGGATGCTGAACAGTCCTCTGCGGTTCGAGCCCTGCTGTTTGTATGCTCCGCCCCCTCCTCCTCTCTGTTCCCGCCCCCTCCTCAGCTGGAAGAGAGGACGCCCAGTAAGAGCAAAATTTGTCTTACCCCAGTACAGATACAATGTTTAATTGGCAAAATAAGTCTGCAGTGTACTGTCTGCATCTAATTACAAACTGTTTTTATTGTCCAATAATCAGGATGTGCACATTAGCATGCTAGTTGCTTTACAGTGACACTCTAATCTCTCTGAAAGTTGTGAAAAGTGCTTACGAACTCATTGCAGTGGATGCTCGGGATGCATAACGCCAATGAGTGATAACTTTGGACCACTGCAAAACATTTTAAAATGAATTATTTCTATTTTTCACATTTTTTAAGAGAGTCAAAATCAGGTACAGTGCTTTTAACGTTCACATAACAGTTTAAACTTGTATGCAGGAGGGAGGCAGCCTACTGGAGCCTGCTATCACTTTCCACACTGAAGAAGAGGAAGAGGAGCCCCTGAAAACCCAGATCAGGAAGTCCAGGGTGTGTCCAAGGACCTCCAGGACCCCCAGGACCTCAGGGGCCAGAGGTACGTTTCCACTGCTACATTTGACCTGTATCCTAAAAAGGTGTATAATTAGAGACACTGTTCTGTATTAAGCTCAGTTACTGAAGTTAGATTTTTAATGTGAGCTTTATTTTAACACATGCTGACTGTAAAGAAATGACTTACCTGAAACTACAACTGGTGAGATGATTTGTGCTGTCAAACAAGTCCCTCTCAAATAGCATTACAGTGACAGCTAGCTAGCATTAGCCAGTTTTTCTGTTAGCCACTCTCGCCCTTTGTTGAAAATCAAACCCCTAAACAGGTCCAAGAACCATTGATCAAGTTTTTCTTGAGTTTTCAGACAATCTAAAAAGTTGCCAGTGCCACTTAAGCAAACTAGATTAAACAACTAATCAAATAGACCTGGAGTAGTTTAACCCTATAGCGTCGGATGCTATTGCCGCCAATAGACTCGTGGTTGTGGACTTTCCATTACTGTTATTCCGCAACCAATTGTTCTATCATGTAACTTCAAACGGCATCTCGAAGCAGAGGCATGGGGCTATTTAAATATTTTTACTGTCATTACGGTAATGTGCTTACGTCATCCCTCGAGATGACCAATCAGAGCGCAGGTGTTGCCGGGACTCTCCCAGTCAGTTATTTGAGGCATCAAAAGAAAAATAAGGATGGATATGTAAAATAGAGGTAGTTGTGTGAGATAAGGCAAATGTACATGGTGATACTTACTTTTAGAAAAAAAGTCTAGGCTACATGGTCTATAATGTGCTCAGTTCTTAGAGCCTTGAATTTACATAATGGCACAATTGGTTGCGGAGTTATGGTAATGGAAAGTCCCCAACCGTGAGTCTATCGATGGCAACAGCATCATCCGACGCTATCGGGTTAAGACGTGACAGCAACTCCTAGAGAACCTGGTGAACAGTTATCTCCCTCCATTGAAACCGAAACACACAGCTGGACATTAAGGCTGGCTGCTACAGGTGTGGTAACTGTACCTATTGTGAACATGTACAGCAGACTCATTCTTTCACAGACATTTACATCAGGTCAAAGTTTAAATATCAGAAAAATCATTAATTTGAACATCACTTATGTGGTACACCGACTCGAATGTCCATGTGGTCGTTTTTTGCATAGGCAGAACAAAACGCATCTCTAGCACTTTTGTATTATTTCTATTATGTTGTTGTTATTTACACTAATGTGAACATGAAGTACGCCTAATTTAAATGTCTTGTTAAGGACCAAATTCTGCTCTTCTGTTCCATCATTCATCAGGTGACTGTGTGCCAGCCCATTTTGAACATGTGACCAACACCTATGACTTTAAATCTGCTCTGTGACAGCCATCTCGAGTTTGCCCCGATGAAGGCCGAAGGGTCGAAATGCGTGATTTGAACTCTATCTACTTTTTGACTACCTCCGTCAGGCTTTTTTGTCTCTGCAAAGTGTCAGCATATACTATACTGACAACATTTTTGTCCATGGACCTTTCTTTCTTTTTTTTCCTTTTTTTTTCTCAGAATCTTTAAACTTTTAAACACTTTTAACTAGAGGGGCATGGTTTTAGGAGGAAGGAATTTTTTTTGTTTGTTTGTTTGTTTTTTATTATGCATTATAATTCCTTAAGATATTGTGTAAATAATAGCAGCCTTTGTGATTTGATCATTGTGGCACTTCAATTTGAGATTTTGACTTGATTGCAACAGACCTTGTACAACTATAATGTAAACTATAGTGTAAGCTACCTCTTGCATTTCATCTTGACACTCCAAAAGTCATCCAACGCACCCTAAATTTAACAAAGTGAATTTTTTTTTAGCCTTGAAACCCCATTAAACCATCGATCACAAATACATAATGATATCATTTTTCAGGGTGACATGGGGCTGCCTGGAATCCGTGGACCCAAAGGGGAAAAGGTACGCTAAATTTGTAGCTTAAATATATTTGTGATATATTTCTATGGAGATATATCTGGTTGTGTCACTGCTAGCACGCTAACTCTGCCTCATTTGTTCTCTGGCAGGGAGAAATTGGACGCCCGGGGTCAAAGGTGAGCCGCTTCTATCTCGGATGTCCTTGGTGTAATAGCGTCCGGCTTGTCTGTCTCAATGTTGATATGATTTGTGCGCACAAGTAGGTCGCGCTACATTAGCTTCCATGGCTAGCGCTGTCGTTATTCGGTGAGGCTGACAGCAGACATGTTGCACCGCGGTTAGCTGAGTCGCGCATAACCTCGTCTCTATATCATTTGCTTGATTTTCTCGCAGTGCTGATCCAAGAATCCATCGCACCACCCTCCCTCTCCTTGTTTCTTAGCGTTTTAATCTTGCTAAGTGCTTTGGCTCGCGGTGATAAATGGTCGTAGCCGCAGTCAGGCCGCAGGCTGCTGGCTAAGTAAGAGCGAACGTTAGCGTAGACAGATCTGGTTTTATTCTGTCTTTCAATCTTCAATATGCATTCTCCCAGTGTGATTGGTGAACACAGCAACCAGTTTGGAGCACAATTTGTATCAGAACTGCATTTATCCAAAAGCAACAAATCTGCAAAGTTCTTGCCTGGGATCCAGAATACACCCTTCAATACTAGGGGACTGAAAAACTGATATCTCTGTATAAAAAATACAGAGATATTATCATGCCATGCAAGCAAAGGTCTAGAAACATTATTATTATTATTAATTTTTTTTATCTTTATTTATACAGGAAAATCCCAATGAGAGCATCAGACTATTTTTCATGAGTGCCCTGTTGAAATATAGAACAAACAAACAAACAAGACAAATAGGTGAATTTAAACCATTAAAAACAGGTACGGGTGTGATTATAAATTGTTATCACAAGATTATTAAACTAAAGGCTTTTTTCCCCATTTCAGTTCTAGTGCAGCCAGTTTTTAAATGTAGACAATCATGAGAGTTCAAGTTCCTGTATCAAAGTGAAACTAGTGAGATATTCAGGCAGTCTATCAGGGAGTCCCTTATAAATAAATTTTATACAGTGTTATTCTCCTCTGACCTATAGCCATGGCCAACCTACTTTTTCATAGTGTACAGCGATAGGTTTTAAATTAATCACCTGTTATAAAACAAAAGGCTGAGTGAGAGTGTGTCTAAAGAGGCTGAAGTCTGCATGTACACTGTATCTCCATAATCGAGAACAAAAAGAAAAGTTGCTTAAACAATTTATTTTCTGTATGTCCTCATGATTGGACAGTGTGTCTATGAGATACCTGAGCTCCAGGGTGGAACTCAGCCCATGGGATGGCATGCCATAGGCGAACCGCTGAGGAGCCTGGGACAGGTCTTATACTGTGAAGAACGCGTTTTCCTTACCAACCAAGGCTGATTGATGATTAATTACATGTTGCGGCAAGGACTTTTTGCCCTCTTTTCCATGTTTTGTTGTATCTTTATGGACATAGGAATGACTCTGATTTTGTAGTTGTAATGCAGTGGGTTCCACTGTGATATCCCACGAGGATTTAAGAGGGGATCATTTCTCCTTGTGACTTGATAGATATGGAAACTCATCTATTTGACAGCTCCAAGTGTTTTCCTATTTCTTTACTATTTGTAAAGAGGGACCACTGAATCAGTAAGTAGATGCAGTTCTCTAGTTCTGTCATACTCGCTTCCAAGTGTAGATAGTTGTCACAGTGTGTCAAGCCGATGAGCGATGCCATACTTCAGGCTAGGCCCAAAGAAAAGGGCTCCACCACCGTGCCCGTACAAGACAAGAGCAACAGTCATAGAAATCCACCGAATTTGTTACGAACGCTTGCCGCAGAGCTGGATTGCACAATGGCAAAGTGAGACGCCACCCCACAAGAAGCATCATATAATACTCTGATACTGACACCATTGCCATTCCTCTCCACTGTATTACTGTTTTACTTATTCTCATCTTTGGTGCTCACAATCAAAGACCAGATGCATAAAAATAAATTGATAAAAGTCTGCAAAAGCACTTTTTTTATCTGCTATGGAGCAAGGTTTTTGTAGGTACTTGCTGCTGGTTTAGTGGGGTGCTCTTGATCCTGTTAGATCTGAGTGGTGCTTTTGACACTGGGTGGGCACTAAACTGGTTCAAGTCCTATCTAGGAAACAGGAGTACTTTGTTGAAATAGAAAAATGTGTCTCAGATAAAATGTCCCTGAGCTGTGGGGTGCCCCAGGGTCAATCCTTCAATCTCTACATGCTGCCTTTGTGCCAGTTAATACACAGCAATAATGTGTCCTACCACAACTGTACAGATGGCACTCTGCCCCTGTGTCTCACTGGCAGTAGGTGAATATGGACCAGTTTATTCACTGCATCCAACAGATCAGTGTATGGATGCAAAACACTTTCTTCAGCTAAACTCAGACAAGACTGAAGTCATAGTCTTTGGCCCATAGAAAGAGAGATAGTGCTAGCAGTCATTTCCAGTCTCTCTCTAAAACCTTCAAATCAGGCAAGAAATCTAGGGCTAATAATGGACTTAGACTTGAACTTTAACAGCCACATCAAATCAATAACATCTGCAGCTTTTTTCCATCTAAAAAGCATTGCAAAAATCAAAGGTATACTGTCAAAACCAGACTTGGAGAGACTTATCCATGCATTTGTCTCCGGTAGATTAGACTACTGTAAAAACCTGCTCACTGGCCTCTCCAAACGAGCCTTAAAACAGCTGCAGTACATCCAGAACGCTGCTGCTCGGGTCCTGACTAGAACCAGGAAGTACGAGCACATAAGTCCTGCGCTCAGGTCTCTGCTCTGGCTCCTGTGGCTCAGAGAATAGACTTTAAAGCAGCTCTGCTTATGAACAAGTCTCTGCATGGCCAAGCACCAAAGTACATCTCCCACATGTTAGTGCCACATGAACCATCTCACACTCTGAGGACTTCAGGGACCAGCCTCCTGCTGGTGTCCAGAGTCAGAACTAAATATGGAGAATCAGCATTTCAGTTTTATGCAGCTAAAACCTGGTACAAGCTTCCTGAAGATGTGAGACAGGCCTCTACTTTGACAATGTTTAAATCCAGGCTCAAAACAGTTTTGTTTAGCTGTGCATATGACTGAAAAGTTTTTTATTTTTTTTCTCCTTTAATGTTAAGTTTCTGATGATTATTTATGTCTTGATTTGTTGTTTTCTGATTTTAATGTATTTGTTACTATGTAAAGCACCTTGAATTACCTAGTGTGCGAATTGTGCTACACAAATAAACTCATCTTGTCTTGCAACAAGGTGCAATAGCTGCCAATCAAACATGTTGGATTGATATGTTCATATTTGGATTTATGGACAAAATTGTGAAATAAAAACACCAGAACCTGTAGAGCGGGTTAAAATGAACATTTTAAGGTCATAACGACGAGCCTGACGGCAGCAGTTACAGATAGGGGCAATGGTTTTTCAATAGAAAGTTAACTGGGGCCAATGGAGTTGAACTGCAGCCATACTCACTTCTTATTTGGAACAAGGCAGCTAGCGGCCTAGCTATATCCTTTTACATACAGTCTATGTTTTCAATCAAGTAGACTATACCTTCTCCGTGTTGTATCCTTCTGTTGTCACTCCATCACAGTTAATCACACTCGGCTACCTTTTACTCTCAGCCTCTCATTCATCTCATCCTGTCATTCATATAAATACACTCTCTTTTTCTTCCAGCATCCATTCACCACAATCATCACCTACACCCCTTCTCTTCCTCTTCACCACAGAAGCAGAACCATCAGCCTTCTCAGCCTCTCCATCTCCTCCCAGAGTATAGGTTACTGTCAAATCCATCTTCATAAATATTCATTCTAACTCTCCCATTTGTCTGTCTCTCCTGGCTGATGTTCTCTTGATGTATCTACAGGGGAGAAACCGGAGCTCCAGGGCTTCCAGGAAAGCAGGGTCTACAAGGCTGGCCTGGTGCAGACGGGCCCAAGGTAAGCATAAGGACACAATTTATTTTATCTATTTGTTATTATTATTTTGTTATTTGTATACAGTTTACTTATTTATTTATTTACTTTGTACTTGCTGTCACAGTTTTCCCATCACTTTTTAAACAGACTAGTCAACAAGAAATAGAAGACACATGGAGTAGCACAAAGTCACTCTAGGTTGGACATTGTAAGCATCCTCGTCTAGGGCTGTATGTTTACACAGGAGCCTCAAAAGAAGTTCCATTACATATATTACTATTTTTTCCATATAGCTGAGCAAAATTTGTCTGAAAGTTTTCAAAATCTTTGCTTCTGGCTTAGCTTTTCAGTGACTGTCATATTGACAATGCATTGGTATTTTTTTGAAAATGTTAATGTTAAAAGTTGTGTGTGACAGAAATAAACTAAAAAGTACCTCTAAACCCGCAATAATGCATAATGCTCAGAATGCATAAGGCACTGTGTAACTTTTTTGCATTAGACTGATGTTAAAATTGTCACTATATCTGATATCAACCACAACAGGGAAAATAAAAATTTCAGATATCTCTCTTAAAACCTCTGTGGGCCGTATGATTTTGGCCATTTGTGAAAAAAGAATTCTGATCGTGGGGGGAAAATCTTCAGTTTATCAAAAATCATAGGACTCGTCACACTCAGAGTGAGACAGGCTAGACTTATTATTTTAAGGATCTAGAATGTAGATTCAATTGTAATGTATTTGAGCTGTGTTTGGCCCTTGGCTCTGCACAAACCTAAATGCTGCTCTGTGATTGGCTGCCTGATTAACCTTAACCTTAAGAGTCTCTCAAAATGGATTCGTGTTTGTGAACTCACAAATATCACGAGAATCATCTTGCTGTGCAAGGTCAGTAAACACAAGTGGCCCTCAGTAACAAGAGGAGAGCTCCAATGGAAACAGGACCATCTCTCCCCTTTTCCCTTTCATTTACTAACTTTGTAGCACTAGCCTTAGATAACCATTGTAATTAGAGAGCCATTACCACATTGAGCCTGGAGCCTGATTCACTCATGTGTGCTGTCATATGATTTTAAATCCTCACGTTATTAAGTGTGACATCCAACAATCCATAAAAAGATGCAACGGGCACCAGGCTTTAAGTACAGCTATTTTTGAAATATCAATTAAATCCAATCCAAGCAATGGATGGAGCAACTATTTTAAGACATATAGTCTGAGCAAATGACATTAAAATGCTTTTACTTCAAAAGGGTAATTCCATTACATTGCATCCTGTGGTGCAACTATGTGCAAGTGTGCAAAATATGAGGAAACCTTGCTGCAATATTTCTGACAATAATCTGATTAAATATGGCTCTGAATGTACTCTTCTCAGGCCTCACTAAACATGTTCTGCTAATGTGAAGTGAAGTAAACCACCACAAACACTATCTGTGTGTGAAAGCATTACAAAGTGTTACAGAATTTTAACCTTGGTTTTAAGAGAATTGTGACATGAATTTATGTCACATTGTCACAAGTGTGTGTACTATACAGGGAGAGAAGGGCGACCCAGGACTGATGGGACTACCTGGACTGCGAGGACCCCCTGGGAATAAGGTTAGTCACATAATATATCCTACATATGAGTGTGACCCATTGTGTTCTTTCAGACCTGATGAATGTTGTTTATGTTTCAGGGTTTGCCTGGATACAAAGGAGATAAGGCAAGAGCTCATAACTTTACCCAATCCTTACTTTTCCCTGTATTGTATGTTGAGCTTTGAGAACATTTGTGGTAAATTTTGAGTTCCACAAATCAAGTGAAGGCTTATTAACAACATAATAGCAGTTTGGACAAGAATTTTTTTGTTTTCGTCATAGTTTTTACTAAAGCGATTCAAGATTTAATCAACTGATTCTAGTTTAACTCTGACTTTGGTTTGATTAGCTGATTTAGTTGACTTGCTCACAGTGGGAATAAGTTAACTAAATCAGCAGTAACCAAACTTTTACTCAAGTACCAGTGATGTGCGGTGAGGTTCATGGCTGGTGAGGCACTGATGTCGTCACAATTAGATTTACAAACATATAAACCAGGGTGTCAGTACGTTTGGCCCTGGGACAATTTCTCTCCCAGTGACTTGGGGCCTGAATAAAAAAGAATTTCAAAATAAAAGTCCCGAAGTCTGAATGAAATAGCTCGAATAGTATGAAAGAAAAAGCAAGCTGGTTTTGTATTGTTTTTATTGTTCTTCTAGTTCCCCAATTTTCAATGGATTGAAGTCATTAAATTTCTTACCATTTTCTACATCTGTTTGAAAAGAGCGAGTCTTGTCCCATAGTCTGGAGCAAACCATTTAGTTTAGCTGGAGCTTCTTTATTTAGCTCCTTTAGCGTTGATCTGCTTGAGCTTTAATTATAACCTCCTGCTTCGACTGAAAGTCCAGTTTTTGCCTCACCTGGCGCCTTGCGGCCACAGCTGCGTGGGTTGAAGCAGCAGTGCCCCCTACCATGAGCTACAGCACAGCCTCACCTGGCGTCCAGCTGCTTGAAGTCAGAAACACAGCACAGTCAGCCAGGGTGAAACACAAACAGCCGGTGCCTCTCCGCGCATCTCTTCAGTACTTCAACGGTAAATGTAAAACTCAGCAATTTTGAATAAAAAAATAATTAAAATTGCAAAGTTAAATAGAAAATAAATTTATAGTACAAATCATTGGATAAATATAACCATTTCAGGTGAGGCAGGTGATGCACGGCCTCACCTGCCTCACCTGAACCCACGTCACCGTCAAGTACAGTACTGTTACTTCGCTAAAAATATTACTCATGTTTATCTAGTTTTTGTCTAAGTTTAGACTAAAAAGATATGAGATTTCTTTTCTGTTTCAGTCAAGTTTTAGTCAATGAAGATGTGACGGTAATTTAGTCAACTAAATGCATAATAGTTTTAGTCAAACAGAAAATATATGCCTTTGAAATAGTTATTAAAATAGTTGTTAAAAAGGGAATGTGATTGCTTGATAGGACATGTCCAGAAGTGTTCTTGAATGGTGAGTTTGTTTATGGTCTGGTTTAGGGCTCTGGGATTGAAAAGTGTACCATGGATCAAGTCTCTACTCCTTAATTTCTTTGATTCAACACATATATTTACTTTTAGTCTTAGTTTTAATCAGTGTGATTACTTTTTATCTAGTCTAACATATACTGGCTAATCCTACAGGTAGATACTCACTTGCCTATTGCTGCTAAGAGTAGGCCTGTCTGGATAATTACTATCGAGTTATCGTTCAGTATATGTTAGATGGAACAATCATTTTTGGGGCTCAATATTTATTGTCATACTTTTATTTGTACCAGTGGGGAATTTTTTTTTTTTTTTTTTTCTGTTCTACGATTAGATTTGAACTGCAGAGGGTCACATAAATAACTTCTATGATTCATCATAGATACAAACTACTACTGTGTTTCATTCTGCTATTTATTACTTGCAATGTATGTTTTTTTCACCATATTATACATTTAGAATAGTTTTTTCAGAATAATTCTATTTAAGTGTTATTGTGTGAGTGGCATGAATTTGTTTCAATATTATCGTTTAGTGTCCATATTTTCTTCAGGCATATATTGTACTTCAGAATCTGTTATCGTGACATATCATATATCATCTATCTTTAATGACGAATTTCACAGCCTATGTTAAAATATTTCTAATCATTTGACAGAGAAATAAAGGATTTTTAGTTCCAAAAATGTGTGACTGCTACTATCTAAGATTATATTATGTATACAACTCAACAAGCTAAAAAGACAATTTATGTATTTTTCCTCACTTAATTACACTTTGCTTTTTCAGTTAAAGGTACACTATGTAACTTTTCTGCAAAGAGGGTCTGCCACTTGCTTGTCTTGTGTTTGCTTGTTTTTCTTTTTTTTGTTTTTTTTTTGTCCTCCACGTTCTATCATCTCCATGGAGACAAGCAGATGGCATACGGTCAATCGAAAAGTTCAACTGTGAACTGTGCCTTTAAGTTAGCTCAATGTCACTTGATCTTTTTTGATTGTTTGCTCTCAATATGCATTGTCTAAATTGTGTTGTGTTATAGGGCGCTCAAGGAGATCCAGGAGCAGCGGGAACAAAGGGTGATAAGGTAAGTGTCCCGTTGACTTACTGCGGCTGCGAGGTGGAAATGAGTCCAAACTGCCTGGCACTGGGTAGTTGTGCTACAGCATATGTCAGCGCGTTACAGAGAGCCAATCATTCAGGAGTACGCCACTGTCCAAGCCCTGCTCATAGCCCTAATAAAGCTCATCATTTACTGTGCTATATCTCTGCACATTACATCATCACTTCAGGTATTGTGATCCGATAGTAATGACTGGTCTGTATGCAGGGCTCCATCGGCCTACCTGGGATGCTAGGACAGAAGGTAAGATCCCTCAGAGTGGGGTAACTAATACTGTTCAAAGCGTTATGGTTTCATAACTGGTGTATGCAGGGGGAACAGGGACCAAAGGGAGAGCAAGGTGTCCCTGGAAAGAGAGGACCCACGGGACGTCCAGGGAAACGCGGCAAACAGGTACATTACATGAGCACTTTATGGATGAAAAATTGTTCATGTTGACTTCATAATTTTTTTTATAAAACAAGGTCATTGTGGTTACAGGGGTTTAAGGGTCAGCCAGGTTCCCCAGGAACTATGGGCCCCCCAGGACCACCAGGGCCTAATGGACATCCTGGCCCCCCAGGACCTCCAGCATCAGGTCAGGCATCTCACATGTCGCATTACACCTCATATTTACTATTTAACTATTATTAGTCACAGTTTTGCACCCGCTGTTTCCTCTCAGTTTTCCAGCAGAAACATGCACTTCCCAATAGTAAATCACGCACAACATGGACACAAATTGTACAAGCTATTTTTCATTTTATACTAGAACTTTAGAGTCTGGATTGATAAATCTGGCCCTTTGGTACAGAGTAGTTTAAAAACCTCTAAAATGCAGAATGTGTGCCCTTTACATCAACATTTTTGCTTTTGACCAGTGATTTTTTGTTGTTGTACAACTCAATTGAGTTATTTACCCAAACATACTAACAGACTGTGCCTGATATCAAAGTCTGTAATGCATCCCATTCTATTCTCTCCACTAACATCAGATGACAAGTGACAATCTTATAGAGTTGACACTGGCCTTTTTCAGGCCTGTATCTTGTCGGGGAAAAGGGAGAAAAGGGTCTTCCCGGACCACCAGGCCGCTGCCAGTGTGACTCGTCTCCCACAGTGAACAGCGCCCCCTTTGGCAACTACAGGGTCCATGACAGCTCCAGCAAAGTGCCCGGTGTAAGCCTGCCTATTCACATTGTTGCTCTTCATCATTGGCAGAATGAATCAACAGGTTATGGGTTAAATAGGTTTAATTGCATATGAGAAGTCTTGTTTTTCTAAGTATGACTTGGGTTTGTAATTCAATGTAATGTCCCAAAAAACCATGTAAATCCAACGTGTGTGTGTGTTCAGCAGATTTTTGTGGTGAACTCAGAGGAGGAGATGAACCGTCTGCAGGGGGAGAATGCTATAGCCATCAGGAAGGACCAGAGGGCGCTATACTTTAAAGACAAAGATGGATGGAAGCCTCTACAGGTCAAAATTCAAAACTCAGCTGCAATCTGAAATTGTCATTATAGTCAGACATCATTTCCACACATATATATATAATAACCATAATGCCTTGCACTTGTAATGCGCTTTACCGGCTTCTCAAAGCCTCTAAAAGCGCTACACTATAGTCATTATTCATTCACTTCCACACTTGGTGATGGCAAGCTACTATTGTAGCCACAGCTGCCCTGGGGCAGACTGACTGAAGTGAAGCTGCCAATCTGCGCCATTAGTCCCTCCAACCACCACCAATCATTCACGCACATATCGACGTTCGGGGGGGACCAAAGCTCTAACCACTGAGCCACTGTTGCACTGTTATATAAAAGATAAAAATACTGTTACATTTGGTTACGAAGGGTAACCAAATGTTTTATTCATGGAAGAGTACTGTTACTTCAATAAAAGTATTACTCAAGTAGGAAGAAAAGTATACCGCTTGAAAAGTTCTCTCAAAAGTTCAAATTCTTTAAAACATTACTTGAGTAAATGAGTACTACCCACCTCTGATTTGATAGTGCGATAGTAGTACTGATGTGCTGATCGGTTTGTGGTTGTGCAGCCATTCCAGTCGTACCAGTCCACAGAGAAGGGCCCAGACCGGGTGGGAGTGTGTGGGGACGGGAAGGTGCAGCCACAGCACGGAGAGGAATGTGACGACGGCAACCAGCTTGTCAGCGACGCATGTCTCAGTGAGTCACTCTGGTCTTCATATATAAAGTCCACACCGGTGGATGGGAAATTATTTTGATATTGATCCATTACACCAGACATGTCAAACTCAGGCCCGCAGGCCAAATTTGGCCCTCGATCTAATTATATTTGGCCTGCGAGACCATATCAAATATGTATTAGAGCTGGTCCGCTGGCTGCCACACCAGTATAGCGCATGCACCACTAATACTACAAATCCCAGAATACTTTGCAAATGTGTTGACGCTCATTAGCATCTGCTACCTGTGGCCTCACTCAAATTTAATCCACCCCTTCTGAAAAACATGCAGATATTGTTGTGAATTTTTTCAATAAATATTTAGTTTGGCCCACGACTTAGTCCCAGTTTTTAATTTTGTCCCTCTGTGAATTTGAGTTTGACATGCGTGCATTACACTGTCAAATATGTTTTAAGATTGTCTAAAAACTCCAGAAAAAATACAGGATCAATGAGTCTGTGATCAATGTGAAAAACCGTTGGTTAATGCTAGCTTGTGACTGTAATTTTATGTGCAAGGGACTTGTATAACTTTACAAAATCAGCTCACCAGTTATAATTCCAATTAAGAGAGTTCTTCATGGTCAGATAACAGCTTCAGATAGAGCAATGCCTCTAGTACTTCACAACCCCAGGAAATGTTGATGACATCAGCTGCAAAGTATCAATTGTAATTTAGACATGTGGCAAAGGGCTGCACCTAGGCCTATCACGTTAATTACTATGTTGACCTTTCTTTAAGTAAATGATAGATTGGACAACAATTATGTGGGTCAGCAAACTAGAGAGATGAATAACTAACCTGTATATCTCATTAACTGTTTCATGTTTTTTATTGCAGCTCATGTTCATGTTTAGGGTGATGACATCAGTGGCACAATGGCATTCAGTATTATAATTTTTTGTTTATATTTTCTTCAGTAATATACTGCATTTCAAAATGTGTTATTGTGACAGGCGTAGCTGCCTAGACCGGTCTATAGATCCAGTAATATAGTAGTTTTGCCCCTACTTAGTTACATGCTGTCTAGTTCCTATCTTTTACAAACCTGTGGCACACGTCTAGTATTCATAAGTATGAATTATGGGGCATGTTCACAGCTTTTTCAGACAGAGAAGGGAAAGGAAAGGTCTGCACTGCTCTCTCACAGCAAACTCACTCTCATCTCAACACAACACAACAGCACTAATGGGGCTTTCTTCCAGTTGGCCATTAGGGTAACAAAAGCACATTTCTGTAAAACATAAATTACTGCAATCTATGCTACGCCTTTTTCCCTCCTTCAGGCCCCTCCCACTCTGACAGTGTGCAATTCCATTAAACAAAAACTGCTGCATTGGCATTGGCCAGAGTGCTCCTACAGTGCCAAAGCCATCAGTAATGACCCCCCTCCCCTCTTTCTGCAGACTGTAAATGGGCGTACTGTGGAGACGGGTACCGGCATGAGGGCATGGAGGAGTGTGATGGGAAGGACTTTGGATACCAGACGTGCAAGTCCTACCTGCCTGGGTAACACACGCAAACCAACTTTATACATGCTTTATACACGCTGAATGGAGCTCAACAGTCTCATTTCCTTCAAAGGCTGCTCCGGCTCTGGAAGTTAATTTTCCATGAATTTTTCCCAAACACTTTTTGAAAATTTCAAATATTAAGAGTTCAAAGATACTGTGGAAGCTAAACAGTTACACGGTAACTAATATGCATAATGCGGTTGTTTTAAGCTCAAAAAGTCACATTTAAAATGCAAGATTCTGCTAAATGTTCTCATAACTTTGCGGTTTATAAAGTCTCAGAAACAGATTTTAAATAAAATGATAGGACTTGTAGTCATAGCTGACTTTTGATATACATTTCTTTCAGAAAGTCTATGAGAAAAATAAATGGAACCTTACTTCCAGAACCAGGGGTGGGTGGTCATTGTTAAGCCCACACTGTACCAGCGTCCCAGAGAGGCTTATCTCAAGCAGCTACGCAGATGGCAATATCCAAAAAATGCAGAGTACTGCTCAGGTTGTGTTCATGTTCTAAAAGACAAAATAAGAAATACAGTATACAGTTGTTTGCATTTTGTTCCTAAACTTAACCATTAAACTGAGATCACTAAACTGTCCTAGTCTGAAGAGGACAAAGCATATCATACAGAGCCCTGTAAGCTTTTTCTCAAGCTTGTCATAATAACTAGTTGTTAGATCTGGTTGCCCAAAATGAGGAGTTTCTTCTCTCTTCGCTCTTTTTTTTTTTTTTTTTTTTTTTTTTTTTTTTTTTGTAATTTGTGAATAAAACAACGTTACTATTTAATTATGTTCAAAAAATAAACAATTGTATTTTAAATGTGACGCCCATGAAAAAGAGAGCCCAAGTGCTTTCATTAGGTTCCCCTGTATCAATCAAGATACAGAAGAATGAAAGTAAGAGTAATTGTAAGAGTAACTGTTTGGACTTAATAATTTTTTATAATTTATAAATTAATGGAAATGTAATTGTGAGAACAGTAAATAGTGCACAAAATCTGGCATTTTCAAATGATACACACAAAAATTAAACTAAATCATACATCACAAATGTTTGAATCATTTCATATTGTCAACGCAAAGCTTTTGTCATTTTTAGGCTTACTCACAGTGGGAAGACTAACCAAAACTTTTACTCCTGTTTGACTGAGTACTATCACCTTCATGCATAACTTTAAACTGAGATTTGGATATTGGTTGCAGGTCGTTCGGTCAGCTCCGGTGCACTGACTCCTGCCTCATAGACTCCACCGCCTGTAAGTACTTCACATGAACGAAACCAGGGACTCACGCTGCTGATTCGGCCCGTTGGAGCTCCCCTCGCCGGGCATAGGGAGCACACCACTCCCCTCCTTTCTGCGAAGGCTGTGGATCGCACCAGAGCAACATGGCTGCTGCACTGTTACACCCAAAAGACTGTTGTATCCTCAATGTGTATGACTTGCTGACTGTTAAAACAATATAAGCTGTTTTTAGTAGCAAAAAATATGAACATATGTATATGTTGAGTGACAGTGAGTTACCAGTTACATACTTATTAGAGATGCATTGACTACGTGTTTTCAATACCCATACTCATTTTGAGTTTTGAGTGGAAAATGTCTCATTTGAAAACAATATTATATTATTATTATTATTATTATTATTATTAAATACAATGTACAGAAGACCACCTCTGAAACCTCTGAAAGTCTAATTTAGACACAGAAATTTGAGTCCAATTCAATAAAAAGACAGACATTATGAAAGTTTTTAAAATTCTGTGATATTCGAAAACAATATTATTGCAGTTTTTGAAAAATGTATAAAAATCAGTGTCCAGATGACCACCTCTGAAACCTTTTTTACACTTTAATTTAATACGCATTTAGACAGCGATTTCTGTTAAATTCAGTCAAAAATGTAAATCATGAAAGTGGCTATGTTTATACTATGACATTATTATTTACAAATTTCACTTAATTACAATAGAATTTGTAGGCATAATAAAAACTAGAGACTAAACCAAGATAAAAACAAGATTGGATAAAAATAAATAAAATAAGACTAATGGCAATTTGAAATTTTAAAAAAGCTATCATGTTAATTGGAGAAGTGTTACTGCAATGTATACACGTTTGCACTATTTTAAATACCTATATTTGTATGTTTTTGTTTATTAAAATACTTACATTTAATATAAATTTAGACACATCCATTTCAATTCAGTTCAACCAAAAATGTAAATGATTTTCTTTTCTAAGGCAATTACAATAATGGAAAGTTGACAGAGTCTAAACCAAGAGTAAAACAAGGTCAGATTTGGATTTTTGGACGTGATTCTCAAACTCAGTATCGGTATTGGTGCATCTCTCTAACATTTACCATAAGAAGTGTAATACTGTTTAATAGCATGTTTATATACTGTCCTGTGCTTGTGGATGTCTGACTAGTGAATGTTAAACCCGACAAGAAAAAGAATGTTCCACAGTAGCTTTAGCCAAACAGAACCCTGATCCGAATGCAGTCTAACAGTGTAAGATTGTCCCTGCAACATCCAAAATAAAATGTAATATAATAACAATTTAATTACTGACCCAAAACTATTACTTTCACAATGATGCAGTAATATATACAGTATTAATGATTTTGTCAGATTAAATGTTTTTTATAATCTTTTTTATAATATTTATTAATCTATACATTAATTCATACTTTCTCACTCATATCGTAGCTGTCAGGATATCGATGGTGAAACTACTTAATGCTGCTGACCTCCCAAAATACAAAAAACAGCAAGCACTTATGTTAAATGAGTCAGAGAATGATTTTAACCCACTACAGCCCATCTTACTACAAAAAATAAGAAAAAATATACAATAAATATTGACCACCAAAAAATATTGTTGCAGCTTGATAGTGATAGGATAAATTGATAGTGATTTTTGGTGGCAGATCTAGTGTTACATTCTAAAGTCATCACATTCAGAGAGACTCTTACTGCCATACTCACAGTAAAAGGGTTTATAAAAACTTTCTCACCTAATTTGGGTTCTACGACAATGACATCACTCATAACACTGTCTGTCTATACTAAACAAACGTACCACAATGCAAAGAGAATATATAATATATGAAAATGTACTTTAATTGAAAAGGTGTATAAACCTGGGGTAATGTGTTTGTAGACGATGTGCCTATGTATTGAAAAATGTCAGAAAAAAGTCCTTGAAAATGATATTAACCTAAGCGTAGGAGCCTGAAGTCACAGTGTTTTTCTACCAGATGAAGCTGTGACCTGTGACACTGTATGACATAATCTATACTACACTTGACATAAAAAATAAAGTCTTTTGACAGTGCATGAACCAAAGAAAATACAAAAAAATGTCTCTGGCCTCATTGTGCTCTACATGATATGATATTGTGATGTTATAATAATGGACATATGAATTTGCCTAGTCATTACGGGCTTAGGAGCCCATTTTCATTGGTCATTTATCTCGTTTAACTCACGTCGTTCACCTTTGTTGTCCCTACAGAACTCCAGGTAGTGCAGTAAATCTAGTCTTGACCATAAGCTGCACTTTCGTTGTGGCACTAATTGGTATTTCTGAACATTGACTGTCTCTGTATACTCAACAGCAAATTTGTGTGCTTCAATTTAAGGTCCAGAGCTTATCTCAGGTGGAGTTGTTTGGCAATTATATTTTGTTACAGCTAAAGTAAAACTAAACTAATGAGAAACTGGTCGCCAACCGTCCACTCTACCGCAGCAGAAAAAAAGTAGATTTAGTGTTTAGTTCCACTTTAAGTTAGCAATACTAATGATTCATTTGTAGCGGTGCATAGGCGGTGATGCGGTGTGTTGCTGTGTCTGTCTGATGTCTTGCCCTTTTCTCTGTGACCATGAACTGTCCTCGATATGCAACAACTTTCAAGAAACAGACTTGAACTGTGATGATGAACAGGTTAAATGAAGTATAAAAATGTGAAAACTGTTAAAAAACTATTTCACGCTATTTAAAGGCTCCTGGGCGCAAAACAAAATGACTAGAAGCAGTCTATCAAAAATCGTACTTTACTAAATGTATACAAAAAACAGGCAAAAATTCTACATACAGGAGAAAACAGAACTAACTTCTATGAACTGAAACCGCGAAAAAATAAGTACAATGGAAAAGTGCCCAAATGAAACACTCCCTTATATCAGACTGTCGCTAAAGATGACCTTATCTATTCTAGACCATTGTGACCAACATTAGACCTACGAAACTCTGTCCTAAGTCCTTATAAAAGTCCTTACCTCAAGGCAAAATGACCATAGTGGAGGGTAGGGCTCTCAGACGGTGCTGTCCTGTCAGCAGGATTGAAATGAGAGTGTGCATGGGCAGAAAATAAATGATGGCTTGGCCTGCCATTGGCCAGGCATACATTAAATATTTAATAGGCAATAGAAGAGTCGTGACACAACAGGTGTATCAACGAGGGTATGAGACAGAACAACTTCAACCCAGCTTTTAAGGATGTGCCCAATTATGACCATCAGTCTATTAGCATTAAGATATAATTAAACTATGAATTTAACCACAGAAATGACCAATTCTGTAGTGTGTATTCTATAGATAATTTGGACTCTTGTTCAGAAATGGTTGTAAAACTGTATCATTTTTTGTGAAATGTCACATCCACACTGGAAGCAAGCCCTCATTTGCATGTTTTATTCATGAATTTAAATTGTGCTATAGCTCTCTCATCACAATCCAACATTGGAAGACTGTTGGAACCACCTCCCACCTCATTTCAAAATACTGTGGCTTTGAAGGGAAAAAGTCAGAAAAAGCCATACGTTTTTTTTTGTTTTTTTTGTTGTTTTTTTTTTTTTTTTTTACAAATAACCAGACTAAGCGATAATTAGACAAATTTAAAAGAAGTAAGTTGATTGTTTGCAGCTATTAATACATTATAACGAGTATGTAACATTTTGTACTCATATGGGCTTTGTGGACTTATTTGAAGTGTTTTAGGGGGGCTGGGGGGTTTGAGCAAATTATAGGTAATTTCCAGCATACTGGTACATTTTATGTGTATTATTTACTCTTCAAAATTATCACTATTCTTTCTCATTTTATGCATGGGATTTGCTCAGATGGATAAATATAAATAAAATATAAATAAAAATATATAATTTCTATAAAATGAATAAATTAAATATAATTTTTTTTTCTATAAAATGAATACTCTTTAGTATGCTACAAACACAATAAAATACAAACGTAATAAATAAAGTATACCCCATTTTTTTTTTTTTTTTTTTTTTTCTAAACTTCTTTTTTTTTCTCTATCAGATTGCAAAGAGCCAGACTGGAGGCTTTAAAGAGTGTAGCTCTTTAGAGGGTGATTGCAAACTGAACAAAAAACCCAATGAGGACAATGGCGAAGGAGGCTTTAATCATTATTGTTTTTCCTTTCCACCGATTAAATTGCTCTTGACAGAAAGAAAAAATGCTCAAAAACTCTTGAAGATCCAATAGACTCCAAACTGACGCAGTATCGTCAGAACATATCTGGGCCCTCGCAATTTAACAAACTTGTCTTAGGGTTTTTATCCAACAGACTTCAAACTGCGGCAACAACATCAGGATATATCAGGGATCGAAAATCTGTTAAAGAATTTGTCTAAGTCTCAGGATGTGGTCTTGACAAGCTCTTAACGAAGTGGCTATTTGAAAGCATAAAAAAAACTTTCCATATGTTTTCAGATTCACACAGCCCAATGTGGTGTTTGTGTGTTTGTGTATTATAATGACCTGGACGTAATGATTTGCAACTTAAACTTCTATCTTTAAAAACAGCTCTTCAGCGCCCCCTGTACACTTGTAATGGGGCAGAAAATTTTTGATATGCAATTTGATACACCCTTTATGTAACCCTGACCAAAAAAGTCTATGGGGATAACACCAGATGTCCAAATCTAGCACTCCTACTTTATCAGACTTTTCCTAAGGTTTTTATCTGATGGACTCCAAACTGAGGCAGCATCATCAGGGCATATCTGGAATCAAAAGTTATTAAAATAATTTACATAAGTCTCAAGAATGTGGTCACAATGAGCTCGTAACAAAGGAGCCAATTTGAAAGCATAAAAATCCCAGTAACTTTTGCAAACAAGAGTTGTGAGGGCCCTTTATCACTGCTGGCGGTTTTAATTTATATCTCTATGCCAGGTTTTTGTTATTTCCCCTAAACCTGACTGTCAGCTTTTGTAGTTTGAAGCTTTAAGTCGTTTGTTTTGATCAAAATGAGAGGAGGGGTCGTGGGTGGGGCTTGTGTGCAGAACCTCACCAATCAGAGGAGAAATCTCTGCAGTCTGCACGAGTCGGCAACTTCTTAAAAAACTGCCACGTAGGAAGTGGACGCACGGTGCCTTTTTCATAACTGCAGACCTGACTTTTGTTTAATCTTGGCGCTGTGCTGTCCGTGTGTGCGTAAAGTCCCCGGTCTCCTCACTCCCTGCCATGTTGTTCCTGCTGCTGTTGCCGGTGTTGTGGTGGCTCTCCTCCCCGGTGCTGCTGCTCGTCGGCGGGGACTCGGTACCGGAGGAAACCGAGGATGTGAAGATAGAAGTCCTACATAGACCGTTCATCTGTCATCGTAAGTCAAAGTTCGGAGACCTGCTTCTGGTGCACCAGGAGGGCTTCTTCCAGAACGGCACCATGTTTCACTCCAGGTACAGTCGGACACTTCTTTTGTTTTTGTAACGTGCGTAAAGTTCGATCCATGTCAGCTGCTTTTAGGGTTTTACGCACGGACAATTTATGGCTGAACCTAAACAGACACCATGACCTGATTATAGATTATATTCTACTTGTTAAAAAATCCCAAATTAAGGTTCCCACAGACTCAAATTTAAGAAGAAAATCTAATTGTGTCATTTAAAAACCACAAAAAATGTCATGCCAAAACATGCCATCAGTTTCATGTGTATGATATCCCCACATTTTGTATCTAATAAAAAATATTCCGGAAAGACATTCTTTATTGTCTGTATTATCAAGTTTAAAAAGTTTTGTTCATGTGTCAGGGTAGTTGCCCCCAAATTACAGTTTTGCAATACAAAGTTCAAGCATAGTCGAAACATAGAAATATGTTCCCAAATTCAAGATGAATAGTTATTTAAAATAGACTTCAGTCCAAACAGTCTAAGTAGAATATTAGAAATACTTAAGCATACTTATAGGGCTATAAAACCACCAATTGTAGGTCACATAGTCTTTTAATAACTCTTAATGACTATTATAGTAGCATTAATTTGACAATATTTAAATCCAGGCTCAAAACGGTTCTGTTTAGCAGTGCATATGACTGAAAGGTTTTTATTCTGCACTTTTCTTCTTTAATGTTAATTTTATGATGATTATTTCTGATTATTTATGTTTTGATTTGCTGTATTGTGGCTTCAATGTCTTTCTTATTCTGTAAAGCACTTTGAATTACCTTCTGTACGAATTGCCTTTCCTGCCTTTCCTAATTACTAGTACTACGTAGCCTAATTATGCTTAGTTTTTTCTGCCAGGTCAACATTTTCACCCATAAACCAGCTTTAAAAGCCCTGTACCAGATTTTTTTTAAGCTAAGTTTGTCTTGTTCCAGTACAGATATGTTGTATAAGCAGCTCTTGATGTCTACTGTGTACTGTCTGCATCTAATTATATAACATTTTATTGTCCAATAATGAGGAAGTGCACAGTCAGCGTGCTAGTTGTTGTTAGCTTAACCATGACATCGAAACTCTGCTCTGTTGTCTTTCTGAAAGTTGGTAAAGCCCTTATGAATCATGAATAATTAGTATGGTCACAATGCATAAGGTAACTGAGGAATAACTTTGGGCCGCTTCAAACTATTTAAAATGAACTAGATCTGTTTTGCATGTTTGTAAGACCGTAAAAATCAGGTAGAGTGCTTTTAATTTAAGGCATAGAAGTATATAATAAACAATAGACCTATAGCTATTACAGTAGAAGATCTTGAACTCTACTATTCTTGCATGTGTCCTAAGCCGTATTCATGGAGACAAGCAGCCAGGATGGTTCACTCTGGGAATCCGGGAGGCGATCCTTGGATGGGACAGGGGCCTGAAGGACATGTGTGCTGGGGAGAGGAGGAGGCTCGTCATCCCCCCTGCCTTGGCTTATGGCAAAGAGGGAAGAGGTAATCTGACAGACTTTAGACTAGAGTGTAAAGCATAGTGCAGACTTGGGGCTCGGGCTGTGGGTGGATGTGTTTACATACGCCCCAACGATCTGATCATAATCTGATTTATGGAGTTGTCAGGGTACTGAAGGGTTACATAAAGTTGTTCCATCTGAAGTGAGTATTTTTTTTTCTTTGTGAGTAGTCACATAGAAGACAAATTACTATATGGGGTGTTCCTTGCCTTACTATATAATCATGACAACAACTAAACAACCAAAAATTAATTATTGCTTCAATTTTAATGCAAAAATAATCTAATATACTGTAATAAAAAATAATTCAAATATGCGCTTTAAGACCTTCTGTAGACTATGTGTATTGAGTACTCCTCCTGTGTATTCTTATGACCTGTGTTGGTAGGTAAACACAGGTGCATATTTGGACAAGGATGATTATACAAAAATGAAAAAAAAAAAATGTACTGAAGAGTTTTTACTTTTACTGTTTTTATCCTACCAAATGTCATTGATTCACTGACCCAGGTTACCAGGTGTTGTGGTACAAGTGCTATAGACATCCTTTCATTCTAGTTGTGCTTTTTGAAACGGCAGCTTCCAGTGCTTAATCTGTCCAATCCAAATATAAAGACATAGAGAAAAAAATCTGACAAGATCATTTTCATGTGTGCACAATTTTGTGGCAATTTTGTCTCACAAGATCATCATGACTGTGGCTGAGTGGTTAGCACTCATGCCTCACACCCCAGCTGGTTGGGGTTTTCTCTGGGCACTCCGGTTTCCCTCATCAACCTAAAACATGCTGACTTTGTGCAGCAAGATGAATTCTCACGATTTTTGTCAGTTCCCAATTCAGTGCTACCCATATCAGTTTTGGTGTTAACCAGGTTGAAAACATGCTCCATATGAAAAATCCTCCAGTCCAGTAGTCCTGACCAAAACTGGCTCAAGATCTGGAGATGGGTCCCTGGGAGCAGCACTGCAGCGTCCACTGCTCCTGACAGGTTGCCTCAGTGGCATTGAAAGACTGGTCAAATGCAAAGGCCAAATTTCCAAATGGGGGACAATAAAGTGTTACTTCCCTTACTTTATAATTGTGATTATGCAGGCCAGGAAAAGAAAATAATTATTGTTTCCTTTTTAAAGCAAAAATAATCCAAAATAATCCAAAAATAATTCACTTAAGGACCATGAGTAGACTGTATGAATTAAGTGCTCCTCATGTGTGTTCTTATGACCTGTGTTCGAAGGTAAGATCCCCCCGAACAGCACCCTGACCTTCATGATCGAAGTGCTGGAGATCAGGAATGGGCCTCGCTCTCATGAGGCCTTCCAGGAGATGGACCTCAATGATGACTGGAGGCTCTCCCGCAAAGAGGTACTGCGCTTTAACTGTACATACTGTATACCTGTATACAAGAGGGATGTGACAAAACCGACTGAGTTAAAAATGATTATTATTATTACAAAGTTTATTCATAACAGCTTGTTCTAAGTGTTTTGCCATCCTTTATCACAAATGTTAGTTCATTTTCTTTCCACATTGTGACGAAATTGCTAGAATGTCCCTTATGCCATTCTGAGCCATAGACATTCTGTATTTTGAGAAGTTCATATTTGATTTATTTTTGCACTCACCCAATATTGTGCATACTGTGACCCATTATGCATTATTATTCTTGTGGTGTCCAGGTGAAGGAGTACCTGCGGAAGGAGTTTGAGCTGAACGGACAGCCCCCCAATGACACCCTGCACGAGCAGATCACCGACAACATCTTCAAAAAGGAGGATCAGAACAAGGATGGCTACCTGTCCTCCAGAGAGTTCACCTACAAGCGCGATGAACTCTAGGTCTACGCATGTCAAGAACTGTAGGCCTACATGATCAACTAGAGGCCTGCAAAGAACTATAGAAGAAGATGATTAACTATAGACCTACATATACGCACAGACCAAAATGTATAGACCTACGTGATCAACTATAAGCCTACGAAGAACTATATGTTAACCTACACAATGAACTACAGACCTACAAGAGTGACGAACTGTAGGCCTGCACACGCGGAGATCTATAGGTCTTCAATAAATTATAGGTCTAAAAGCATTCGTGATAAACTATAGGTCTACACACGGCAAGAACTTTGAGCTTATGTATACGAAAAACATGATGAACTATAGGCCTAACCATACGCACATACAAAAAAGTATAGGCCTATGTTATGAACTCTAGGCCTACGTTATGAACTATAGGCCTACAAAGAACTCGTTTTTTGAAAGCTTATAGTTCATCCTGTAGGTCTGTGGCTCTACAAGCACAACAAACTATAGGCCTACATAAGGAACTACTGACATACTCATGTGAAGAACTGTAGGTGTACTTGATCAACTGTAGGCCTGCTTGAGTAACTGTAGGCCTGCAAGAGTAACTACTGGTCTACTTATGTGAAAAACTGTAGGCTTAAACACACAAAGGCCTATATGCGTACGCACTAAGAATGATAGGCCCATGCATACAAGGAATGACGGCCTACAAACTATAGGGCTTCAAAATCAGAATGGCCACTATCAATGATATGAAAAATCAAATAACTTATGGCTAGATGCACAAATATTTGGCACTGGAAATGATGTAAGCCTAATACATAGGAATTTGTCAGTGGAAATGGCGCAGGCTTGGGTAACAAAAATGTTTATTTGCTATCTGTGAACATTTTGCATTCCTTGAACTCATTTCTATTTCATTGTTTGTTTTTTATCTCCTTTAAAGTTACCAGAAAGGTAGTTGCATCTATCTATTTATGCTGCAAACGAGAACGTGGCAGCTGCTTCAGAAACAAGCCTAAACTCACTTGGTCATTTCCAGCCAAAAAACTTTTTTTTTTTTTTACATTTTAATTTTAATGTTTTA
Source organism: Periophthalmus modestus (assembly GCA_019594935.1). NCBI lineage: Eukaryota > Metazoa > Chordata > Actinopteri > Gobiiformes > Gobiidae > Periophthalmus > Periophthalmus modestus. The sequence continues at coordinate 16,485,020 of JAIEZT010001318.1, forward strand.
CAAGTCAGGGTTGTAGCACAAAATGTGTAAATTCCTAAAACATCTAGACAATGGATATTTTGTCAAACTGCAATTGTGTACCACTTCTAAATATGTAGAGTTTTAAAAATACAAAATGCAAACATGATTGTAAATACTTCCTTTATTTGGTCTTATTCACACTCCTCCAGCAGGTGGCAGAGTTCTCTTTGGTTTACACTGGTGTAAATAGCAGCTCCACCAACATGAACATTCTAAATCAACAGAAACCAGTCTCTCAGACTACTTCACATTACACCAAAAATATTATAAACTAAAAGATTTTACATTTAAAACAAAATATAAACATTTGCACACTGCCGGGCAAGAACATTTGAAAAAGAAAAGTAGTAAAAATGAAGAGAATGACAATATGAACAACACAGCACCTCACCTCATCATTAACACATCATTTCATTGGCCATATACACCCTCCATTTCTATAGGTTTGGGACTGGCTATCATTTTTTACTTGTAGGAACTGTATGTAGCCTGTGCTCTTAAAGTTTTTTGTTTTGTTTTTTTTAAGAATCTGAGTTGCCAGTGCCTTAACCTGCAGATAGAGTACACATATAGGTTTTTCTTATTCTCAGTATATGGACAGGCCATGCCTGATGTGAAGCTCAGAATCTCCAGAATTCACTAACAGAGCTGTAGAGGCTGCACTAGCATGTGCTGGCGTTTGGGTAGTGACGATTGAGATCAGAGAGAGGCATTTTAGATTTAAAACAACTTGATTTCAGCATTGAAACTGGCAACCCAAAAGAAAGACTCATGTGAGGCTCATTCTGATTTCTGATTGGATAATCGTCTTGAGAACTGAAACACCAACTTATAACATAAATAAATAGGCCATCATGTCTAATGTTTTTCTAATTAAGAATAAATCAGGATTACAATTGTTATCATGGTTATCAGATAACTGTAAAGAAATCTTTGTGTATTTTCAGCAAATATAACAACCATGGAAAGCAACTGAAATTTAAAAGTATTCAAGCACCAAGGAATAGTTAAAGGTGACAATGCTTTACTGCAGCGTTGTACATTTTGGGGACCTTTGGAATGGTACTTTGCATTTCTTATGTTAATACATTATCTATGATTATATATGTGTGTTTTTAAGATATTGTAGTTAGCTACTTAAACAGTACAATTTAGACATGAATTTAGGTTTTAGTATTGATCTTACTAGAAAAAAAAAACATTTCCAGTGAATAACATTTTTAAGCCTAATTGTTTAACTTTTCTGGTAGGCGAACAACCACCTGCCTGTCTCCATGAAGATATTATTACTATGCCTGAATATTTTTTTCAATTATAGTTTTTATTGCTAAAAAATATAACATGCATTCTTATTTTGAGTAGGCTGGCTTCTCCACAGATCTGACCTGGTGCTATGATCTGCTTGTCTTCACTGAGATATACAAATGAAACGTCCTGATGTGGAACAATGCACACATAGAACTTGCAGAGAGCAATTTTTACTGAAGAAAGATTACAGTTACTGCTAAATAACTGTTTTAAAGTCAAATGTTTTGGGGGAACTGCTCTTAAATGTACAGTGCATTAAACTGTCTGAACACCAATGAAAAAGCAGTTGTGGCTATAGCAAAATACTTACAGTAAACTTATATAGAGAACACTGAAATGTGAGACAAAGTTAAATTTAGCCTGAGTTTGTAGGCTAAATTTGTACAGAGTAGCTTTATGAGAAGGGACAGCCCACGACTGCATTCAAAACATACCACACCGGAGAGGTCAAAGGTCACATAGTCTAAGGCGCACTTCCTTCCACATCCAAACACATATGTGCTGAAACTGGATGCACCCATCACCATGAGGACGGAGAGGGCGTGGCATGCACCTGTCACCATAATGACAGAGATGCTGTGGCCGGAGCAGATCATCTGATGTGGGTCCGGATGGCAGGGGGCTTTGGAGGACCTGCGGAGGAGATGCATTTTTTCATGTGAGACACTTTTACACATGATTTAATTTGTATTTAAAACAATCTACAAGTATTTTCTGTTTATAGGAAACATCAGCAGGGGGCAGAGTCAAGTTTTGTTGTTTTGTTTTATTTGTTATTTATTTTTGTTCATAAATTAAGTCCAGGCACGATGTGGCATCATCGACTCTGGATCCAATTCACTTACTATTGGAAAATGGTGCCCCCTCTCTCTGTAACTGCTGCGGTCAGGGTTGTCATTCAGACCTTAAAATGTTTTTAATCCACTCTATGTGATTCTGGTGTTTTATTTCACTGTTTTGTCTGTAATAATAACCAATCAGGTGCCTTCTTTCCCCGTGGTTAGGAACAGGCTTGATTGACAGCTATCATACCTCGTTGCTAAGCGCCTGTCCCCCACCAAACCAGCAATAGGGCAAGCAGCAAACACACTACTAAAATCTCCAAAATGTTGTGTAATGTCTAAATCACACTAAGTAGGACAGTAATAAGTACCTCTGTTTTCTTTGCTGGGATAGACCCGAGGGAAGGGCTTGAACTCTTCTGGAGGGGGGAAGTCTGCTACTGGGTGGAACTGGAACTTCGACTCAAAATCATCTGCAAATACAGAGAAGGGCATTCCAATAGTGTTGCCACAATACTAAGATTTCAAACTCCATTTTGATACTACGGAATAGACCTGATACTCAATACTGATTCTGATACCACAATTGTAATTAAAAACACTTTCTTTAGATAAGAAATAAAATGTCATTTTCAACGTTAAATAATAGTACTTTCTTTTACAATACCATGTGGCCTTATATCTGTGTAATCCCTCGGTCATTCAGGTAGGTTCCATAGTGGTCCATGGCTGTATACTAGTCTATAGTTAGTTCCCCTATTCAGTTCTGTTTAAGGCCTTACCCAGACTGTGCAGATGCCCGTTCCTCAAGCTGGAGGGGGGCAGGGGGGGCGGGGGCGGAGGGGGCGGGATGCGATTAGATAGTTCTGTGGTGGGAGAGCGAGTGGGAGGAGCCGGAGGTGGGGCCAGACGACCTGTAACAGAAGTAAAATCAGTCGGCTATGGAAAATCAGCCACTATCATGAAGCAGTTTGGGAAAATTTAAATTGCAAATTTGGAATTTAAAATATATATAATCAATATTCATAACAAAATAGTTCCACAGTTTGTGTTTGTTTTTATATTTTGATTTTGGCTATATATATTTGTGTTTGTTGTGAATTTAATACTTCTATGTTGGGAGTAGTTAACTTAAATGGTTTTGGTAATGGTAATTTTCACTTCTAGTTAGGCTGCAGGCAAGAAAATAACTGGCCATGTCTTCATTTAATGTTTATGTATAAATAAAGCTACACTATGTAACTTTCTGGAGCACTATGTAACTTTCTAACTCGAGGTACTGCTCTGAGTCGCTATTACTTAAGTTAGATTTTAACACAATCTGATCATAAAGAACTGACTTAGTCGAAGCTACAAAAAGTGAACTGATTTTGTGCCTAAACAAGTCCTAGCTAGCTAGCATTAGTCGACACTTTTTCTGTCAACTTTTAGTTGAAAATCAAACACCTAAAAAGGACGCTGAACGCTTGTATTGATCACAGACTCCTGAGAATGTGTTGTTTACAATAAATTCATTTTGTATATATATTTTTTTTAGTTTTGAGACAATTTTAAAACCTTATGAGGCTGCGTTTATTACTGTGTATATTGTGTCACGATGGTAAATGCTGAACATTAATGCTGTCCCTCCAGTGTGATGTCACTGCAAAGTATAAATTATTTACAGAGATAAGGACCTACCTGCGCTCCTGGGCACAGCAGGGGGCCGGCGGGTTGGGGCGTGGCAGGGGTAGGACGGAGGCAGGGAGCGCATGGCAGGAGAGGGCACCGGGGGCACTTTGGGCGGGGGCGGTGGCAGACTAGAGGGGCAGGTGGGTGTGAAGGAGGTGGGCAGAGGGGGCGGAGGAGGAGGGTCCCAAGAGGCTGCATGGTGAGGGGGGGTAGAACACACCCGAGGAGCGCGCTCGCCGGTACGTAGCATGCGGGGGGAGGAGGAGGGGGAGGGGCACAGCTCTGCACAGGCAGCCAGGTGGGTTTGGTAGGCTGGAAGAGGGAGGGGGGGTGGCGGAGGAGGGCAGGTGGGTAGAGGTGGCGGACGGTGGACAGGACGGTCCTGGAAGGCCAAAGGAGGAGGCGGAGGTGGTGAAAGCGGGGCCGGCGGTGGAGAAGGGACGGAAAAAGGAATTGGGGGAGGAGGAGGGGGTGGGGGAGGAGCCGAGAATGGGACAGCAGGTGGAGGGGGTGGAGCCGAGAGCGGAATAGGGGGAGGAGGGGGAGGAGCAGAGAGCGGGATAGGAGGTGGAGGGGGCGGGGCTGAAAGAGGGGCTGATGGAGGTGGAGGAGGTGAGGACGTGGGCATAGGGGGTGGAGTCTGTGTCAGGGGATGGAGCCGGCTACTGTTGGTAGGGGAGGGAGGGGCAGAGCAGGAGGGGGCTAGGGGTCGGTGGGAGGAGCTTATTTTGGATAGGTCAGGGGCAGAGCTAGGATCACATGACGTGGGTGGGGTGTTCCACAGGGGCTTCAGAGAGGCAGTCGAGCTGGACCTGAACACTGTAACATATGACCACAAATCAACACATGATCAGCTGGATGGTATAAATTGTGTTCATGACATTCTTTACTGTAGGGGGGAAAAATCAGTAAAATCAGATACCCAACTTTAATGCCAGATTAGTTTCATGTGGATAGGCCCAGTAATTACAGAAATATTAACCATAAAACCGAGTCAAACATCTGCATTTTGACTATTTGAAAATACTACCACAAATTCTCGACCTTTAATCAACTTTTATATAAATGTGTTGCCTATTTAGAATGTTGTGATGTCATATGAATACGGCCTAATACAACACATACTCCCATGCTTACGTTTGGCTGGGTGGTCGATATGATGTCAGTACGGTGCACCAACCTGGGGTCTTGCCTGTGAGGTCCCTCTGTCCAATGGGCCTGAGGGTGGGAAAGCCTCCAGCGAACAGCCCCCCTAGAGAAGGTCCCATGGGTGCTGTCCCACCTGAAGAGCCCTGAGGAGCAACTGAACCATCTCCCTGGACTGGGCTTTGCCTCTGAGAAAACACAATTCAGCGCATGAAATATCCAGATATTATGATAAGTATAAGTTGTCTGTGTAAGCCCTCAGTCGTCCAGGTAGGCTCCATCGAAAAAGAACTGTGTGAATGCATTTCGCCACTCATCCAAGCAGCTTCTTCAGTTCTGACAGGGTTCTGTAAGGCACTGGCTTATATTTGTCGGAAGGGAAGAGCTAACTACACTGAAACTAACACTCCCTAGTTGTTTAGAGTGAGGAATACCTTTGTTAAGTTCACTGAATTGCCCTAAGGTGTGAACTGCCCCTAATTTGCCTAGAAAGTCCAGAATGAGATCAGTCTGGTCACAAATTCCTCAGCCAGAACCATACTGTCCAATCAGATTTGTTTATTTCAGTGACACATGTGAAACAAAGCAGCTTATTGGTCAACCATCACTTTGAACAAAATCAAAATTCTCAGATCAACAGAATTTAGTGCTTTGCTCTTTTTTTTTTTTTTTTTTCCCAGAAATCCGCAATGTTTTTTCAGTCCCCTAAGATAAATTTCTTCAAACACAAATTGTCTTTTCTGACAAATACAGCCAAATCAAAACAAAGAAAGCTATAGGGCTATTCAGAGTATGCTAATAGAAGTTAGATCACCCTTTAGTGTGAGGTGGCAGTTCATTGCTCAGGGTAGTTCAATTGAATGAACTAATAACAGATACTCCTTACTGTAAACACTGTAACTGTAGTTTCAGTGTACTTAGCTCCTCCCTTCAGACAGATATGAAACAGAATGCTCTCAGAACTGAAGAAGCCTCTTGGATGAGTGGCCAAATGTATTCACTGTTTTTAAAACTTTCATCCACTTGACAAAATTCAATTTTCTTTTGCAATAACTGTAAGTCTTCAGTTTGTCCTAAATCAACACATCTCATAATGTGGATCAAAACCACATGTGGATTTTAAGATTGTGCTGTGACTCAAGTCCTGTGAATCTGGGTTTGGATGCAATCACATGCAAAAAGTCAAATGTACACGTCAGATCTGCTGTTTCATTTTCATTTTGGTAACTTCAGTGAGTCTTGCGTGAGAATGTTGACTTTGAGAACAACAGTTCACACAGCCTTGAGTAAAACAAACCTGTGCTGCCACATATCTCTCACACATCTGCTCCAGTCAAGGTAAAGTGCCGTAGTCAATGCTGAAACATCCATGAAGTACAAGTACACTACAGTTAAAGTTTGCACATACATACATCTGCATACATATACATATACACACACACACGCACGCACGCACGCACGCACGCACGCACGCACGCACGACGCACGCACACACACACACACACACCACACACACACACACACACACACACACACACACACACACACACACACACACACACACACACACACACACACACACACACACACACACTGACTAAATGAAGATATTAAATGTATGAAATGTATGAGCTTCCTGATGAAGTCTCCTGAAATGGTTTTCACTACCTTGGTGTGCCATAATGTTGACAGGTAGTGTATGTGCTGCATTCAAATTCTCCCACAACCCAGCCAAAAATGTTATACTTCAAAATACTAACAATTAAGTAAGTAAGTAGATAAAATCTATTTGGAGATCCAATTAATTACTCAAGTACTGGGTAACAGTTGTCATTGTTGTGTTGTTTTTTCCACAAAATATGTTGTTAAATATACAGCCAAAACATAGACAAAACATAGATCCGGTTTGATAGATCTAGTGCGGTGTTAACTGTCCAATATCTGCTCTGACTGCCATGTGGAAAGTTGGGTGGAAAAAACTAATGCATAACAGGTACTTATGTTGTGATGTTATATATGGCTCCTGCTTCTATACATCTTATCAGCCACATGACATTCCATCCTCAAGTGTGCTCTGAGCTCTACCTTGTCCATACACTGTAGGTTTTTTGACTATTTATCAGTATAATGCCAGTCTTTACATGGTTTAGAAATGACGTCCATGTACTGAATTTAATAATGTTTTGTTCCTGAGTGGCTGAGATGTCCTTACTGTCCAGGGCCGGAGCACTGCGGTCATTGGTCTGGATGACCTTCCTCAGCCGGGCCCCTCTCTGGATGTCAGCTAACAGGGCATTCCTCCCCCCTCCTCCCCCGCCTCCTGAGAGGGGTGGAGGCTTTGGGGGCTCTGGACACTGGCACATACACAGAAATATTATCATTAAAATATAAATCCAAGTAAAAACAATCAAGAAAAAAAAAACAAATATCCAACTACAAAACACCCCAAAAGTAGATAGATGAGAAACTTACTAAAATAATTCAAGTACACGATTTGCAAATGTGTGCCAACAAAACAGTCCTCTAACAGAAAACACAGACTGCTGATGTTATAGAGTATAGTCTGACCAACTGAGTGAGCTTCGCTGATCAATAATGCAGGAGTACAGGTGGCAGGTGCAGTTTAGCTCAGGAGAGGGGGGCAGGTGCAGGTTAGTTCAGATGAGGGGGGCAGGTACAGGAGAGGGACAGGTGCAGGTTAGCTCACTGGAGGAAAAGAAGGCGACAGGTACAGGTTAGCTCAAGAGAGAAGGAGTTAGGTGCAGGTTACTTCAGTATAGGTAGCAGCCGAGGCAGGGGGTTAGCTCACTAGAAAAAAGGTGATGTACAGGGAGAAGAGGTGGCAGGTGGAGGTTAGCTCAGGAGAGGAAAGGGCAGGTGGCTATCTCACTATATCAGGTGAATGGTTGTGATGTGTGTGTCTGTGTTGTGTGTTACCTGTGGCAGAGCAGCGCTAGGGGCTGGTGGGGGCGGAGGTGGGGCCGGCGGTGGTGGAGGAGGGGGTGGTGGTGGAGGGGGCATGTCTCCTTCTCAGCGATCTTAAACAGACAGAAAATACTGCTCAGTTCTGTAATGCCTTTAGTAGTTTTAGTAGCTTCAATAAAACAGGTACGAGGGTTGAAATTAGCAATTAAAACAATGCATGAAAATGGTCAAAAGATGAAATCTGAAGGAGTGATCTTTTTTCAGTTGATGAGAGGTGTAAGTGTGAACCAGGACTAAACCAGGACTAAACTGGGACTAAACCAGGAATAAACCAGGATTAAAACAGGACTAAACCAGGACATCACATAGCAGAGTTTAGGGTGTTATAAATCAGTCTGCTTTTTGTTTCAATCATTGGATTGTGCACCAAAATAAAACATAACTTTTACATTGTATGCTACGTTTTTGTAATTCTGAATAAATAAGCATTAGAATTGTTATCAGTAAAATATATATTTGACTTGAACATCATTACTTTGCATACAGACATAAAGGTAAAGGTAACATAAAAGTAAAGTGAATATGTTTTGCCACTTGTCCATGAGGCTTCTCCGTTCTTAGTTAAATTAGTTTGAACTCCATAAACTATAAGTTTAGCTGAAAGTTTGTTGTGGTCAGAAGAGACATAAACAGGATTTAAACAGAGCAGAGTCAGAGGAACAGCAGTGGCTTTTTCACACTCTTACAGAATGCGCTGATGGTAAACATCATAACCAGTGTGTGCACAGGCTATATTTACATGCTAGTTTACCGTTGTTATGTACTGTGTGTGGAAAAACAATGTGTTTTCAGGTTAGGGCTTCAGTTTACTATTATTTTAGTAGTTCACTTACTCAGTGATCATTTTGTAGATTAGCAGATTGTACATTGAGATTGTTTAAATACATTTATGATCAAATAAAGATGAAATACGGTGACTAAATTGACATTTGGATTTTATACTGTCACTGCCTCTGTTATAAAAGGTCTTTTCATATATGTTTTAAGGTCTGTATAGTTTAGCCATAATGCTTTGCCAGACTCAGAAAAATAATAGCTGACAGCAACATGTCTTTACCTGGTATGAATTAAAGCAGATGGAAGAATTGTTTTAACACGCTGCTGACCATTCACTATGAATGCAACACTTCAATAAAACATTCCAGTGTGAAGCTGCTAGCGTTCTTCCCTTAACTTATCTTGAGCTGTTAAAGAGGTGCAAAAAGGGTGTATTCATAAATGTTTACACCCTTATTTAAGGCAGGATAAATAATGACACTTAATGGAACCGTACAGACTTTGCACCTCTTCGAAACGCAAATGCAAACGCAGTAAGTTTTGTCTAGACCCACTGCTGGTTAAAGAGCAATCATTTTTGAATAATCTGAATCATTTCTAAACAACTTTGGAATAACACAGTTTGTTTATCAATTTTTGAGATCCATCTTGACTGTATTTACTTTATTTATCAATTAATCAATATTAATAAATTAACTTATTAATTAATACATTTTTTACCAGTTTGGTAAACTTTTTTTCACCCAGACACCAGTGTCATTTGACCAACGTTGAGGAAAAAGTAGGGATACTAATGCTAATTAATATTAAATCAATCTTAAAACTAGTATTGAAACTATATACTTTTTTGAGCAAGTATCGATACTAAAAAAAGTCACATTCACAAGACAGAAATTAACATTTCCTAAATAGCTTTAGAATGAGCGTGAGCTGTATCAGAACAACTATAAGACCACATACAGTAAACACCCATGGACCACTATGGAATCTACCTGGAAACCTGAGGCATTACACAGAAATAAGGCCACATGGCAAATAAAAGAAAGTACTATAATTTAATCTTGAATATGACATTCAATTGTCTAAATAAAGAGGTTTTTTTATGTTATCATTGTGGTATAAGAATCGCTATTGAGTATTGAGTCTATTTTTTTGCTGTGAAAAATACTATATCTCTTGATGAGTAATCCATTTGTAATCCAAGCCTGGTTTTGAAAAACAACAAAGGTTTATTCTTTGTTACAGCAGATATGGACATGACAGGGCCCATGTCTCCCCTGGCCACAGACTGGTAGCCTTCCAGCATCCTAAATCTCTCCTCTCTAGTCCCTTCTAGCATTGGTTCTGAGTATTTATACCAGAATGACAAAGCTACAGAGTGTTTTTTTCTTTCAAACCCATGAGATAATGAACATTTACATGAACAATTAGACAGGTAGAACAACATAGAGTTTGCTATGGGATGGAGACAGAGCCTTCACACATGTTAATGTCTGCCTCGGGTCTGACAGACACAGATTAAATGCATTTACACAGAGACATATCATAAGAATATTTTCTTCACAATATGATACACATACATTTCTATCACACCTTGGTATCAAAATCGAGTTTTAAATTTTAATATTGTGTCAAAACTAATATAGAGTCTGCTAAATAGTTCAGGGCTATGAGGGGTTAGGGGCTAGGGTGGACATTCGGACACTGTCTCTGTGTAAAAGTGCATTGTACCCTCTGTTCCTTCCCGTGCAGAAGGAAAGGCTCTCAGCAGAGATCAGCTCCAAACAGGAAACCTCATCATCCGCTTTGACTTCCCAGAATGCACTGGGATACTCTGAAATTAGTTAAGTGGGCACAGTATTGTACCTTTAAATGCTTGGTGAGTTTTAAGACAAAGGGAGTGCATAAATATGTTGGTGATGTTCCCAACTAAGCTACTCTGTAAAAAATACTGAAGAGTGAAAACTTAAGACAATTTGGACATAACATCAGAAATATTTTTTGTGTCAATGTGGTCAGACAGCCAATAACAAAAAAGTCTTCTTAATTCTGTCTTTTGTCACTTTTTGCTTACTCCTCCAAAATATTAAATAAAATCTGTAATAATATCCAAAATGGAACAATACTTCAAGTACTATCACAGTATTGTGATGTTGTTTAGGCTTAGGATGGGATGAGACACAACATTGGATGGATGATCTGATATCATTTATAATTATTAAATTTGCAATTTTGGCCTCACATTTTTAATTTATTTTATTTCACATTTCTGTTGCAATTGTAGCACTTCCTTTTGGAACAACAATTTCTCCAGAGATGTAATGTAACTCATCAGCTCTTAACTACCACTCCACATTTGTCAGGTTGTACAAAAACTTATTACTAAATCTTTACTAAAGCTACTACTAAACTACTAAAAGAACTAAACTTTCCCCAAAAACAAAAAATGTAACTTTCCTTCTCTGCTGTGGTCAAACAACAATAGAGCATGTGTGTGGAGTGACCCGGGTGGACTCTTCCTCCTACGCAGAGGAGGGTACAGAGGAAGAGTGCTCAGATAGCACATCCTCTGCTCCCAACACCTTATATGCGCACTATAACAAGAGCGGAGGATGCAGAGGAAAAATGGCTAGCTAGCACATCCTCTGCACCAAACGACGCCTTATATATATGAACTATAACAACAGGAGAGGAGGGTGCAGAGGAAGAGCAGCTAGCTAGCACATTCTCTGCTCACAACACCTTGTATCTGCACTATAACAGGAGAGGAGTGTGCAGAGGAAGCTCACTCAGCACACCCTCTTCCTTAAACCTTTACCAAACAAATATGTGTATCAGATGCCCTCCCTGTGTCTCCATGGGGTCTTATTCTGTGCAAAAGCTGTTAACCCTGTAAAATACCCCAAGTAGTATTTATTGTAGAAAATATTGTTCATGGCACTGTGTCTGGTTATGTAAAGTTGGCAAAGGATCAGGGGTTTCTTGGATTAGTTTAGCAGTTCAGATTTCTCTCTCACTTGTGAAAGCTCCTGATCATGTTTACCAAAACCTTTCTTTAGATGTAACAAGTCGGTAACAACCATCAATTCACTGGAGTAAATTTAAGTACATTTGAGTGAGTTTTTGTTTTTTTGGGGGGGAGGGGGAGTAGTTAGTGAACTTGAAGTGTTTGTATGTGACAGCTGCTGAGGTGAACAGAAGCACATGTCCAAGAGTCATGTGACCTACAGAAGTGTCACTGTAGCACCTTGACACCACAAGGCATGATGCATCTGGTTCAGACCTGGTTTAGACCTGGTTTAGTCCTGATTTAGCCCTGGTTTAGTCCTGGTTTAGTCCTGATTTAGCCCTGGTTTAGTCCTGATTTAGCCCTGGTTTAGTCCTGGTTTAATTCTGGTTTAGTCCTGGTTTAATCCTGGTTTAGTCCTGGTTCACTCCTTGTTTACATCGATCCATATTGTTTCATAAGACACGGGTACAGGGGGGTCTTTCTTTCACATCACAGCTAATACGCGCAAAATATTAATATATTACATCAAAATTAGACTAAAATTACAGGGTGATAACAGTCCCAATTTTAGTCCCAGTCCGATACCAATTGAACTGAAATTTTGAATACGTGTGCAACTAAAAATAAGAGCAATATAAATGCACTGAGCTTATAATAAAAAAAAAAAAAAAAAACTTGTTTGAACTTGCTTATAACTGCAAATTATAAAACACACGTTGCCAGGTTTGGACATTCTCATTTTCTTTTTTCTTTTTTCTACCAAGGAATTCCTCAAATGTCAGCTTTCGTTCAGAGATGCTACGGATTACCAACATTAATAGCTTTTTCAGGCAAGCCATAAACACATTTTTTTTAAAAAGCTCTACCAAGTACTCGCTGTACCCACCTGTTTCAAGACGCAGAAATCCACCTGTTTTGTCTGACCGCTTCAGTCCTCGAAAACACCCGTCATAGCGGTCCTCTCCAAAACACAATCCCCCAACCCGAGCTATTTTTACCGCACTCGTCACACTCCAGCCCCGTGCTCACCTCTCTTTAGTCTGTCTTACTTTTCCAGTCCCCCAAAAAACTTCGGGGTGATCACGTGTCCGCGCGGAGTTGAGTTTCAGACGTGTTCGGTTACTCTGTGTCTGTGCGTAAAAGGAGCCGTGCGTAAATGGAGAGCCTCGCGCGTAAAACAATGGTGTCTTTCTGCGAGCTCCGGGTGTTTACAGTGAAGCCCCCCGTGGGAGAGGAGTGCTCAGTCGGCCACACCTCACCGCCCCCCGGGTTACAGCTGCAGCAGTCTACGTAATGTCCCCAGGAAAATGGAAAACCATTGTCACTTGGAAAAAAGGGGAAAAAATTCAAATTTAAAAATTGATAGAATGTTGACGCGACATTTGGTGTGTTAACTGTTATCTGACTTCCTCCGCTACTCCTTCTAAATTATACCCTAGTGAGTCTGCCCTCGTGTGTTACAGAAAAGTATTACAATATGTAACAAATTCTCTATTGACTTAAACCAGACATGTAAAACTCAGGCACGTGGGCCAAACTTGGCCCTCGATATAATTATATTTGGCCCGCGACATCATATGAAATATGTATTAAAGCTGGCCCGCCGGCCACTGTGCCAGTATCAGAATCACAATCAGAAGAAGTTTTCTTTCCATTGTCAGTGAGCAGAGCTTCAGTGATAAAGTGCACATAGAACACACACACACAAAAAAAAAAAACGCACTGAATAAATGCAAATACAAATACAAATTAAAGCCGCAAGCGGCATCGAACGGCCCTCGCGGGCCTCGCTTCGCACTCGGCCGCATCACCATGGCAACAGAGTGCAAAATATGACATGGGCCTGATTGACTTTTTTGGATCGGGATGACATGAAGAGTCACGTTGGCAAATTTGACACAATTCCATGAAACTAATATTTTTCTCATGAATGGGACATTTTAGGATCACTCCCATTAGGATAACATGGGCACTTTGGCGCATCGCCATGGAAACACGGTGCAAAAAACGACATGGGTCTGATTGGCTTGATGAAAGAAATTTCAATCCAAGATGGGCGAATGTGTGTACCAAATTTTGCGGCTCTACGACAAAGTTGACGTTGGGGCGTCTCCCATTGACACAATGTATTTTGACTTTTGCAGGGGGCGCTGTCGCGCCATTTTTTTTATGCCCGTTAATGCAACATATAAAAAAAATACATTTTTCGGCAGACCTGAATTTTGGGCAAAATTTGGTGAGTTTTTGAATATGTTCTGGGGGTAAAATTCCTGCTCAAAGAGCAGATGAAAGAAAAAAAAATAAATAAATAAATAAAATAATATTTTTAGCAAAAACAATATATCCAATAACATGAGAATGACATATAATACGTTTTTTGAAAGCACTTGACTTTCCCCACGTCACCGGGGCGCCCTGTTTGTCATCACTTGATGAATGTGTGTACCGAATTTCGTGGCTGTACGACAAAGTTGACGTCGGGGCGTCTCATTGACGCTATGATTTTTTACTTTTACAGGGGGCGCTGTCACGCCATTTTTTTATGCCCAATTATGTGACATATAAAAAAAATAAATTTTTCAGCAAACCTGAATTGTGGGCAAAATTTGGTGAGTTTTGGAATATGTTCAGGGGGTCAAATTCCTGCTCAAAAAGCAGAAGAAGTTTTTGTACTGAAAAACTTTGATTTGCATATGTCCTTGTTGTGATCTAGAGTCGCCAATACTAGATACTCATTTGAGCAAGTATCAGTACCGCAAAATATGCTCCGTTCGCTATTCTGTTCCACAGGACGGCACAAAACAAGGGATGGACGATAATATCGGTCACCGATAATTATCAGCCAATAATGTAAATTATGATGTCACACAGAAAAATGTCACTGATAATTTAATCTGATAATTAGATAGATTAAATCATATTCTATTGTCTAAAGAAAGTGTTTTTTTTTTTTTTTATTTTCATGGTGGGATCAGAGTGGTATTGAACATATTTCTTAGTACTGAAGTCGAGATTGTAAAAAAAACACTATTAAGAAGTCAAATGGCATTAGAGGAGTTATTTGGCAAAACTGATATTAAGAAATTGATGCTAAGAATAAACGCGTTTTATGTAAGCACTGCAAAAAATACTGTCTATAGAGTTACTGGCACATTTTATCAAAATCTGAAAAAGGTTTAAAGTCACTGTCCCATCGAGTGTAGTGAAGAATGAATGAATGCTGCTCCCTGAAAGCATCTTTGAGTGTCCAAGAAATCACCTTATAAATCAGATGCATGATTTTTATTATCATTACACAACATTTACAAAAAACATTATGCAATAATTAATAACTAATAATAAAAACTGTTGATATACAGTATAATACGTATATACAGGCCCCTGGTAGGGTCACAAATGGAAAACAGGTCCGCGACCCGGCTCCGGATAAGCAGAAGAAAATGGATGGATGGACAGTGTACGAAAAACACTGGCCAAAAGGAAGGGTGCTTTGTACAGGTCTGATTATTGATTGATAAATCCAGTCACAGATTCAGAGGGATCATCTCCGCATTGGGTCACAACCACAGACCAATAAACTAAACTTTTCCATGTGTTGGCCACCAGCAGCTTAAAAGCGACAATCTGAATGTCATTATTTTGTGATAAGACTTATTTCCTCATGATTTCCTTTTTCTCCAGACTTTGCAGACTGCACAGTCCTGAACCTTGTACAAGGTCCGTCTACTCATTAGCTCCAATCAGAAGTGTGTAACTTAAAACTACAGGGATGAAGTTTTCAGCTATTGTTGAGTGCATCCAGGGGATCTAACTAGACATTGCAGTTTGACCAATTCTATCCCCTATTCACTCATTTAAATTACTCTACATGACTCACTTGTGCGAGTGTGTAGGTGTGATCGTGCCATTACTGTTGGTGATGGCAGCGCCCATGGCACAGATCAGCTCTCACAATTCCTTTAATCCATCTTGGATGGGTTAATGGAATTATGATGGCCTGTCAATGAGCACTTTTACAAACATGTTGAGCTGAGGAGGAATAGATGGGATACTTGGCAATGCAGGTATTGAGGGAGGTGAAATATCCAAATTATGTTCAGCCAAATAATGTAAATTATGACATTACACACAGAGACTCCGGGCGGATCCAGGTTGTTACGACCCGGGTGGATCAAACATATTAAAGAGACACAGGAGTCAAACGGGATATGAAAAGTTAAATAGTTTATTTTAAATAAATTTGTATTTACTTTAAATTGCCCCAAACCCCCTGCCATGCCCCAAAACAAACTAACAACAGAAAGGTGGATCCGATGAGCCAAACACTACAAAAGGATTTGGCACCGGGCCAACCTCGTACAGGGCCTGTGCTGACATCACTGACCTAAAACCAAAACCATCCCCAAACTAACCTGATCAAACAAAAGGCGAAAACAAGACAGTCCCACCAGGTCAAACACAAAAATCTAACTGCAGCTCACAGGCCTGGTGCAGCCCGCACCGAGCAGCTCAGAGCCGAGGAGCGCGACGAGGAGGAGCCCCAGGTGCTGCAGACTTGCATGAGCAAGAGAGTGAGCCATGGATAGACAACCTATTTATACAGCGACCAGCCACGAACCCAAAACAAGCATAAATACAGAAAACCCATAAGATAATGGGGCAAAGGGGCATCAGCACGTAACACAGGTACAGAAAGTTCACACGACCGCGACATGCAGTGGTTCTTGCACAGAGATCAAAGCTTCATCTAAGGACGCAGCACCGCCAATCAGTGAATAGAGTCTTGGTGGGGAGTCCTGCATAAACAATGCCTTCAATTTTGGATGGACATCTTTAAAACTTTTAAGGAACAAACAACAACAAATCCTCTCTGGATACTGTGGTGTCTGGCCTGTTTTCAGGAGAACCTTGTCCCTCTTTTAGGCCCTCAACGTATAGATGGAGAGAACATGTATACCTTGTGAGGTAATGTTCAGTAACATCTGGAACTCGTAAAGAATTGTGACCTAAGATATGTTACAAAGGGGCACTGTATCAGAGGGTATAAGTACCTGAGCAATCCTTTGTTCGGGGTTCTTCTCACGTTGGCTCAGAGAAACCCAGACCTCTGTCTGTAATTGGCATATACTCTGTTTTAGTGATAAATATTACTATACTATCAGAGCTTGTCATTTGGGTAATTTCCTGAATACATCCCACTACGGACCACCGAGCTTTACAGGTGAGCAAATTAAACTACAATACCCCCCTGCAGCCGACCACTTCAGACAGTTCCTCTTCCTCCATAACGCATAACGCACTAGTCTCATTCACGCACAGGAGCCGATATTCTCATAAAATTACGACTTTTTTCTCGTAATATTATGACTGTATTCTCGTAATATTACGACTTTATTCTTGTTGTACTATGAGTTTATTCTCATAAAATTACGACATTTTTCTCATAATATTACGACTTTATACTCGTTGCACTATGACTTTATTCTCGTAAAATTACGACTTTAATGTCGGAATGCTACAACTTTATTCTCGTCGCGCCTGCAGAATTTATTTGTTTTAGCTGGCAGTAAACGCCGTCGTACAGGAGGACTTGGGTTTTCTGATTTATATTGGACACAAAGTGAATGTATCAGTTTGCTGGCTGTTAATTTGTAAACCTTTAATTTTATTTTTTCTACATAACTAAACCTCATTGCTCATTTCTGTCTCCGGCCGTTTCATTTACACTCACTCTACTCTTATTTTATTGTAGCCTTTACGAACCTGGCACATGGTCCAACCTATTAGAGTATTTTAATATACAGTGTTCCCTCGATATATATCGCGTTTTACTTTTCGCTGTCTCGGTATTTCACAGATCTTTTTGGTGCAATTTTGCATGTTTTTTTAGTGTGTGAAGGCGCGTGATGCTCTGGACACGTCCAGATCGTCCGTTGCGGTCTGCAAGAGCCTTTGGATGTTTAGTTTTCCCTGTGACTTTGTGAACACTGCAGACCAGGTTGAGAGAGTGACTTTAGTGTATTTATTACATAAAACCCATCAACGGAGCTGATCGGCTCTGCAGCATCTCGGACGCTTGAAAATGCTCCACAGAAACGCAGTGCGGCCAAGACACATGTCCACAGAGACTTTACATGTGACACATAAAGACACACGTCCACAGAGACTTTACATGTGACTTTACATCAAGAAGGAGGAAAATAACATGAGGACGAGAGCAGCAGTAAGTTTTAACAAGGAGCAAAAAGGGCTGTAACCATCGTGTAGATGGAGTCTGCTTTAGCTTTGTGGATCAGTGACTGCAGGAAAAAGAACATTACGAGACATTACAGCGGAGCGGCGCCAAGACAAAGAGGCGCAGTCAGAGGAACTGAGAAATATACGTGAGTCTACGAAGGTTTGAAATTTGAGAGTGTTTAAACAAGAGAAATGTAAGATTAAAACCGCAAGCGGCATCGAACGGCCCTCGCGGGCCGCACTTCGCACTCGGCCGACCGGGCACTCCCTGTAGGTGGCGCTGATTCATCACTTACCTCTGTTTTATTGTGGCTTTGAGCTGCATTTGTAACCAAACAAAGCCAAAAGACATTGGGAGCAGTGATGCACAAAATGCATCAACATGGGGTTTTCCAGGCATCGTCATGGCAACACCATGCAAAATACAAAGTTGGCACTTCGGACTTTTTTGACGGGGAAGATGTAAAGAATCACCGTGCCAAATTTCACATACTTCATTGAAGGTATGAAGCCGTTCTACGACTTTGAAATGTCAAAAAATGTGTAAATTTTCCCATTAGGATAACATGGGGTTTTTCGCGCATCGCCATGGCAACAGAGTGAAAATTATAACATGGGTGTGATTGACTTTTTTGATCGGGATGGCATGATGAGTCATTGTGCCAAATTTCACTTAATTCCATGAAACTAATGTTTGTCAGAGGGCGTGGCCATAATAATTTTTTGTTTGGCATCACTTGAATGTGTGTACCGAATTTGATGGCTCTACGACAAAGTTGACGTCGGGGTGTCTCCCATTGACGCAATGTATTTTGATTTTTGCAGGTGCCATTTTTTTATGCCCAATTATGCAACATGATGGTGAGTTTTTGAATATGTTCAGGGGGTCAAATTCCTGCTCAAAGAGCAGGAGAAAGAAGAAAAAAAAAAATAATAATAATAATATTTTTAGCAAAAACAATTTATCCGAAAACATTAGAATGACATATTATACGTTTTTTGAAAGCTCTCGACATTCCCCACGTCACCGTGGGGTCAATGGCGAATGACGTCGGGGTCCCCCATTGACTCCCATTCATTTCCATTCATTTTAGCAGGAACAAATATGGCCCATGCCTACGTCATGGGTTGCTGGGATAGTGGAATCAGGGCAAGGTCGCGTAGGCTCGGGCCTAATAAGGGCATGCAGGAGGTAGAAAATATATACAATAGCAGCATCAGAACAACAACAGTGCAACATGGGTTATTTAGTGTCCAGTGTTATAAAGTGTCCAGTTTAGTGCAGGTTTATGAAGTGTTCATGAGAGAAACAGCAGACGGGAAGAAACTGTTCTTATGACGAGAGGTTCTGGTCCTGATGGACTGTAGCCTCCTGCCAGAGGGAAATGGCTGAAATAGTCCATGTCCAGGGTGAGAAGTGTCAGCTGCTATACGACCTGCTCGCCCCTGAGTCCTGGAGGTGTACAGGTCCTGGAGAGATGGAAGGCTGCAGCCAATCACCTTCTCAGCAGAGCACACAATGCGCTGCAGTTTCCGCAGTCAATCAAGGCGAGGGGGTGCAGGGGGGCTGTGACTTTCCTGAAGTCCACAATCATCTCCACTGTCTTCTGGGCATTGAACTCCAGGTTGTTGCTGTTGCACCAGGACACCAGCCGATCCGATTCAAGGCACCATCAGTATATTTTCTCAGGGAAATGGCAAAAGTAGGCTAAATTTACTTCAAAGAAATAAATAATATCAGCAATTTTCTATCAGTCACTCAACTGAAATATTTTTAAAACATAATTGGATTGAAATACAATAAAATAAAGTGCAAAACTCTATGGATGAGAGAAAAACAACACTTTCTGTGCCTCCCACAGAGTCAGTTTGGTTTTAAACTCCTTCACTGTCCTGCACATATCAGAGACACGACCCCGACCTGCAGCTGCAGGTTCATCACATTCAGACTCGTGATGTCACAGAAAACACATTTCACACAAAAACGTTTCGTCTCAGAGTTGTGTTGTGTCTTTGCTTTCCAAGAAAAGACAAATCTCCTCACGCAGCTCAAACATCTTTGCAGCACCTTTCCCTGGTTTATCCATCGCACCTCAGTGTGACAGGACAAATCACCAGCTCCGTTTAACTCGCTCAGAAATGTTTTGAACTGGCGATAATTTAAACCTATGGCTCTGATAAAGTTAACTGCAGCGTGATGGTCTCATTACATGTTCCATTTTCAAGGCTTTACCACAGAACTGTCATGTCCCATTTCGCGAAATGCACCGCTCGATGTTCTGTTCGAGGTGTGGATCGAAGTACCGCACAGATGCGCCATTTTAGGGCAAATTGGGACACGGCCATCGACTCCTGGTGTATGATACAATGAGAAGCTATCAGCTCACCTGTGACGTTTTCCTCCTGATCTTCTCCACCGGTCCGCTCCCGTGTCCTCCGGTCCGCTCCCGTGTCCTCCAGTCCACTCCCGTGTCCACACATCACAGGTGCTCCAGCTGTTGTCAAACCCACGAGTTTTTCCGCTCCATCTCATTTACACATCTTGACACCTCTTCATATGGATCATGTCCTGTAGTTGTGCCACGCATAGGACGTAACACCAAAAACTCCTCTGTCACGCTCAGGCAGATTTAAGACCTTGTTTTAATTCTTCCTCCTTCTATAGCCTTTGTTCCATGTCCATATTCTTGACATTACCCATTTCCCTGCGGGCTGCTAGCCAAAACAACAGCAGAGCATTATGGGATTTGTAGTATAAGCGGTGAATGCGGTGTTACAGATCTGCCACTGTATACTACCGGCGGGCCAGCTCTAATATTAATTTGAAATTGCCTCACAGGCCAAATATAATTACACTGCGGGCCAAATTTGTCCCGCGGGCCAGAGTTTGACACCTATGCCATATACCTTTGTTAAAACAAAAGAGCTCAGGTTACATAGAGTTCCTTTAAGACAATAATTATGATTATTGGCGTGTGTTCAGATGGAACTGTTTAATTAACATTATTAACATTTCAATAATCAATAATAACTCCAGAAATCAGATCATGATAACATTTTTTGAGATGGGGACAGGCATGGTGCTGAAGCTGGGTAGACATAGACTAGACGGCTAATGGAGCATTTAAATAAAAATCTACTTCCAAAATGTATGGACTTTGCTTTAGAATATTTATATATAATATACAACATATTAACATTTAATTAGCCCCTCCTTCCTTTGCTCTTTGTACTAAGGCCCTCCTCCTTTAAAGTGCTATCACAATACAATTAGTGTACATCCTGCTGATGAAACTACAGCACATCACATCAACTCTGTGACACTGTTGTGTGCAGTTTTATATCATGCTCTTGTATATTTATGGAGAATTGTCATGTAGGAGCATAGATGACATAGGCTTGTGAGCTGAGCATTGAACACAGTCTTCCATCTAACCTTATGGAGGGCCCGGGAGAGATCGCTAACTTACTGAAACATGCATGGGTGACATCTAAATTCTTTGGTAAATTCTTTAGTTTTAAACTTAAAAGTCTTCCGTTTTAAACTTTGTCAGACAGGAGTGTTTGTTTACTTACTTTACTTTGGGCTACTTCCTGTAGCCTTTCTAAGAAGTTTCACTTCATGGTGTAGTGACATGTCAGGTAGGCTTGTTGGAAAATTTTTCTACAAGCCTTCAAGTAGGAGGCGTAAGCTTCCTCTACTTTCTGGCAAAACCAAGTGGAGCTTACGAGACACGTCACTACACCATTACAACGCTTCTGAGGAAGGCTACGGAATTGATAAACAACAACGGGAACTTAGAATTAGTGATTTTTTTTGTCGAAACATGCTTTATGTTTCGACAAAAGAAATCACTTATTCTAAGTTCCTCTTTAGGCATATTTTTGATCAGCGAACACCTTTATAACATGGTAGGAAGCTAAAAAAATATAATTTTGTATATTTGTCCCTCTTTAATATACTGTGAAACATTCCTGGAAAATCAGTTATATCTTCATAAAGATGAGCAGGGGGCAGACAGCTCCACTAGAAGAGTCACATAGCACAAATTCACTAAGGTAAATGATCTTTCACAATAGTATTAAAAAGGACTTTAAACCATGGGATTAAGAATGGCAAATTCGTTGAACCTTAACACAAATGATTGGGCTCAACATCTATAGATTTTCAGTTTGGTTATTACTTTTTCATAGATATATCTATATAGGTGCCTGACCTCCATGTGAAATTATGATTTATTTTGAAGTTTTCGGTGTCTGTGAAACTAAAACTAGCTCTGTGTCCACTACTCCAAACCTGACAGAGGAATGCAGTAGGACAGCCTCTCCCATATGTGCACTAACACACACGCTGGGTTTCCATGCTTCTTAGGGACATCACATTGACTGACATTAATTTCCTGGAGATTGACCTTAAACATAGTCAGTAGTTGCCTACTCCTAACCTAAACCCTAACCTTAAAGGCACTGTACGTGATTCTTACTGTCTTAAACGTTTTGCAGTGGTCCAAAGTTATTCTTTACTTCCCTTAATCATTATGAGCATCCTAATTATTCACTGCAATGAGTTTATAAGTGCTTATATTATAAGGCCAGAGAGGGGTTTTGTCACCACGCTAATGCTAGTAACAACTAAGATGTTAACCACACATATCCTGATTATCGAACAATAAATCACTTTAGAATCAGAGACAAACACACAGCAGACTTATTTTGATGTCGATGTCAAGAGTTGTGTACATAATATATCCCTTCTCTTTTTTCTATTCTTTATTTTGCTCAAATGGAAAATAAAATCAGCTACAGGGCCTTTATTTTAACCCATATCTGAACTTTAAACCATGTTGTTGATCTAATAATAAAAGATTTGCGTCATGGGGACCTTTTTTTTTTGTTTTGTTTTGTTTTTAAGTCCCCATAATGTGATGACTACGTGTCCACACACACACACATACACTTTTGACTCACCGCACTTATTCACAACTTAATAATTACAATCCATCACAAACAACAAACAATAGCATATTATTCTACTAAGTATTTGTCATACTGGTTTAACTTAACAATTAAGAACCAGATGTACCTGTCTGGAGCACAGATTAAACGCATTAATGCATTTATGTATCCAGTGAGGCAAGCTGTGGTAAGTGTCTTGCTCAAAAACACAAGAGTAGAATAAACTACTCATCACAAGCATAAGTTTGAAGTGGAAAAATATTTTACAAGTATATGGTTATGTCGTTCCTCTGTGCTGTAAAAAAGAAACTAGCTCAAATGACTTGAATACAACATATTAAAGGTGCACTTCATAACTTTCTGATTTGGCATAAATGGCATTAAACATTATATCTCCTTGAAGACAAGCAGAATACACCACCAGGTTAAGTTACAGGTTAGATCTGTGGAGAGGCGAATCTGCTCACAAACTTGTTTTCCAATGTATGTCTGATGTCGTACTGTGGGGCATTTCAGTCAAAGCTATAACATCTCCAAGGAGACAAACAGAAATGTTACATGGAGCATTGTTAAAATCATCAATCTATACATGTAAGCCTGCAGATATTTGATAAGACTGGAGCAAAAGGTTGGACATTTTCCTGTTTATTGTCATCTTCTTTCAGTTCACAGGTGATCACATTTCAGTTTGTGCTTGTTCGTTTAACCAGACAATAATGTGAGACAGGCCTATACAAATGCAATACCACCTATATTGTAATCACTTTGGCCAATTTTAAAATGACACAAAACAGTTTTCGCATAACATATACTTCTTGAGTAATATTACTTTGAAGTAGCCTAACAGTGCTCTTACCCCATTCTTTGAAAATATTGACCTTATTCCACCCCACCCACTTTTGCCTCTGAATGCTACTATACCTCACTTTCTTTGTGGTGGCACTTCCGGTTAAGTGGGAATCCCATTCTTTTAAATGGAGAATTTGAGAAAGGTTTTGCTGCTAAATATGATATAGAATAACTTGATTTGTGTAAAACTTTCTCTGTTCATGTGCACTAACAAGTCAATACTGCACCTATTCTCTGAGAGGCTTTAAAACGGCTCCGTAGTCCGTACAGAACTATCAAGATCAGCAGCCCCATGTAAAATAATACAACCCAAAGGACAAAGGCGACTTCTGGAATAAGGTGAATACCATTTCATAATTTGTCAGTCTGATTAAAGGTACAGTATGTAACTTTTGGGAGGTGGCACGTCACCTGCATGATTCCATGGAAACAGAAAGTTAAAACCATACTTCATTCAACATTCTCCATGAAGATAGATATGCTTTATGTCATACTATGGAAGATTATAGATGAAGGAACATTTCCATGGAAGCAAGTAGAAGGAGGCTCTCCTCCAGGCCAAATACGAGCCAAGTCTGAGGAGATGCAAGACCCCTGACAGTAAGTATGCATCTTTTTCAGTGCAATAAACACAAGTAGTAGTCTATTTTTAGCTAAAAAGTTACATACTGTGGCTTTAAATATGAATTAATCTTGAATATTACTTTTACAGTCAAGTAATATTAGGCTATTCTTTACTTCATGAATACACTCCCCACTAAAAACACCAGGCTACATTATTAGTTGTGTTCCATTTTTAAATTGTCCAAAATTGTTATCACACTGGAAATATTACATTACTGGCCCTCACATTATCATCTACTACACTTCACTTTGGGCAGTTTTTATGGCCAAATATAAGTTATATCCTTCATTTCAAATACTTCAGCGATTAGCATGTTTAGCTCTGCTTCCATTATTAGCCCCTAGCAAGCATGTAGCATTATAGCATCTGAGTTAGCATCATATTAAAAACACCTTCATAAATACCCATCCACCCCTTACATTCATATTTACGAAATAAAACTATGAACTCAATAACAAAAAGTAAACTTACAAACTGTCAGTTCATTATGAGGACATGTGGAATCAGCTGTATGAAATATGAAATTATTATTTAACCTATTGGTGTCTCGTTGCAGTATTAAAACCTTCAATAAAAGTCAAGGATATAACAACACATTTTTTGTTGAAGTATTTGGTAATGGACCTAATACATCCATTTGCCTATTTGGAACAAGAGAAAAAACATGTATTGACCATGTCGTCCAGGTCTGATCCATAGTAAAAGCAAAAGTAAAATCTGTCAACTGGACTAAAAGTGTTCAGTTACTTTTGGCTTTAACTATTTATTGACTATTTAATGATGAACCAAAAACAGCCTATAGAGCCTGCATAAAAACATGAATTTCAGACCTTGCACCATGTGGTTTAGTAGTTAAGTGGACAGTGCATGTGCATTTCCTATAGGCCAAAATAATTCATAAATAGTGTTTGTCTGTTGGCTTTGCTCCACCTGTTGAATAGTCTGTTTCATTATATTTCACGCTTGACATACGCTAACTCATTGGTTATGTCACATGTGGCAGTGATCTTTGTTTGCTGATGTCTATTTATCTTTTGATATTTATACACAACAAACCAAGTTACATTTCAAATATAACCATACTTGGAGTGGTTTGTGGACTCTGTGCACATTTTAGCTGCGTCTTCATCATGTCAGTTCTTTTCTTCTTCATCACAATGTAAACAGTTTGTGGTGCTTGCTGTTGCTGGGGTGAGCGATTAGACAAAATCTAACAGTACAATTCTGTACGAGAGGAGAGGAGTAACGCCTTGCTCAGACTGCACACAGTCCATCTGAACTCGTGTGTTGGACGGTTTAGTTGCGGTGTGACACTCAGACCTGAGGCTCTGCTGCTTCACCGCCTTAGAAGCTGCACACGCAAAACCACGTGTTCACGTGATAACTATTCACTTACTAAAGCAAAAGGCTTACAGTTGGCTCTGGCAAAAGCAGAATCCAACAGGTTTGATCCAAAGCTCCGTGGCACCTCCACTGGTACCACTGGACTGCACGGCCTGTGGTCTGAGCTCCTCTTGTCATTTTTAATTATACAGAACTCTCACAGCCGGACCGGAGCTGCACCGCATGCAGTCGGAGCCCGGGGTCAGTGTGTCAGTGTACAGAGGTTCATTAAAAGACACATATTATGCATTTGTTATATTATTATTATTATTATTATTATTATTATTGGCCTTTAAACATACTTTTGAGTACCTTTGCTTTGGCATGTCATCTTTTGGCAGTTTGGTTCAGGCTGCTGATGACCCGCGATCCACATATACTCAACATTATTATCACAGTGATATTTTTAACAGATTGACTAAAGTAAAAAATAAAAAAGGAAAGTATGTATTAATAAAATTTGTTCTGGAAATCATCTCGCAACCCCCACCCACGCCTCCTCTCTTCCCTGTGCCCCCATTTTGGGAACCACTGTTTTGATGCAACTCCCCGTACTCCGTGTTCTTCAAACTCGTAGGGCACCATCAACTGGCAGCAGAGGGAATCCTCTGCTGCCAGTTTTTCTGCCTAGTTTTGGAGTTTTTTTCCACATGGAAAAAACTATTCTGCCAATGGTTTATGGACTTAAATATTGTGCAGGGTTTTTACAGAGAATTGCTGAAATCAGCATGAAAGAAGCGAAATATAAGTCCAGGTATGTTTTTGATGAAGGAACAACGTTATAACATGGTTAAAAGCAAAATAAATGCATAATATGTGTCCTTTAAATTGAAAAGCATTGAGTTACGATTTTCCTTCCTTTCCTTTCCTTCTTCATAAACACATTGTAAACAGTGTTGGATGTGTGTGTTGGCTGGTTCTATCAACACATTTTCTTCTTGGTCACAGTCTTGTAAGTTCTTGGTTTTCATCAGCTAATTTTGCAGCAAATTTTTGCAGATTTAGATTTAGTGACTTACTAAACATTGTAATTTTGTATAATTAGGATTTTAACATCACGATCCATGGGTTTCTGCATCCTGTTATGGGTGACATTTTAAGGACTTTTCATCATTCAAAATATATAATATAATATTTCATTCAAATTGCTATGGCGACAGTTCCCATTCTGAAACCCATCAATATCTCTTGTTCATTTTTTCAGATCCCACATTATCAAAGCTGGGCTGATTTGGTCCCTACATCGAACTTCATCGGTCCGTTCTTCTTCACACATGTACACATAGTAAACAGTCTTGGCTCGGCACGTGGTGGCAGGGTTGCGGATTCTATCACCGCACCTCCTCCTTGGCCCCTGTGTCCTGGATTGGCAGGCTCTTGCGTACCCTCCTCTTCTCCTTGAACCTTCCAGAGCGGCTCACATTCATGTTCCTCCTGCACGTCTTCTCGTTGAACACTGACTCCATGTGCGAGTCATCATAGCGCTCGTCGATGTCTACTTTGGCGGGTTCGGCTGGGGTCACAGCAGGGTCGGCCTTGGAGGGGGTGGAGTCACGGGGCTTGTCTGGATGTGGGGCCCAGGGGTCGAAGTCCGGGCCGATGGGGTGGCTCTCCTTGGAGCCACTCTTCTTCTTGGGCAAAAAGGCCTTCCACCAGGGGGCACGCTCTGTCATCCTCTCTGCACACAGCACAAAAACAAGAGTATGAAAAAAGTATAGTAAAGTAAAATAAGACATGTTTAAATCATATACAACTTTTACTGACAAAACTAATACTGATTTATTCTTGATTACAAAAATGTTGAACATAATGGCCAAGTTGTTTAAAGAATGGGTAACACTTGTATGGAGTATTAATTGTTAACACTTCACATAATTTGATTACCATGTTATATTTTATCATTTAAAAAATGCTCTATTTGTCGCAAACAACATTTTAAAATGTTTAATTAGTCCCCCCTTCCCTTGCTCTCCATGGTAAGTCACTCCTCTACAATACTCTCACAACACAACACAGTCATGCATCCCGCAAATTCATCTATTGCACATCACATCAAGTTTGTCAAGTTGTAATATATTGTTTGGTATGGAGCATGGATTATGTGAATGTTCAAAAAGTCTTTTATTCAGGGTTAATGTAGTAGTTAAAAGTAATATCTGTCCCATCCTCACATTGACAGCACAGCCCTTGTAATCTTGACGTTACATCACCAGAGGTATAATTACTCCCTACAATGGAAGCATAGTAGAGATGGGACAAGATCTCATGAGACAAAAGTGCCACAAGACTGTACACAAGAAAAAATATGTATTTTACATTTGGTTTGGACAGAAAAGTGTTGTGTTGTTAAGTGTTGCTGAGTTATGCCTCTTGAGAAGCTGTAGTTCCAAAAACAGTGCTACAATAACAATATAACAGCAAAAATGTAGTAAGTAATCAAGTAAATATAAATTAGGGAGGTCAAAACTGTGAACTGAACCACACAATTTATTATTAGAAATAAATACAAAACAATAAAAAATCCTCATCTAACCTCATGCAAATTTTGTCTTGTCCTATTCCCAACAGCCAGACTGTACTACACTGGAATGGGCAACATGTCTCTGGGTCCTGCATCCTGTATTGATTTTATTTTACAACACTGATGACTATAATCAGACATTATTATGACAAACCATCAGAATTATGCCAACACTCCTTTAAAAGTCTTAGTTAAGGACACACACACATGGATTGGACACAAAAGATACATATTAATTAAATATTAATACATATTCTTCACTTATTTGGAACATGACACTACCAGTACATTTTATTTTCTCATCTAGCACTGCTCCTTCAGAAATAATGTAATTTTTCTCAATTTGTTTCTATCCTTTGAGCCTTTGAGAAAACAACCACTTAAGAAAGAGAGCACAATACATTAAATAATCTACAAAATCTAGTATTTTCAAATACTAATTTTTTGTTACTTGAGTAATTTCTTGGACCACTCCTTTGTACTTCTACTTAAGTAACATTATTCTGAAGTAACGTTACTCCTACTTGAGAACAACTTTTGACTACTCTGCCCACCTTTGAACGTAAGTGACTTAAGTGCCTGTTAGTTCAGTCGCTCAGAACCAGATACATGAGCTGCTCTCAGTCTCAGGAGGGAGAGACTCTAAGGGACGTTTCTGCTACAGACTTATGACAATGTACATGGATTATTTAACTCAGCAGTACTGAGTGTTCATTTCATCACCAATTCAAATATTTTCATAGTTTTTGTCAATTTAATATTTTTGTTGACTAAATCTAAATAAAAAGAACTATTAAGACCAACTAAAAAAACTACAAGCATATTTAGATATAAAGTACTGATATTTTTGTAAATACAAGGAATGAGTGAAGACTAGATCCAAGTCCCTCAAGTAACAGTAGCGTTACTTCAAAAATAATATTCCTCAAGTAGAAATGCAAAGTAGTGGCCCAAGAAATTACTTAAGAGTAAAAATTTATTTGGGAAAACTACTACTCAACTAAAGCCCGCTACACACCACATCATTTTTTAATGTGTCTGAACAAAAAGTTCAGGCCACAGACATGAGGAGAATCGCATGAGATTTTTAATCTTACGATCCTCTGGGTGCAAAGACTGCTTCAAAGAGACCGCACACTTCAAGCTGAAACTTGTGAAAGCTAGCACACTCATGACAGCCGTTTCCTGTGTACAGTAAAGCAACTCGCTTTGAGATTGTCACCTGTTCAAAACAATCAGGACATTGCACCTACAGATTAAATGTAAAATGTGTGTTATTATTTCTTAAAACGCATCTCAGAAAATGTTTTTGCACAGACAGAAAGCTGGCAGTAGACACACAGGAAGTAGTCTTTTGTTTATCACTAGTCTGCAGCAGGAACTCCCACCAATCTTCACAGTGTTTATGCAAGCATGACATACCTGAGGAACTACTCTAATATTTATTATGGTAAAAATAGAAAATTAAAAAGAAATCTGGTTGACTGGACTTGGCCAACTAAGACAAGACTAAAACTAAAAAGAATGAGTTGACCAGGGATGTGTTTACACTTGTCATTGTTTGGTCCT
Organism: Periophthalmus modestus; assembly: GCA_019594935.1. NCBI lineage: Eukaryota > Metazoa > Chordata > Actinopteri > Gobiiformes > Gobiidae > Periophthalmus > Periophthalmus modestus. The sequence continues at coordinate 16,514,860 of JAIEZT010001318.1, forward strand.
AAATTAAGACTATTTAAGTTCTGATGTGGACTTGCTGTCCTGTTCTAGTCCTTGTTTGATCCTGTTTAAGTCACAATTTTAATGTAGTGAATATTCAAGTGTGATGCACCCTAACAATCTATTTATTCAAAATACTAAGACCAACACTAAGATTAAAATTCCATGACAAAATCAACACTGCCATGTACTACTCATGAACTAGAGTTACCATACAAGTACACTCCTCTGAATTCCACACACTCACACGCGTCATCACAGCTGCTTGACGTCCACAATGTACTTTCCTATTCTCACCATCATACCCCTGGGAACCTCTGCCATCTCATAGAGATAGGACTCCTCTGTTATGGCAAACATCATAGTCACCATTAATTTGGCTCATTATTGAAACCACAATTAGAGTTGAACCATTTGAAAAACATATCTGATTGCAATTTTTCAGACAAGCGATTTATGTTTTAATGATGTGATTCTCTTCCAAGTTAAAATTTTAAGTGCATCCAGGAGAATTGACAAAAGACTGAAACTAATACAAGAATCACATTTCAGAACATGTTTGTACAGATCTAAACTGCAGGGTTAGGCAATTTTTATGCAGAATAAGACAGGAGATTTTGTTGTTTGAGGAGGGAATTATGGCACTTCAAAAACTGCAGCCTTACGTTTGATAGTAATTAATCTTGCAGCTCTAATCATGATTACAGTTATTTCTTTAATAGAGCTATCATTTACCATTAGAGATGACAGAACAAGGCATGACAATTAACTGAATTTTAATTGATTGAGATTCAGTCAAAATTAACCTGTCAAAGTACAGTCTTAATATAATTTGGTAATAATGGTTTTTTTGATACTGGCAATGTTTACATGGCAAAAACAAGAATCTGATCATGATCTCATTTCTAGAGTTATCAGATTATTGAAACATCATGCAAACAGTTCTATCTGATGTCAGTAATGTGATTTTTTTGTGATTGGTCATACCTGTGCAGATTTTGACAAGGAAAATTAAAACTGCATAGCCCTAATGCAAACTTTATAATTATTACATTTTTATTTAAACACAAATGTACAGACAAAAGCACAATACATAGAGCATGTCACTGTTGTAGAGCTGGGCAATATATCAAATTATGAGTAATATTATTTATGCTGTTTGGAGAAATTTCTTTTCTGCTTCCAAATGTGACATGGTAGATGAGTGGCTAACAGTGTCACCTCATAGCAAGCGTCCGGGTGGGTTTCTCTTGCCTGTACCACAGCCTCATGGGAATGTTCTTCATCATCATTAGTATCATGACTAGGGGTGTGCTAAAATATCGATACACCAATATGTATCGACATTATTAAAAATCGATACGGTATCGATTCTCGATTCCCCCCAGACGTTACTCTTTACAGGTGAAGAGAAGCAAGAAGCAAGAGAAACGAAAATGTCAGAAAAAATGTTTCAACCGCCTTCCTCCTTCTAGTTAGAAACATGCATTAATCAAAAAGCACTTCATTGTGTTTTTTAATCTTCAATAAATGGAAGAAAAATGTACCATTTAATGTTTTTTTTTTTTTTTTTTGTGAAAATTGGGTTGACCATTTAAGTAAGGTTGAAGGCCTTTATTTTTTTCTGAATCGTATCATATTGATTTGAAATATATTGTATCAAATCGTATCGTAATGGCACTGTATCGAGATATGTATCGTATCGTGGACTGTGTATCGAGATACGTATCATATCGTGGACTGTGTATCGAGGTACGTATCGTATCGGCAGCTTCTTTGTGATACCCAGCCCTAATCATGACTCTAGCCGTGATGAGAATGATCCGATACTTGGTGAATGGAACTTCACCCAAAACAGTTACAAGAGTGGTGTTTTGTATACTTTCTGGGAGGTGACAAATACCAATGTGTATTCATATTATGCATCATTTTTAGGAACTTAAACTACTCTGGACATCTTGAACACCATTGATCTTGATATTTACTGTAATCTAAAATTGTCCAGCTAAGGTACCAGCTCTGGAGATGGATCCCCAAGTACTGTGGCATTGAAGGATGGGTCAAATGCAGAGGACAAATTCTCCAGTGGGGACAATACCGTGTACCTTATTATGGGGTAGGGCTCTCAAGATAACTGCAATATTGCAGTACCACGGTATGATCAATTCCACCACACAAGGGCTCAAGTGACCGCAGTAACCGCATTTTGCATTTTAACATGCCTTGCACATGCCCAGCGTAATTTTACTATCCAACTATAAACCAATTCATGATTAGCACTAAGATGTGGAGATGCTGGAAAAATGAATCGGAGGACAGTGGTGAGAGAGGACAAGGTGTCTCAACCCCTTTAAAAAAAGCCATGTCAGTGTCGGTGCTAAAAGCTAAACGCTAGCACATGGCCGCCAATTGAAGCCATGGGTCTATTAAAATAACTAGATAGGGTATTGCTAGCTTAGAGCAGTCTCGATTTTTTGGATTAGTGGCCACTCATTGGTACTACAACGAAAAAATCCCTCCTGCCCAGAAAGGATTTTTCTCATAGAACGCAATGTAATCATAAACTGCTCGTGTTCGGCTGACAGGGCACCTACAACCTACAACTCCCCCCCCCCGGTGTACTGTTTTGCATCACACTTTTGTATATTTATGAAATACTGCTGTGCGGGAGCATGGGTGACGTAAGCTTGTGGACTGTCTTGTACAGGCTCGTACTGTTAACCGTAAGGAGGGTTTGAATACTGCCCAGGAGAGATTGCTAGATTACTCAAACATGCATGAATGACATATAAAACCTCTCCAGGCATGTTTTTGATGAGGGAACAATGTAACATGGACAAAAGCTCTAATTGTTGATTTTGCATAATAACCCCTCTTTAACCTTAACCGGGGACTTTACAATAAGATGAGATTGGAATCATACTGCCAACCTCCAGGTAAAGATGACCTGCTCTTCATCTCCCTGAGTCACTGCTGGTGAGTTCATACTCGTTTTGTTATGCCCTCTTACACACTGTACTATGATTCAGAATGCTTTTAACAATGAAATCAAATCTAACTATTGAATACAGAGTAAATGAATGACTCATATGTTCAATATTTCTATATATATACTGTGACTAATCACCAACACCATCTGCATATTAAGGCTTTTAATAAAGCACAAATGATTTCATATGTCACAGCTTATTTTTACATTCAAATGAATCATAATCAAAATTGTAATTTCAATTTCTCATTCATGTGACATCACAACATTGTGAAATCCCTTAATCCCTTAGATCAGATGGTGGATTTGTTGACCGGGTTTATGGTTAATATCTCTGTAATTACTGGGCCTATCCAAGTGAAATAAAAACTGGCATAATGTTCTCTGTCAGCAACCGAAAGTGATTTTTTTTTTTTTTTTTTTAACAATAGCTTTCCAAAGTGGTGCCATGATTCAAGCCCAAAGATGTGTCAGTTGAAAGAACTCAAGTTTGTGAAGCCGGATCATATTTTTGGACCTATGTGAACGCAACCTATTTCAATGGCTACTATTATCAAATCACCAAGACTGCACTTTTTGGGAATTTGGAAATTTAGGAAATTTAATGGTCCACTACGTACATTTCTAGGACCGGTCCTCGCTACCATGAGGATGTTATTCCTTTGCCAGCAATGTTCCACAGTATTTCATTAAATCTAATTCTATCTACAAGCAGGAAATATCACCAGACCAAGTTGCAGGTCAAATTTGTGGACAGGTGACCCCACACACAGTAAAGTATTTTTGAGCCATAAAAACATCTTTAATTGAATAAATCCAACACAAAAAGCTTCATGCAAGTTATAGCAATAGCATCTCCATGGAAACAAGATGGTAACAGCCTACCACCACAAAAGTTACATAGTGCACCTTTAATGCAGTCTACAGATGGCTAATCAAATCCAAATTTATAATTTAAATTTACCAGAAAATGTAGAATTTCATATTTTTTTCATATAATCAAGCTTTTCTCTTTAATTATTGGTTTGATTCATTCATTAGAAGCCAGTTGTTAAGTGACATTTTAACCTTACACTAATTCATATTTATATGTCATTGTGTAATTCAAACGCACAATTTAGAAATATTTACATACATTTTTGCAATTTTTCAGTTTTCAAATCCTGTAATTACTCTTAAGCTAGATTTTGAAACATCTAGTCTTACAATTGGTCTGGTATGAACATGTCTACGCTCATAAATCATGGATAATAATAACAACAAATGAACAATTTTGAAACTGTCAATGCTTAGAATGTATTAGGTTGTACTGTGTCAGATGTCCATCCTTCCTTCCTCCTATGTTCCTGTAAGGTAAAAGAAATGCTAATTTTGTCATAACTGCAGAATTTTTACTTTTGGATAAAGTTAAAAGGATATACTATATTCTTTCCAACTACTCAATTCATTTTATATTGAAGCAGTCTAACAATACTTACAATACTTCACAATAAACTTTTTTTTTCTTTTTTTTTTTTTTTTTGGTAAACCAAGTGAAAACCTTGGACATTGTGTTGACTTTTTTTTTTTTTCTTGGAATAATATTTTCAAATGCCTCTACCATCTATAAACTGGAAATACTTTTTTTTTTTTTATCACTAATCTAGTTCTAAGTATTTGCAATAAGGGTAGTAGGTTACTCTTGAGTATTACTTGCAGTTTATTATGTGTATGAAACCCTATTAGCCTACAGGCTTACACTTGGCTAGTTCATATTTACTAAGATTTAGGCCAATTACATAAATGGATAAGCCTACTCTTACATATGACTCGTATCTTGTCATTTATTATTGAAAAGTTAATTAGCCTATAGGCCTCCTTTTGGCTACAATTATTTTATGCTATTACATAATTAATAGCCTATATGAACAGACAACTGACTCCTATCAAAAGTTTTTTTTGTTTTTTTTACGTAATGCGTAATCGAGCGTGCATAATCGTCTCTTGTGTTATGTAGCCAACAGATAAAACAATATATAGGAGCAGAGCCGGTGCATGGGCTATTGTTTACGTCCTGAATGCATGGCCCTTTTTGAAGCAGGTAACACAACTTCGCCCTGACTAATCCCTCGAGTGCCAATGGAGCTTTGAAAAACTGGTTTTGGGTCGTGAGAACGTGCAGGGTTTTTTTACGCAGCAGTCATTCTCGCATAAACACGCGAGGGAGTGAACAAAATCGGCTTACCTGAATATATACAAACTCGACTCAACTCGAAACGATCCAAAGTAGAGTTTTGCTACAACTGAAGTCCAAACAATAATCCGAAATGTGGCTACAGCAGAACTTCTTCAGTAAATATTAGCATCTATTTTACGCGCGCGCACTCGAACGTATCCAGAGTCATCTCCAGTTGCATCGTGTTCCGGTATTGTCACTGTCAGACGGTTAGACAGCGCGTTCCCATTGAACCACGTCCGATTTGACATATTTATAAAGCGCTACTGGATCTGCAGGTTCCGCCTTCGAAACTTCATTCGATAGCCACCTGTTCTCGCTCCCCATTGGACGAGAGCCAGGCCAGGTGTCACGTGGTCGTCTCAGGTGAATGTGGTCGGGGCTCGTGGTAACCTTAGCAACCAGGGAGCGCGCGCACTGCCTCCTGTCGGTCCCAGTCCCAGTTTGAGAGGGATCTCGGTTTAGTTTAGACCTGGTTTAGTCCTTTAAAAACTTATATCATCCTCTTTTACTTAGACCTATTCAGTCTATTTTTAGTCTAAGTTAGTCCTGAACTAGTTTGGATCAGGTTTTTCAGTCATTTAGACTACTTATGTCCTGGAGTACAGTAGGCCTATATGGCACATTTTATTCACTCAAAGGCAAACTATTTGATCAAATAGAGCTACGTTTGGGCTGTTTGACAGGAAACATGGCTGCCAATCTGCGCCAAAGTCATGTCTGCTCACCACCGCAAGCATCGTCTTGGCTAGCTCTCACACACAAGAAAGCAAAAAGTATGGGTTTAACTCTCAGTCTTGCATCACCTGGGCCTTTTTGTGTGGAGTTTGCACGTTCTCCCTCTGAGTCCAATTTCCTTCATCAGTCCAAAACATGCACAATAGTTCAAATCCTCCAGCTAAGGTAGTCCTGACCAAGACTAGCTCAAGATCACAGAGATTGAAGATCACAGAGATTGAAGGTCACAGCGGCATTGAAGAATGGGTAAAATGTAAAGGACAAATTTCCCTATGCTTCAAGTGCAGTACCTTAACCGCCTGAATGGGTTGAGTAAGTGAAGTGTCTTATTCAAGGGCTGCTAAGGTCATTGAAGAATGAGTCAGCAACTGTCCTTGTGGTGGCAATAAAGCTTACAAATGGTTTAGATCAGCTTAAGTCTTCATCCTGATGATGTTTAGCATTTGTTGGTTTTACCCCAAGTTTTTACTTGGTTTAGTAATGGTTTAGTTCTGGTTTAGTACTAGTTTGACCCTAGATTAGTCCTGGTTTAGCGTTTATCCCAGCTTCAGTCCTGGTTTGGTCCTGGTATGGCCCTGGTTTAACACTCTAGTTTAGCCGTGGTTTGTTCTCGTACTGGGTTAGTTTTTAGAGTTTTAGTCCTGGTTTAATCCAGTCTGAGTCCTGTATAATCCTTGTTTTGCTCAGGTTTAGATCTGTTTCAGTCGTGCTTTAACCCTGGTTTAATCCATCCTGAATTAGTCATGGTGTAGCCTTGTCTTAGTCTGGCTTTCTATTACACTGCAAACTATATTTGGTGTCACAGCCCAACCCAACTTGTCATTGCACCAAACCATTACATCTAATGACGCTCAAAACAAGCTAGCAAAACAAGCTAGCAGTGATGCAAAAGAATGGAATGGGACTGATGCTAATTCGGCTTTTGTGGTTAGCAAAACAAATGAGCCAAACTGGTTGGACATAGCAGCACCGTGCAGGCTACAATAAAGAAACAGCTAAAACAGGGCTTTGCAAAAATATATCATTAGAAACACGCAACAGGAAGGAGGCGCGGCTAACAATGCCACAACAATAGCAAAACGTGCTATTGTTGAGATGTAATTCCAGGTAAAGGGGAGGAAGAGGACGGGAAGAAGAAGAGGAGAGAAAACATGGAGAGTGGAGGGGACTAGGAGAGGGAGTAAAGGGAGAAGAGGATGAGGGGGGGAAGAGGAGGAAAGAAGAGAAAGAAGAGTGGAAGATGAAGAGGGGAGTTAAAGGAGAGAAGTGCTTATTTGACATAGCACCTTAGCTAGGACAGCTGTACAAAGGTCTGTCTGAAGGGTATTTTAAAAATAGCCAAAAGGTGACGAAAAAACAGAATTGCACAACACAATAGTGTACAATAGTGTTATTAACTGTATATTTTATATCTTTTTTTTTAAGTTTGAACTTAAGTTAAATATTATACAATCATTATACTAATAATAATAATAATGGTTATGGTGATATAAATAATAACAGAACTGCACTGAAGAACACCAAAAGGACAGTTTCTAAAGTAGCGCTCCCGTCTGCTAAAACGGTCAGATTGAACACACTACCAGTCAAATGTTTGGACACACTTTTTCATGTGTGTTTCTTCTTTATTTATTTATTCTTCTATTTACACTGCAGATTCTCACTGAAGGCATCAAAGCTATGAATGGACCATAGATTGCACAAAGAGTGGAGCTTGACATCGCCTACCTCCAGTCAAATGAAGCTCATAAAGGTTAGCAGTGATAGCGGCAAATTTTGAGCCAAGTTCCATATTATTTTATATACAGTTTATGCAATGGACACATATGGAAACAGAAAATAAACTTAGATTGTAGATTTGTTTAAATACTCACCCTTTGCTTTGATCACTACTTTGCACTTTTGGCATTTCTTGACACTGAAATGGCACAGCTGTGAAGTGACAACAATTTCAGATGACTCATGAACATTCATTAAAAGAAGATCAAAGGTTTACAGCTTACTAAGAAAAGGGTGGCTACTTTTAATATAAGATATATAACAAGTTAAGTTGAGTTGTGTAACTTTTTTTCTTTGCATAATGCCCTTCATCTTTTTTCATATATGTAATGTCTTCCTTATGTATCTAAAATGTAGAAAGTAGTAAACTTAATTTTAGTAGTAGTAATTTAATGAGAGGATTTGTCCAAATTTTAATTGGTAGTGCAAATGTAAGTTCTATAGAATATGTACATTTATAAAAGTTACAATCCAAAGTAACATTAGATACATAAAGCAGGGACACTGGCATTGTAGGAGCAGAATAAAAACACAGACTTCCTCGCTCATTACAGCATTATTTATGTATTTGCATTTTAATGAACCTCTGTATAATTATAGATGATGGTAGATTCCTCTGATGGTCATCCCTCTGCATGAGCTCATAGCACCAGGACACACAGATTCCCTTATGGCAAAGCAGGTAGGCCTGTAATATTATGTTCAAATGTACTTTTTGTTGTCTGATATGTTTTACAGGATGTCCTTTTCATATACTGACCGCATCTCTTTTCTCACAAAGAATACATTTAAATACACATTTAACCTGGAATACAAGACAATAGTACACTTCACAGGAAGAGGTGTGTATTCCAAATAAAGTACATGGAGTGATTACACCAAAACTTGACTAACACAGTGAACAGAAACGCAGAGGAATGAAAGTCTGTCTGTCTGTCTGTCTCTCTCTCTCTCCCGCTCTCTCTCTCACACACCCTCTCTCCCCTCTCTCCGCACTCTCTTTGTCTTCTATTTTTCTCTCTCACTTCCTCTAACTCCCTTCTCTCTCTCATTCCCTCTTTCCCCTCTCTTTCTTCTCTCTCAATCGCTCTCCCCCACTTTTGCTCTCCCTTCCTACCTCTGTGTCACTCTCCTACTCTCTCTTCTCTCCCTCCCTCTCCTCTCTTTCTTTGCCTCCTCTCTCTTCTTTCTTCCCCTCCCCTCCCTCTACCTCCTTCTTAGTGAAAGTGTTCAGAGGAGGAATGTCTCGATGAGAGAGATTGCACATTCCACCATATCCTCTTATCCAAACTGAAAGGTTCCGTGCCAGGTCAGTATCTGGGTGCACTGTGAAACTGTACTTGTAGATTCTAATACTTAGTTACGCAAAGATTACCTGGAATGAGTGAGCAGAGAATGCAGAGGAGAGGTTAGATGGAGCAGAGGAGGCAGAGAAGAGGGCCAGATGGAGCAGAGGAGACGGTCAGATGGAACAGAGGATGCAGAGGAGAGGGTCAGATGGAGAAGAGGATACAGATGAGAGGGGCAGATGGAGCAGAAGATGCAGAGGAGAGGGTCAGATGGAGCAGAGGATGCAGAGGAGAGGGTCAGATGGAACAGAGGATGCAGAGGAGAGGGTTAGATGGAGAAGAGGATACAGATGAGAGGGGTGGATGGAGCACAAGATGCAGAGGAGAGGGTCAGATGGAGAAGAAGAGACAGAGGAGAGGGTCAGATGGAGCAGAGGAGATGGTCAGAGAGAGACAGAGAGAAAGACAGAAAGAGGGGCTGAGCAAAAAGAAAGGCAGAGAAAGGAAATACAGAGATAGAGGGGACGGGCCAGAGAGATCGAAGTATGACAGAGAGAGAGAGAGAGACTGATGTAGGTATGGGAGAGGAATCCTGGTGTTGGCTCACAGCCAGCAGGGACGCCCCAGAACCTGCCTTCACTCAGAGCTCTGCTGATGTCATCAACACGAGACATACATGCACAGTGAAACATGTATAAGACCTGGATAAGACACACTCCCTCTGTCCCTGTGCGAGTTTAATTAGTGGACGCTCCAAGTACTGCAGGGCCAGAGCTCCAGAGTGCAGTGTATTTATGCACTGTAATAAAAAAAAAAACCCAAAAAAACAGGTTTGTAAGAACCCATAATGTACACATCATCAATTTTCCTGCCACATAGCATGCAGTCAATGGATGGTGGTCATTTAATGTCTGTGGATCCAGTAGTTGAAAATCTATGTAACTGCTATCAAGTTGATAAGATCCGTAATGTTCCATAAACCAAGATGAGAGCTTTCCAACGACAAAGGACATTTCCTCAGAGTTAACCAAAATATTCAGTGGCTTGTAGAATTCAGGCGGCCCACTTAATTTCCTTATTATATTGAGTCACATGCCAGTAAAAAACACTGAATGAAACTGTGTTGTGATACATATATATAGATATTTGTCTTTTGAGTGTCTGGAGTTTTTCTTTCAAGTAACATATGTCCACTGTATCACTGTTACTAACTTGCAGCTGTGGTCTGAATACACTTTGTCCGTCAAGGAAGTACCCCATTGTTTGTCTTTTATTTTATTTATTTATTTATTTAGAAAAGGGACAGTGCATACTGATGAACATAAGATACATATGTAAATATGCCAGATTTTAGCCACAGGCTAATTTCCATCTGTTGTCCCTGGACAGGTTGATGGAGAGTGTCAACAATATATTCTTACAGCACTGGTCTGCAGGTCCAAAGCAGTGGACAAGATGGGAGCTGTGTTCAGTAAAGTGATATTTGGGATAGAAATGAGCAGTCTACGACGTGGAAATATTTTAGAGTCCAGTTAAGATACCAATATATGTGGGCAGCCATGTTTTGGGCCCCGCTCGCTCTGATTGGTCAGAACTGGTCATACAGTGCATGTATCTTTTATCACATGTTGGGCAGCGCTGGGCCAGTATTGAGGAACAATAATTTTTTTGGCATTTCGCATCAATTAGCCCAGACCAGTGAAACCAACACAACGCCATGTTTGATTCATCTTTTAGGTCTGTTATACTTCCATGGGTTAAACAGCAGCTCACACATTAGGATGCTAACTCTAAGTCTGCAGCACTATTTGAAAGTCAAGCTAGAAGACATATTCCAGGTGTGAGATTTCAGTTGACTGTTTCTTTCTTGAAACAATCACATGGTGCTCACTGGTGGTGCAGTGGTTTAAGGCAGTGCACATTTGCAGTTAACACCTCAGTTGTGTCCCAGCCACGACTGTTGTATGCTGAATGTCCATACCCGCTCTCCATTTCACATTGTAACTGTCCTGTCAAAAAACAGATTCAAGCTAGAAAAATAGTCTATCACACACACACACACACAGACACACAGACACACACACACACAGACGCACACACACACATACGCACACGCACGCACACATATACACTTATATTCAGTTTCCCTGTTGAACACTCCCTCAGTGACTACTTCAGATGGACTTTGTGATAGCAGATCTCACTTTTGCCACATGTTTCAATGAGTCTAAATGGCAGGATATCCATTTCATGTAGTCGTGCATAGAGTTTTCATTTTTTTCATAAACATTCCATATCTGTGTCCCCAGATAAGTAAACATGTTCATGTTTAAAAATGATTGTGCTGATAACTTCTGATTCATAATTTATTGACAGTTACAACAACACTGTACATAAATGTTTTCTGGATTAAAAGCAGTCTGAAATAAACCTAAAAATCGTCACTACGTAAAACTCTACCTAAAGCCCTGCATCATAAATCAGTGCTAGTGCAGCCTCTGCAGCTCAGCCTCCTCCCAACCCAGAGGTCTCAGAGAGAACTGTGAATAAACCAATAAACTCTTTGCTAGTAGTGGAATGTAATGAAGTAAAAGTAGTACTGTAAAAGTAAGTAAAAGTAAAAGTACTGTACTTAAGTGCACATTGTAAATTTTAAAGTGGATATTTTTTACTTTTACGTCATTATCTTTGAGAGTATTTTTTATTATTGTTTGAGACCTGCAAAAAACACTGAGAGGTTTATTTTTAAAGCATTCATAATTTGAGCAAACAAAAATATACAAATAAAAACAGCTAGAAAAAAATGATTGATGAATGATGAATGATTCAGCACATTTTTTTTCTTTTTCATTTTGCTTTTTAAGTACATTTTTAAACAGGTACTTATAAATTTACTTAAGTTGATTTTTTTCATGTGATACTATTATTTTTACTTGAGTATTTTTCTTGCTCGATAATCTGTACTTTTACTTAAGAATATGAGTTAAAAGCTAAGAACTAGAATGTAAAATAGCATCAAGAACATAATAGTAAGCCTAAAAATAAATAATTATAATCACTACATGTAATAATCAAATAAAACAATAAATATTCATCTAAAACTAGGCTAAAAAGGTGGGTCTTGAGCTTGATTTTAAGGTGTGTATGATGATGGTTTTGATGAATCCCTAATTTCTACTTAATTTGGTGGGATAATACATGCTGTAAAATTATAATTTTACACCAATCAAGAAGTAATTTGTGAAGAAAAATTGAAAAATATCTTGAAAATTACAGGAGAGTTCTAGTATAAAGGTGCTTCTTATATTTTTATTTCAAATAATAATTTCTGTGTACATTGGAAGAGCTTTGGCCCATTATAAAACATGGTTTCTAGGTAACAGTTATGGAATTACCTAGCATGATGTCATGATTTCCAACCAGGAAGTAAAACCTAATGTTGTTATGTTAAACCTAAAAATTACTGAGCTAGGAAAAAAAGTAAAATGTTTAGTAAAATCTTAAATATAGTGATTTTAAGTATGTGCTGGAAGTGCTTGTCATACACTTTATTACAATAGATTGCACAGTATCTATAAAGGTTCATTTCTTTGTTGCTTTAAAAGGCTCTGCAGTGACCAGAGCTGTTTGAGCTCCTCTGGGCTGAGCTCTCCTCTGTGAAGGAGCTCTTCTCAGGGCCAGAGGGGAACACAGATACAAATATATCAACTAATAACAACAAATCAATACATGATGATTTATTCATGCCATACTACAATCACATATACAGTAGTCTTATAGAGAGAGAGAGAGAGAGCGTGAAAAAGAGACTAGTTCTAGTACCCTGATCTTGTCTAATGTCAGAAGCGAGTACTTGGATGGCAGACCACTCGAAATACCAGGTGCCGCAGGGGGGCAGCAGTGGCTCTAGTGCATACTGTTGCTGTGTCCTTAAGCAAGAGACTTCATCAATATTTCCCAGAATGAATGTGGTGTTTGAGTAAGTGTTGGTGTTGGTTGGAGTGGCCAATGGTGCACATTGGCAGCCTCACTTTTGTCAGTCTGTCCCAGGGCAGTTGTAGCTACAATAGTAATTTAGTGTGAAGTGAATGAATAATGAATAAATATGTAAAGCAACTTTGAGCATCTGGAAAATTACAATATAGGATTAATGCAGTATCATTATGATTAAGAGAAGAAACCTGCCCAATTGACATTCTCTGATTCTCTGAAAACATGTGAAAACATTTAATTTTTCGGATACAAAATGTCTCCTACAGCAGTGGCTTCTACAGCCACTTTTTTGTCTGTAAAAAACTTAATCATAAATCATAACTCAATCACTGGCACATTAAGGGACAAAAAACAGAATTTAACAGGTCTGGTTGTAATTTGGGTATATATTTAGCACAATGTTGGTTACCGTGGGAGACCGTGTCTGATATAGGAACAGTGACATCTGCGTGACATCACTGCGTGCTCCTGCGTGTGTGCTCGCTCACCTCGACTGCCTGAGCCCGTCCGACAGGTGCGCACCTGTTGTTTTTCCACTCACAGCTTGAAACAATGGACACTGGCTTTGGTGCAGTTCTAGCAAATGCACATTTTTACATTTGTCTGTAAACTATGTGTGGGTGTGCACTGAACTTGGCACAAAAACATAAGCACTATTATTACTATTGCTGCTGCCTGTTCTTGTTTTATATGAGCTTTTATCTTACTGTGAAGTGTCTTTGAAAGTCATTAAATGTGCTGTACAAGTGTAATTATTTTTGTAATGTATTATTATTATGTCATTTGTGATTTTCCAATTTTAGATGTCGTTATGTCCCTCTTGTAGATGAGTCGCAGGGACAGCAGTCTGTGTAGAGACTAACAGACTGCCCTCTCTACACACTCCCTCCAGCTCTCCTGAGGCATTCCCAGACCACACAGGCACATAGTCCCTCCTGGGTCTTACCTGGGACCTCCTCCCAGTGGACTGCCTAGCACACCTCTTCCAGGAGGCGTCCAGGAGCCATCCCGAACAGATGCCTGAGTCATTGCAGCTGGCTCCTCTCCATGTGGAGAAACATAGGGTTTACTCTGAGCTGCTCTCGTGTGACTGAGCCCCTCACCCTTACTTCTTGTCTCCACTAGCTTGTCCTTAGCAAAAATTAACAACCTCACCTATTTTGGTTTTAACAGTTCAAAAGTAAACTCTACCATACATCTACATACGTCACATAAACCACACCACCCACAGGTGCAACCACATCTTGGGATACTTTTGGTCAGGTGCTTTCTGGAGGCGGACATGTTGCGATGTAAGGGGCATATCAGCAGGAGGACTGAGTGTTTTGTAAGTTTGGGAGGAGCTGTGGTTATTGCCTGAAACCGTCAGTGACACTACCCCACATGAGAGGCTGGAATGTGGACTGGAATGTGACGGGGCTGACCCTCTCCTGCAACACTGTAACTGCAGCAGACAAACAGCACTTCAGGGTTTGGTAGAGTAGCCAGGAATCGTACTCAAGTAAGAGTAATATTTTTTCAAAATAATGTTACTTGGTAGAAGTAAAAAGTAGTTTTAAGCTTTTTTTAAGCTTTTTAAGCTTTTATGTAAGTAATAGTGCTGTTACTTTAATAAAAACACGAGCCACAAAAGCCATTAAAGCCAAGGTATGTCACTTTTAGCCAAAGAAAAGAATAAAATAAAAGTATTTTCTTTGTTATTTTAGTTGTGTTTATTGTTCTGAAAAACATGCATCTCTACAAACCTAACTCTTATTTGGCCTGGACGAGGGCCTCTTCCTGCTTGTTTCCATGGAAATGTTGTTCATTTGGTTATAATCTTCCACAGTATAGCATAAAACTTCTCCTTGAAGAATATTCAAAAGTATGGTTTTAATTTTCCATCGACTCATTACTTTGATGGAATCATGCAAGTGATGTGCCACAGCCAGAAAATCACAGACTGTGCTTTTAAAGATGAGTGTAACTTAACTGTTATATTGCAATAATAAGAGGATACACACAATAGTAAAGAAATTACAGATACCAGCAATGGTAATGGGTTAGTGTTGTCATGACACTTACATTTCAAACTCATTTTTGATACTAAGGAATAGACTCAATACTCAGTATTGACTCCGATACCACAAGGATGATAAAAATACTCTTTTTAGACAAAAGAACGTAACATTTTCTTTTTGGGTGGGTTCCACAGTGGTCTATGGGTGTATACTTGTTCTGATACAGCTGAAGATTATTCTAAAGCTATTCAGGAAAGGTTCATTTCTGTCCTGTGAATATGACTTTTTTAATATCGATACCTGCTCAAATAGTTTATCCAGTATCTAGTTATGACACTAGTTTCATTATTGATTAGTATCTGATTCCTGAACCAGTAGTTTTCACTCATCTGTGTTGGGACGTAACTAAATACAAGTACCAAAAATATGTAGTCAGAATACAAATTTTGAGGAACTGTATTTCAGTACAGCTACTCTTTCATTTGATGGTGTTGCATCATACAGTTATTAAAATCAACGGAATACATGAAAGTCAAATCATGCAATTTTGGTTTTGAACGCCACAGTGTTTTTTAAAAAAAAATAGAAAACACAGCTCTTGCCATACGTTGGAGAGCAATTTTTAATTCTCTAATTAGACATAAATTAATGCATAACAAACAATACAACAACTCTGTCTAAAAGTATTCTGAGTATTAAAAATGGAGTAGGCCTACTATGATTGGCCTATGTAACAGAATACATTACAAAATCCACTTTAATTCAAGTATTCAGTAAAGTATTCTGTTACTATACTTTTCACAATATACCTCCACTGTGTTTCATGGTGGAACTGTACGTCCTCCGTGTGTTCGGTGTTTCTCGTGAGTGTCCTACAGATGGCGCTCACTCCTCACACTCCCTGTACAGACTCGTAGAAGGAGCCGCTGTCATCTCTTCCACCATGTTTTTCTGCTGCTAAGTCTGCCAAATGTCATGTTTTATGAGGTTTAAAATATGTCCGAGACTCCAGACAGTTGACACAAATTTAAATCTACAGGATCTACCCTGACATCACGTTTATTTATTCTTTGGTGAGTTATTTCGTCAGAAAACAACCTAAAGCTAACGCTAAGCTAAGTGCGGAAGCTAACCCAAGCTAATCAGCATGACATAACTACACGGGGGTCATCAGTACCCAATGTTCTCCCTCTGCTTTTGAAATGACCGTTATCTATTCGTGTTTCTGTGATTATTAATGAACTTTACATTAGAATATGATATTGCTGTAACCATGTTAATTTGAAAATGTATAAAACAGGAGAAACTAGTGCATATTTGGTTTACCGTGTTAAATTGAGACAGAGATACAATGTCTTTTGTTGCTGTACATTTTGGCGTATTTTGGATATAGTGGAATAGTTGGCCTTGCTACTACTACATCATTATAAAATACTGTAATATTATATGGTAAGCACAAGACATTGCATGTGAATAGGAGAAAAACGTAACTGTATTTAGACTTTTAAAGATGCTCTATGTAAGCCATGTTTTAATGTTTTTCATCAAAAACATACCTCGATTTGTGCTTTTTTTTTTAATTTACCTGTTCAACCCGTTATTGTTAGTCTGTCCTCATCTCCAAAGTTCAAAATGCTCTGTTCCTCCTTGTGATGTCATGAAGCGGTAGTTGTAAAATTGACACCTACCTTTACCTATATTCAAGTGAAGGTGCATGGAATTTAAAAATATGGTTTTCTTGTTACCACATGACATCACAAGGTGGAACAGAATGTTTTCTGTTCCACCTCAGGGAATGTTTGTGATGAGGAACAAGATTATAACATTGATCAGAAAATAGGATAATATATGTCCTTTAAATGTTTGCGTACACTTGTCATGTAAGTTCTGCTTGTATATCTCTCTGTATGTTAGACTCCAGGAGGTGGTGATGATTGCTCCCTGTGTGCTCCCTTCTTTGGCTCGAACCCTGGCTTCCAATGCCCCCTGTGGCTCCTCCTTCAGAAGCCTAATATCTCTCAGGTGGGTCATGGGCTGTTTTCTGATAGGACCATAATTCAATTTTTATCACTGTATCACCCAGCCCTAGATAAATTTCATTGGTTGGACTAATGTTGGTTAAACCTTTTCAGTGTGGCTACTTCTATCAATAAAATATAATTTAGATTTCTTATATTTATGTTGATTCTTGTTCTGTGACACTTTTACTTTTGGTGCAATGGGCAATGCACCATTTACATGAGTTTTAAATATCCATATTTAGAGTTTGAAACCAAAGCAAATTGTCATTGTCATTGTCATTGTCATTGTCCTAGCCCTTTAAGTGTCCTCGTGCTCATGGAGGTCAATGTTCAACTTGCTCAGTTGTACTACACAACAGTACACTAACCAACAACACCACTAACTTGGCTAACACGGCTGACACTGCTAACACAGCTAGCAAAGCTAACAAAGCAGAGCTAATAGAGTTAACAGATGTGTGTGTACTGACAGGAGGATGTCGTCCAGGAGACAGATGGACCACCTGCAGAGGACCGCAGCCCAGTCCAGACAAACAGTAAGGGTCCTCGTCTCTCCTGCTCCTGCTAATGTACTCATGTGTGTAAACAGGGCTCTGCTCTGCTCTTATTTAGAGTGCACTTGTGTGTGTGGACACTGGACAGATGAGTGTGTTCTAAAGTGTGTTGTGCACAGGCCCTGTACCCAGCTCAGGTGTGTGGCATCACTGACGAGTCGGACACAGTGAAGAGGCTGAGGTTAGCCGTGCACCCAGACTTCAGCTTTAAGGCCGGACAGTGGTGAGTTCACTTTAAAACAGAGACAACTCACTTCTTGAAACTAATATTTAATTCAGGGGTTTTAGATCCTGACTTTTATGTTTCAGTTTTTTACTTTAAAATATAACTTAAATTTAATGTTTACAAATAACCTATATGATTGTATAGTCACTAAATCAGTTTTCAAATTTATTTCTTGAATAAATAATATTCTTCTACTTGAGTAATTTTTTTTTTAAGTAACGGTACTCCTGCTCCTACACACTAATTGGTCTTTTACCAATTAGTGTGTATTGTAGTGGCATGTAATTGGCACGAGGTGGTGCCATTGTTAAAAGGTGTATTCCCAAGTTGGCCCTTTCACATTAGGATTTTAAAATGCCAGTGAATGAAAAATGCCTGCCTATTAGAGAAAGCCTGGATCTTTTTGCCCAGTCCCTGCGATCAAATGTGTGTGGGCGTTTTCCACTCTCCACTGTTTGTGCACATAGGTTTGTCCGTGGGACGTCCTGGCAGTTAAACAGCCTGTTCATGGGGCGCTACTGCATTTGGAAGCCATTACTCCCGTGGTTACTCTTCACAATAACCACATACGCTTGTTAAGAATCTCACCCAGAGCACTCTGTGCACGCTCCTGACAACTGTGCACGAGGCGGTGCATGTGCACAAGGTGGGTGGGTTTTTTATCACATTGTGGGGACTCAAATATGTCTACATACTCGCAACATGGAGACCTGCCTCCCTTATGAGGATATGAGTGAAAATAGATTAAAGCCACAGTATGTAATATTTTAGTTTAAAAAAAATTGACTAAAATAAAGCATACTTGCAAACCTGACACAAAGAAACCTGACTCTTATTTGGCCCACAGGAGGGCGTTCTCTTGTCTGCTTGTTTCCTTGGAAATGTTTTGTTTTAGGCTATAATATTCTACAGTATGGCATAAAATGTATCTATCGCCATGGAAAATGTTCCAACGTATGGTTTTAACCTTCTATTGCCAGGTGGTGACGTGCCACCTCTGTACCTTTTTAAGATTAGATTTTAGGTTATGGTTAGGCAAGAAATGACTATGTTTAAAGCTACCATTTGTAATTAGAGTGGCCGACCCGACCATGTTGTATTCTCACATAACACTGCTATAGTAGCTTTAAACTTAAGTTCAGTCTCTAGGAAATTAACGTCTTCAAGAATCATGGAAAACCAACATGAGTTATCACATTGTGAGAGCTAAATTTTGTGCGGATGGGCGAGACATATGCAGGTGGGCGGTGCTAGCAGATCCACGGTCTACCTCTCCAGTGCCAGGAGAGGTGGGACAACCAAATGTGAGCCAAGTCTGGAGAGGGCTTGGGTGGACCGGGTAGTAGTGTAATGATGTAGTAATGAATATCAGTGATGATGGCTAAAAAAATTGTACTTGATGCTTACCGTGTATGTTCATTTCTTTGGGATACAAAAGGTCCATGGAATGACCCATTTGTTTATTCTATTAGGGCTGAACGATTTGAGAAAAATGTCTAGTTGTGATTTTTCTGAGAAGCACCGAGATTAGATTTGCGTTTCATGTTCTAAGACCAGGTTTCTTTTCAAAAGTTTACATTTTAAATGCATCCAGAATTGACAAGTGAATACAAGAATGACATTTAAGAACTTGTTTTTACAGATCTAAACAGAAGTTTTTAGACTAACAGGATCTGTTGTTGTTTGTGGAGGAAACTAAAGAGGGGATATTTTACTTCTATGAGAATATTAACACTTGACATATTTAAATCAGATGTTACCTTTTATTGTTTTACTATTTTCAGAGAACACAACGTATTAACATGTTTTATAAGTTTCACTTTTGTTTTGTTTTTGACACTCTGAGTCTCCCCTCCCTTTGCTGCCAGCGTTAAGTCACTCCCCCTTCAGAACGCAATCAGTGTGCATCCTGCTAATGAAACTACTGCACATTACATCAGGCTTGTCAAGTTGCAGTGTACACTTTTGTGTCATGTTTTTGTATACAGTATGTCATGTGGAAGCATGGATGATTTGTGGGTTGAACATTGCACAGAATCTTAAAGCTAACCCGTAAGGAGGGCTTGAATACTGCCCGCAAGAGATTGCTAAAATACATAAATATGCATGTGTTTTTGATGAGGGAACAACATTAAAAAAAGGAAGAAAGCTCCAAAAAAATCATTTTTTGACTTATGAAGCCATTTGGATTTGCTAATTGTGTCCATTCAAATTGGGATTTGATTTAGATTCTGTCAGGATTCGAAAGAGGTCACAGTTGTTGAGTGAAAGTTACCAAATGTGCTGTTTTTAAATAAGTAATAGCAAATAAGTTGAAACAAATAGTTTTGTTTTTTTTATTTCCTACAACCCCTCCTTACACACTGACATAGTGCAGTAACATAGTTTACATTGTGTGCAGGGTGGACCTGTTCATCCCAGGCTTGGAGACTGTCGGGGGCTACTCCATGTGCTCCAGCCCTGGTCTGCTGCAGAGGGAGGGGGTCATCGAACTGGCCGTCAAGTACACCCAGCACCCCCCGGCTCACTGGCTTCACACACAGGTCAGAGTTCACATTTAATGTTGTCACAATGCTAAAATTTCAAAGTCTATTTCGATACTAAGGAATAGACTCGATACTCAATAGCAGTTCTAATATCACAGTGATAAAAAACATTTTTTATTTAGACAGTAGAATGTTGTATTTAATATTGGCTCAGAATACTGAGCACTGAGCTGGACAAGTATCATTAAAGAGGGGGTATTAAGCAAAATCAACTTTTTAGAGCTTTCTACCATGTTCCCTCTTCAAAAACATGCTTGAAGAGGTTTTAGATGTCATTCATGCGATCTAGCCATCTCTCTTCTCTATTCAAACCTTCCTTATGATTAACAGTACAATCTTATCCAAAGCTCAGCCCAAAGCCTACATCAGTCATGCTTCTGCATGCCCATTTTTTATAAATACACAAAAGCAGGTTATGAAACAATACACTAAAACTTCACAAACCTGGTGCAGTGCAGTAGTTTCATTAGCGGAATGCATGCTGACTGTGTTATGATAGCATGACTTGGTGTGGAAAGCAAAGGAGGGAGGACTCAGAGTAAATAGATAGATATGTTATGTGCTAGCTGTTAATTCCCCATAAAAGTGTAATAACCTCTCTTTAAAGGTGCACTATGTGCTGCTTGTCTTCACAGAAATGTTATTGCTTTGCCTAGAGGATCCCACATCATAGCATTTAACTCCTCTATCTCTGTGGAGATAAGTAAGTTAAAATGTCTGTACCTGATTTTAATTCATTCTTATCAATGAATAAGAAAATAATAAGGAAATAATTGAGACTGTAAAATGTGAACTACTCATTTTACATAGCAATATCTCAGGTAACTAATACAGATGCTACTGCCAAGGTCTCAATTTTCATCCAATCAAGGACATTTTTACTAAGAGTCATGGGAAATCAACTGCCTAACACTTTCCGAGACAATTGTGTCTGTGTCACGGTGCAATATCATAGCATCAAAAATGACTATGTGGGCAGGGCTGAGTTAGTTAAAACTTAAAAAAGTTAAAACTAAAACATATTCCTAACTTACAGTTTGAAATCAGATACAGGTCCGCTGCTTGCTACTGTGAAGTGCAGCTATCCATCAGATGTGACGACATTTACAGCAGCTCCAACTGGGCACCTCAGTTTTCTAAGACCAGAGTTCACAAACTTTTTTTTTTTGCTAAGTTGATGAACATTGTGATTTTCATCAAATAACATAACATAATGATCTGCAGGAGTCATAGATTAAAACTGTATAGCAGACACAAGCAGAAATGTCTTCTTTAAGTTAGAGGTCAGACCTGTGGAGAGTTGACCCTGCTCACAGTGCATGTATCTTTATTATTATTTTTTTATCTACCCTTCTTCACCTGTTCTGCCAGCATTTTAGACTCATGTCTTTTGTCTCTAATTGGCTGCTCTACTTGTCATTTGTGTACTTGTTGAATACAGTGAGACACTACTGCTTTGTTAGTTAGTGATGTCGTCCCTGGCTGTAGAATAGTACTCTTAGGCGTTGTTCAGATGGTTGGATCTGCTCACCAGGACTGGCATGTGATTTTTTTTGAGTGGGAGGTGTTTTTTTTCACTGCACAGAGAAAAATAAGGTCCATATTTGGCACCGAAGAATCTGGGAAAAGGCCTGGACTATTTGGGAAAAGTACTCGCAATTTTTCTGACAAATTGTGACACGTTTTTAAAGTCATTATTCAGTTCACAGTGCTCATTTTAAACCTGTTCAGGAGCAGTAACATTTGAGAGAAAAGAAATCTGAATTGCAAAATGAATACAACATTTTCATAAAATGTTTGTAGAGGTCTAAACTACAGGGTTAAAATGTTTTAGACAGAATAAGACTCCATGGAGATGCAGGGAGGGCATCTGACACGCAGGCACATTTCAGAACATGTTTGTAGAGGTCTATACTACAGGATTAGCAGGATCTTCACAGTATAAGACTCCATTGACCCACAGGGACAATTAGTTTATACACTGCCAGGCCAAAAAAAAAGTCGCTACCAAAAGAAGATCACACACTTTAAAATTTTGTTGGACCGCCTTTAGCTTTGATTACTGCACGCATTCGCTGTGGGATTGTTTTGATAAGCTTCTGCAATGTCACAAGATTTATTTCCATCCAGTGTTGCATTAATTTTTCACCAAGATCTTGCATTGATGATGGTCGAGTCTGACCGCTGTG
The DNA here is from genome assembly GCA_019594935.1 of Periophthalmus modestus. Classification (NCBI taxonomy): domain Eukaryota; kingdom Metazoa; phylum Chordata; class Actinopteri; order Gobiiformes; family Gobiidae; genus Periophthalmus; species Periophthalmus modestus. The sequence goes on from JAIEZT010001318.1 coordinate 16,537,396, forward strand.
CAAAGCCTTCTTCAGCACATCCCAAAGATTCTCAATGGGGTTAAGGTCTGGACTCTGTGGTGGACAATCCATGTGTGAAAATGATGTCTCATGCTCCCTGAACCACTCTTTCACAGTTTGAGCCCGATGAATCCTGGCATTGTCATCCTGGAATATGCCCGTACCATCAGGGAAGAAAAAATTAATTGATGGAATAATCTGGTCATTCAGTATATTCAGGTAGTCAGCTGACCTCATTCTTTGAGCACAGACTGTTGCTGAACCTAAACCTGACCAACTGGAGGAGGCTCATGTACCTGTACCTATTTGCTGAGTTAAATCCAGGTGGTGACTTTTTTTTTGGCCGTCCAGTGTATTACCTAAATAATTAGTTGATAATCATTATAATGATTACAATAGACCTAACCCTAAAGTGCACATAAGTTGTAACAGTTTGCACCCATAGTTAAAGGAATTGTATTTAAACTTGACTACTAACCTTGTTGTAAGCACTTGTTTCACTGGACAAAGAAAAAAATATTCAAACCAATGTGAGATGGACCTTCAACGTGTTTTATATTTGTAGAAATGTGGGGTCTTTTTGTCCTGTGGGAAATTTTGCATCAAAGAATGGCATTTTTGGTGCATAATATTTTTTTTCAATGAGCTGAAAAGCACAAACTCATTGCAGTGTGTAATTAGGATGCTCGGAGTGCATAAGGGAAGTGAGGGATAACTTTGGATCATTACAACCTTTTAAAGTGACTTAGTTCTGTTGTTCATGTTTTTAAGTCTGTAAAAATCAGGGACAGCACCTTTTAAAATCCCACAGAGCCTGAGAATTAAAGGCACAACTTCCTTCCTGTGCTTTTGAACTTTGTTGTTGACCTATAAAACTTAACTGTGAGAGAGAATACTTCACCATTTTAACTGAGGCTTTGTGATCCCAGACTTTTCCCTTCCCATGTTTCCTGTTTAGTTGTTTTTTGTTTCTTTGTTGAGGTGTTGTTTCAGAGGTTGTTCTCCAGAGAACAGAATGCTTCCTGTGGCACCACTCGGCTCTCAACCACTACAACTACACAACCCTTTATCTACCGTGTCTCTTTCTGTCCGCTTGTCTCAGTCCCTCTCACCCCCCCCTCTCTCTGCTGTCCACTCTTCCTCTCCTTTTTTGGTACATCTCTCTCTATGTCCTTCCATCCACACTCTTTCTCTTTCTCACTCTCTTCTCTCACTATCCCTCTTAATGTCCTCCCTCCTTTCCTATCCCTGTCTTCTTCCCTCCTCTGTTTGTTTGTTTGTTTGTTTTATTTGGTTGGGACAGTGCATGTTGATGAACAGACATGACATGACAGACATGACCGTAAACACGCCGGGTTATAGCCAGAGGCTAATTTCCACCCGTTGTCCCAAGGGCTGGGGTAGGTGGGTTAAGTGTCTTGCCCAGGGACACAACGACAGCATTCATCTGTGAGGGCTGGAATTGCACCGCCAACCTTCGAGTCAGTGGACAAACACTCAACCTACTGAGCTACTGTCCTCCCCTTCTCTTGCTATCCCTCTATCTCCCTTCTCTGTCTTCCTTTGTCCCTCTTTTCTCTCCTCTTTTTCTCCCCCTATATCCCTTTTCTGTTTTCTCTCACTATTTGCTCTGCCTCTGTCTCTCTGCCGCCCATTTGCTTCTTTTTCGCTCTTGATCTTTCCTCTCGCAGTTGTCCAACCCCTCTCTCCTTTTCTCCATCTTCCTCTTTCCATTCTCTCTTACTTGTTCTCTCGACACCTCTCCTTCTCTTCTGTTTTGCCCTCTTTCTCAGTAACTAGGCCTATGTATACACCCCCCTCTCTGTAGTTGTCTTTATGTACATATCTCCTCTTTAAACATATCAACCAGTTCTCTCCACTTCAGAGGAGAGCAAGAGGAAGGGGTCTGGTCTGATGTGCCACTATTACACCTCTCTTACTTTGTTTCCACGGATACGCACAGCCAATGGGAGCATATACACGGCTCTTTGATACAGTACACATCTAGTGGCTAGTTTGGTTAGGATTTAATGCACATGACAGGTTTTCACCTATTTGATAAGTATTTACTACAGGTACTACCCCACAAAATAAAATAATTATTACATACTTTTACACCAGTTAAGTAGTAGTTTGTGAGGTAATGAAAATTGAATACATCCAAAATACAGGAACAATTTACACACAAACACTTTTTTCACAGTTTAAACACTCCCTTAATCATCAAATCATTTCTACCGGTATTTTTTAAATTAGACACTTTTTGGCCCTAGTTTACAGTGTGGTTGCTAGGTAACAGCTATTAACATAAACCAAATCTTAATCTGAACCATTTCCTAAACCTAACTTAACGATAACCCTGTCCATAACCTCAAGTGTGTCCTTGTTCCTAAACTTCATCACTTTAAATGACTAATCACAGTGAACTGTCCGTCTGGACATGACAATCTAGAACCATCCTTTACCAAAGACGTTTTTATAGTTTATAATAACTGGTTTAGTAAAATGGGTAATCTAACCTGTTGTATGCACTTTGAATCACAATTGCATTTTCATTCTTTACCAGTTATGGAACTTTTAGCAGAAGGCATGTTTTAATTTCTTCATCTCACAAACTGAAAAAGGTTAGCAGCTCCTTCTTTGCCCTATCAACTTAAAACACAATACACAATAGTCTAAACCTCCAGCAAAGGTGAGATAGGTCCCAGAGCCTTGCACAATTATTTTCCACTGCTCCACCAGCTCTCCAGTGATTGCATTTTCCCACAGGGACAATAAAGTTCACCTTCAGTAACTAACAAGGACAAAATATTAACCTCATACTCACCTTTTCTTGCCTGGAATCCAGAATACACACTTTTCCAGTACTATGAAGATGTGAGTCCGGTCAGTCTCCCCGAGTTCAGATGGGTGTGATTGACAGGTGAATTTGCCAGTCAGGGACATGTATGGTCCATCCGTAGCAAAACAAATATGGCTGCTTCTGGGGGAAGAAAGAAATCTAAAAAATATCACAGTGGACTGAAAAACAGCAGATTTCTGCAGAATTAACAAGTCTAAACTATTCATCTCAGGTGAGAGAAATTCAAGTCATTTTGCTCTTTTGTTTCGCATGTGTCATATAACAAACAATGTAACAAATCTGATTGGTCGATCATGTTTAGTTCTAGCTTGAGATGCAACAGAGCGCATGGGGACAAGACTGATACAATATAAAAAATACAGAGATATCAGTCTGGACTTCAAGCATCACTTTCATTAAAGGCTGAAATTCTCTACTCATGTCTCACTGCTGTGTTACTTCCATTTTGTGTCTCCTCAGTGCACGGCGGGCTCCCAGGTGGCAGTGCGAGCGGGCGGAGATTTCTTCTTTGACCCTGCCCCCTCTGACCCCGCCCTGGACCTGTTACTGGTGGGCGGGGGGGTGGGCATTAACCCTCTGTACTCCATTCTGCTGCACACGGCTGATCTGCTCAGGATAAATCAGGCTAATATCAGCACTGCACACATCTGTCACAGCGCTAAGAACACTCAGGAACTGCTCTTCAAGGTATGTTTTACTCACAATCAGGAGAACAGGGGGAATATATTTTTTGTTAGATAGTATAAGTATAAGATTGGAGCAGTCAAGCAAGTGATTTCTACAAAAATAGATCCTAACCAAGTATTTAATGTGGAGCTAAAAGCTAAGTCTGTAAATATGGTGTTTGAATAGCATTATCTACTGTTCCTAGTCATTTTTGGCAATTTTAGTGCAAAGTAGTTACATTTGCAGGTTTCTGGTCAAAAATGCCTAAATCTAAGTTTGTGCTACCTTCTGCAATTTCCCGACTACCCTTATAACAGCCAGGTGTTTCTGATTACAAACACCTGGCTGCAGGGACAGAGTTTGATGTCAAAACAAGTTCACTGTGTACTGTCTGCATTTAATTACATGTATATAATCTGAAATAACATTAGTCTACTTGAGTACAGTTTTTGTCTACTCTACCCATCTTTGATTGATGATTAGATATGACAGAGTCTTCATTAAAAGCAAAATTTACTTTTCAGAACTTTTAACCATGTTTGAGCAATCTTTAATCTCTTATTTTGAAGACATTATATGCCAGTCAACTCCCGTTTTCACCGCCACTGGGATGCACTCATTGCTCTGTGCTCTGGATTCGGCTGCGTTCAAATGAAAAAAAATCTTCTTGCTTAATCTGCAGCTATCCGTCAGTGGTGCCAACAACTTTGTGGGTCTTTGTTGTGATGACGTTTCCAGCAATGTGTAAATGATAAGCTAATGATTCACAGGTGTCATAGATTATAATTTCCCTGAACTAGTTTGAACAGCAGAGTGATTGTTTGACACCATTTCTGTAATTAATTTCTGCACTAGTATGTGAGCCAGTGAAGTAATTCTACAGTTGAAGATTATTGTTTCTTTGTCAGAGTTCCATAATGGACTTGCGTGAGGAGTTTCCCAGCACCATCTCCTGTGAGTTCCATGTGACCCAGCAGGGCAGCGACGTGGAGCCCAGATTGCATCCCTACACCAGCTGTGAGTACACCCAGGACCGGGCTCCAGCTCTGGAGAGATCCTCTTGGGGTGGATGATGTGGCAAAAAAAAGATCATGTTTTTTCACGTCAGAGCACAATTTAGATTTAATTGTAATTTATGTACACTTACTGTCTATTCATTCCCTTAAAGAGGCATCTACTTCAAAAGTTCACACATTACTAGAGCTGCAGTCGAGTGAAGAAATTCTTGGTTGACTAAAGACATGTCCTGCCGATTGATTATCTCTATGTATCTGATCCAAACTGCACTCACAAGAGTACAGCTGCACAGGAGTTCATGCAAAAACAACTTTTATTCAGAAAAATGTACTTGAAAACAATGTATAGACTATAAACTGGTGAATCAAGAGTTTAATGTACATATAAATACAAAAAATACCAAATTTTCTGACAACTCAGTCACTCACTCATTTCTCCTTTCTGTCCTGTCCTAGATAAATCCTTATAATCTAAATGCAATTATTAGTCGACTACTACAAATTTTGGTCAACTAAGACTCCATCGACCGATTACTCAACTAAACAACCAAAGCCCTACAGCCCTACATATCACAATTGATTAAATCTACCTGTCACTCACTCAGTAGCCTGACCAAAAGGAGGGGTGGTTGGGAGCACACAGCTGCATTCAAGAGCAAATTTGTGAATCATAATATTGCAATTTGACCAACACAGCAGATGGTCACAGGAATGAGATCTTAATTTGATTCTCTTCTTTCCTCTCCTCAGGGAGCAGGATCACAGCTGAGCACCTTCAACCCCACGTGCACCCTCAGAGCACCCTGTGTTACCTGTGCGGCCCCCCACCCATGCTCGAAGCCCTGTCCTCCAGTCTAAAGGAGCTGGGACTGCCTGAGAAGCGCATCCAGTTTGAGAAGTGGTGGTAGGACGGAGAACACAGGAGGAGGGACCACGTACAGACCATGTACTGTATTTGAATGGACTTTAAATGGACAAGTACACACCTCCTACTTTGAGTTTGGAGAACTTCTTAGTTGCTACGCACAAGACTGGTTGGATATTGTGTCCAGTAGCACTTTATAATGACTACAGCTTAATTAGCCTTAATAAAGCATCTAATGAACAACTGGCTTAGTGACTACTTAATTTACACCCTCCTAACCACATCCCCTTAATTAAGTAGTTACTAAGTCATCATTCTTAAAGAGCCTATATTACGCTACTTAAAAAACCTGTTATAATGTTGTTTCCTCATCAAATGCATACCCAAAGTCGAGTTTTGTTTTATTACAACATTTAACACACAAATCTTGCATATTTAGACTGTGTTCTTCTTTCAAACTGAAAACACTCTGTTCCACCTTGTGATGTCATTAAGTGGCAGTACAGGAAGTGCACCGCTGTCTTTTTAAACTTCATACACCTTCGCTAGAATCATTTGCAGTCCTGCCAAACTTTGACACTACGTTTATTGTTTTAGAAAAGTATTCGCGCCTCCGTGCCCCAGAAGATATGTAGCCTTTCTGTGGGAATCTCAACTCTATAAAAGTTAAAACAAAAAACAAAACACAACTTTGATTTTTAAGGAGGTAACGGCATTATAATATGGCTCAACGCTTGTTCATTTTGAATTAAGTCTTTGTTCATGCTTTATTAAGACTGTAAATAGAGTAATTATTATAGTTTTACCATCTAAGTGAAAGTTGTTACACAGTTTAGGTCCAGTCATTCTCAAAAGATATGAATTCCTACCTGAGTTTTATTTTTTATATTTTTGCTTCTTTTTGCTGATGGGTACAAATCTAGAAATGATCATTTTTTTTAAATCACATTTGTTAACTTTCCAAAACTGATCTAGGCTTGTTATAAATTGGTCTCAAGTTAATATAGCATTCAAAGTTCAAGTATTCCCGTATCCTAAATAACACACAGGCTGCAACAAAACATTCTTTATGTATGCAATTTGTTTTGAAGGGAAAAAAAAAATCTTTTGTTGCAGATTGGAAAGATTGTTTCCATTTGACACCTTATGTTGACAAAGCAAGTGACCTAAAAATGCGTGTAGTGTCTTTCTTTAAACTGACAATTTAAGGTTTGTTTGAAATTGAATGATTTTTTAAAAGGTCACTATCAAAGAGCTCATATTGCACTATGTTATAATGTTGTTTCTACATAACTAACATACACAGAGTTGTGTTTTGTTTTGTTTCACACACACAGTTTAACACACAAATCCTGCATATTAAGGCTGTGATTTTTCTCTCAAACAGAAAACCCTCTATTCCATGTCATGTCGTAATACAGGAAGCGCTCCACTGTGTTTCTAAACTCTATACCTCTTCTCTAGAATCATTTGGACAATTTCATATCTGAAATTGTCAACCTTTACTGAACAAAAGGTAAAAGGTAGCTGTTAACTTGAGTATCATAAGGTGGAACAGAGCATTTTGGAGATGTAGGCAGCCTAATAATGCAGGATTACTTAAACATCTGTGAATGAAACGCACAAGGTATGTTTTTGAGGATTCTAAAACGGCTTGAATTTCACATGAGTCAATTTTGCACAATGTAGGAGCTAAAATATGACAATGTGAGCTTTGTTTGAAATGAGATCTTGTAGTAAAAAGTAACTCTTAATCTAGAAAATGCAGATTGGTGGAATTACGGTTTTGTGTGCCAACAACAGTTTTGCCGTCAGCAGCACTATGCAACATAACAGAGAACAGAGCAAAAACACATTTTAATAACTGATTTGAATTATTTTAAAATACCTCAGTGCTTCAAACCTAACTATTTATGATGTTAATGTTTGGAATGTTGAATATAATTACAGTGTTTTTACCATGAATTGTGCTCCTTTTCATTTTGCCATAGCGGGAGAGTGAGGGTGAGTGGAGGGAGTTTGTGCACCCCCTGTGGTGTGGTGTAATAAGAATCTCTGGGGGGTCTGTGAGGACATGTTCTGTCAGCAGGGGGCACACTCATTTTCATCTTTCCTTTTCTACACATGACACTGTAAATGGTCCTGTTGTAAAGGCTTTATTGACCTGCTCTTTTATATAAAGTACCACTTACATACACTACATACAACATGGTGTAAAGGCTGATCAAACCATAACAATACACCTTTAATGCACTTTTAACTGGATTCATTTAAAGGGGCACTACGTAACATTTCTGGTGCATTTTCATAATTGGATACGTAAAAAAAAAAAAAAAAAAATCTAGTGCTTGTATCCATAGAGATGTTAATGTTTTGCCTGGAATATGCCACTAAACGTCTATCTCCATGAACAGGGTCAGCTCTGTGGTGAGGCGAGCGTGCCCTGGATAAGTTTAATACCATACAAAGGAACAAAAATGAAAACCAGCAGATAAGTGACCACCCTTCTCACCAAAAAAATTACATAGTGCACCTTTTAAATGAATTAAACATTATATGGCAGTGCTCAGATAGCGTCAAAGTGCAATATTTACATCTTTTGTTAAACCAGGTTCAGAATTTAAAGGTATTGCGCTTAATTACAAGTGTTTATTATTATGCCATGGCAACAAAATGAACAGAATTAGGTTTGAACAACATTTTACAATAAAATAATCATATTTTAAGGTCTCCTATTAGATATTTCTTTTACTTATAGTCCCTAAATGAAACCTATTGTAAAAATATACAGTACTGGTATAACACTTTTAGCATCTCTATTGTCTGATCACGCAGCCTTAACAGATACACAACGTGATAGTTTTGTAACCTAATAGTAGCTTTAAATATAGATAGAACATAAAGTGCATATGACAGGTTTAAACTTGATTATACTTTATATTACACTAAACATATTTCAGAGTTTTACCTAGTTTTGGTGAAGTTTATCATTTGACTTTCTGGTCAGACATGGACTATAGTAATTCCATGACTTATCTAGCCATACTGTACAAAAGGGCTTAAAATTATAGTGAACATATAGTTTCTGTCACTGCCAGTCCCTGCATTTTGGATGGAATTTTGTCTGTTACTTGTCAGCGCTACTTCCTGTATTTTTAACCACCTGTTTTTTTGTTGTTGTTTTTTTTAATATTTATCATAGTTTTACATCAGCTTTGTAAAGTTGAGAAGAACATGTTTGTCATTTATTTTGACAATCATAAATATTTTGTAATTTAGTTAAGTCAACATTTTAACATTATGCTTGCTAAGTAACAGTTATGTAATTACTTCTACGTATATTACATCTACTGCCCATGTCCAACCAGAAAGCAAAATTATAAATGTCGCCAAAATTAAGGAAACATATTAAATATAATGATGTTATCTATGTTTAGTAAATGGGGTAGTCTAATCTGTCAAATGCACTTTAAATTTGAGAGGGCTCTTAAAACTAACACTGCTTTCATAACAGTACAACACATAAATGAAGTGGCGTAATGAAATAATAAATACAGTGCAGTGTTATATAAATACATTTTACATAGAAAAATACAACAGAAGTACTTTTTACAGTCTAGTCGTTCAAAGCTGTTTAAATAAACCTTAAGGCATTGACTCTTTACATACAGAACATATGATACCTAAAAGGCCTGTACCCAATTTTTCTTCCTGTATTTGGACAAAATGGCCCCAGTACAGATATATTGTATAAGCAGCTTTTGAGGTCAAAATAAGTCTGCTGCATGCTGTCTTTTATTGTCTGAAAATCAGGAAGCGTGTATTAGCATGCTTCTTGTTGGTTGTGAGGGCAAAACTCCACAGTGCTCTCTGAATGTTGTGAAAAGTGCTTATAAACTCATCATGGTGAATAATTAGGATTCTCTAAATGCAAAATGTAAGTGCTGGAAAACTTTCAACCGCTGCAAACTGGTTAAAATTAACTAGTTTTGTTTTTCATGTTTTTAAGACAGTAAAAAATCAGTTACAGCACCTTTAACTGCACAATACAGCCAACTCCAAAACTATAAATACCCTAACAGTAGAAAGTCTTTAACATTTTAGTCATACATTATAATATTAACAAAGGCAACTCTATAGTACTCATTTTAGTTAGACATTTCCGGGTTCACTCTGGGACGTTTTCGGGACATTGGCATTATCTGGCAACTTTCAACATAGATAAAAATGTGAGTGTAGTAAAAAATATAAGACCCCGTACAATAGAATTCTCCCTCTGGTGGCAGTAGTGGGTAGTGCAGGCGTTTCTAATGACGTTTTAAACAGCCAGCTGGCCTAATACAACATGTTAGCAGATGTAGTGGAGACTGTTAAACTAGCTGTGATGGAAATTTAAGTATATTCATGTTGTGAAGAAAATATTCTTATCTGTCTTTAAATGCATTTGATCTTTGTCAGTCTGTCAGACCCAGACCAGACATCAAAATGTGAGAAGGCTCTGTCTCCATCCCACAAGAAACTCTATGTTGTTCTACCTGTCTAAGTGTAAAAGTTAATAATCTCATAGGTGTGAAACAACAGTCACTCTGCTTTGAAATTTATGTAGCTTTGTCATTCTGGCATAAATACCCAGAGCGCAGATACCCTGGGAGACTAAGGATCAGGGGGAGAAATGCTCTGGGAGAGAGAATCAGAGAGACTTGGGACACTGGAAAGCTACCAGTCTGCGGCCAGGGCAGGTCTGGGCCCTGTCCTGTCTGTATCTCCCGTAACAAAGAATAAACCTTTTTTGCATTTCATAACTCATCGTGCGCCACAAATGGATTACTTTTCATCTAGTATTGTAATTTTCCACAGCAATAATGGTGTCAGAAGAGTGGGATCCATGTAGTCTCCAGGTTTCTGGCCTGATGCATGGGGCTTTCAAAGAAGAACATGGATGGACATTGGCTTTGTCCTGGATCACTACCGCTGGATTCGAACAACTTTGCCCAGTGAGCTTTTGCAATACACATTTTATTTCATTTGAAAAGGAAATCTTCATCTACAGAGACTGGTAAATCAAAGGACCATAAATTTTGGAAATTCAAAATGCTTAATTGGAATTAACTAAACATGTCCAACAGAGCCAGCCGCCTTAAATCAAGACAAGAATAGTTCTGATCATTAGTTCTGTTCATTTTTGATTCTTCTCACAAAAGCTACAATTACTTGATTGGACTTTTTCAATCTCACGTGTGTACCATGTGTATACCAGCATGATGCTGTAACACCAAGATGCACAGACAATTCAAACAACAATGGCCCTCCCCCACTCCTGATTCCTCACTTTTGGGACATAGTTGACAAACCTGCTCATTCCTGTAGGACACTGAAACAAAGCTATTGGAAGTTACAAGTGCTAAAAGAAAAATGGGGAGCAGGATTTCAAGAGGATGTGGACAGAAATGGATTCCAACTGATGAGCCAAGTCAACTCTGACTGTGTCCAGTTACTATCCACGCCCCTGATCCAGGTCTGGTCCATGGGACAGTGATAACTGTAGCTCTGCTGTTGACTATGTTGTGAGACACTGTGTAAAGGTGAACATGTTTTGCTGCATTTTGCTTTATATAATATCTAATATTGGGACCTACTTGGATTTATTCTTCAGAGTGAGGTTTAGGAGTCATTACGGTTAACTACCAAACAGTCATGGCCCCTCTAGTTGTGACTAGCTAGTAAACAGTCAAATAGGTGGAAGTCCCTGCTATTTAGAGAACAGTCACTCGATGAAACTCCTATCTAGGGTTAATAACTAGTAAAAAGGCAAATGGGTGAGAGTCCCTGTGTAGTTAAGTGTAAGGACGGATGATTTTTTCTCATGAGGGAGCGTACATTCAAAGGACCAGAGTACCTCCATCAGGTGCAAAATGCCTAATGACAAATGTAAAGTCATGTCAGCACTATGCACTAATTCACTCACAATGTTAAGTGTGAAGAACTGTGGCAACATGGAAAAAAAAAAAAAAAAACGAAATAAGTACAGAGTGTGACACCAGAAGTCAACTATATGTTTGTGTGTCCTTGGACCTGATCAGTCAAACTATATGGTGTAAATTGTGCGTTATCAGAAAATATGTGTTTAACATTTGAGCCTTTTGTAAATAAGAAAATGAGTGGATTTAAACAGATCCACTCATTTTCTTGATGTATTTGTTTTTTTATATTTCTTTTATAAAATGTGTATTTATTTTTGTGCTTTTTGCCTCATCACTGCAGCGAGTTTAATGACATACATGTCCTAATAAGCTAAAATCACAATGAGTCTTGTATAAAGGTCCAGTTGAGGAGGGTCTCATTTACAAAACCTTATGTAGAATTCTTACTAAAAGTGTTCATGGGGATAAAACACAAATTTCTGCTAAGTTCCTTTCAGGGCCAGACCACTTATTTTCATATTAACTTGTCTTTTTATAGCGCACAAACTTAACATGGAAAGTACGCACAGTTTATAAATGAGAGCACAGGTGATGTCTAAATCGGAATCAAACTGGGTTCAAATCAGGGAAAAACAAGTACAAGTGTAGGAAAAGTCCAGATTTGTCCCAGTTCCATTTTCTAGTACCTACTCAAATGATCTAGTTTTGATACTAATTTCAGTATTGGATTAGTATCTACGCATCAATTTTACAACATCCTAAGTCACTGGTTTCAATTGCTTATTTAAAACATGACATTGAGTGATTGCTTAAACATGGCTGATTGAAACAGCTATTCCAAGTATGCTTAACGGTGACAGTAGCCTACAGTACTGCAGCAGGTGTAACTTCACAAAAATAAATAAATAAATAAAAGCCAGCCGCCTTAAATCAAGATAAACATTGAGGAATCACATTGCAGTTAACCCCTTCTGTCCCGTCCCATTTCCCACCTCCTTCCCGCACGATCCCAGCGTTCCCAGTGACAGTGTGAACCCAGGTGTGCTGTCAGCAGACCCCGGAGAAGAGCTGGATCTTGACGGGCTCCTCCGCTGGGCCCCGGGACTCCTTGCGGCACACATCTGTCCACCTAACGCTTTTGTGGACGTGAATGCTGTCCACTTCTGTCTCATCCTCCGTGCCCTCCGGCGGCACTCCGTTTCCAGGCAGGTACAGGACGTTTCCGTGGTGATGGTGGTGATGGTGGTTCCTCTGTTCTGGTTCTTCCTCCCTCCTCCTCCTCCTGTTCTGCTCTGGTTCTTCCTCCCCTCTCCTCCTCCTCTGCGTGGGGGCTTCCTCTGGGCCTGGCGCGCTCCTCCTCAGGCTGTCCATCTCCAGGTGAAGGGAGGGGGGGAGGACTTTGCTATTCCTCTTGGGTTTGCTCCGGCTTCTGAGGTTCATCTGAAATCAGACACAAGCAGCTTCCTGGTTATGTTTTGTTCTTTTCTTTGTTGCAAAAAGTATAAGATAACATTTGTGTGTAAAGTTAGAGCAACCAATACATGTTTCTACCAAGAATATCGGGGCAATGCAAATACTTAATCATCTATAAGGTCATCATTTAAAACTCAGTAAAAAGTATAGACTACATACAGTTACTTTAAGTCTCAAGAGGCCCACCTGTATAAATGTAGATCGTTGCAACAGACAAACTAACACAAGAATCACATTTCAGACCATGTTTGTACACATCTAAACTGCAGGGTTAGCAGTTTTTTGCAGAATAAGGCAGGAGATTTTGTTGTTTGTGGGGGAAATTACGGTATTTCAAAAATTGCAGAATTTGCGATTTGCTCACTGTGTCCATTTAAATTGAGATTTTGATTGTGATGAATCCTGCAGCCCTACCTTGAAGTCCCTCCCCCTCCTCTGCAGCACGGGCCTCTGCAGGAACAAGATCTGCTTGGTGGACAAGCTCCCATCACTGCACAAAAACATTATTATAGTTTACAGGCATACTAACCGTTACTGATAACCGAATGATCTTGAGCTGTAACATAACAAGTATAAGACCACATAGACTAGTATACGTACATGGACCATGGCCGTATCCTATGGAACCTACCTGGACAACTGGGGGATTACATAGATATAAGGCCACATGGTAATATAAACAAAAGTACTGCAATGTTATGTTGAAAATGACCTTATACTCTCTAAATAAATATTGCTTTTACTATCATCGTGGCATCAAAATTGGTATTTAGTATCCAGTCTATTCCTTAATACCAAAATCGAGTTTGTCAAATCACGAGAACACTAATATAAACAGCTCCTGAGGTCAAAATACGTCTGCTGTTATCTGCATCTTTGCATTATTAAGTTCTTTGCATTTAAAGTTGTGAGATGTGATTAAACTCATTGTAGCGAATAATTATGATATTCAGAAAGGTTAGTGAGGAATAACTTTGTACCATTGCAAATCCATTAAATGAACTAGTTCTGTTTTTAACACAGTAAAAATCAGGTACAGTGCCTTTAATCTGCCGTTCTTTGAGTGTGACAGGTTTAAACGTGGTTTCATGTAGAGACGTGAGAAGCCTCTGTACTCGGTTCAAATGTGAGCGCTGACAGTACAGTGCTGTGATGTGACAATAGGACTTGTTTACGGTTGTCAATAGTGATGAGGTCAAACTAAATGCACCAAAATATGGAAATCTGACAAAATATTGCACAGTTATGACAAACAATACAAAGTGATGCTCCTGACAGCCCCAGACCTAAATGTGTCTGATATGTTGACATGACAGGTTTAGCCCTAAAGGTACATTATCACTATAGTTGTAAAGGTTTAGAAGAAAAAGTAATCAGTGTTAATAACTACAATATTTCTACATAGTTTTCATCTGTAGCATATCCTTCATATCTAAGCACTGCACACCTTTTGCATTTGCACATGGTGTGGTGAGTATGAGCAGTTTAGTACGCCTATTACTATTACTACTATTCCTAATACTCCTTACTACTCATTACTACTACTATCCCTATTCCTACCAGTTCTACTACTTGTATTACTACTTCTACAGTAAAAGTAGAAAAGTACTGTAGTTTTAGGTATATGTATGTTACTTAAATCAATTTTAAAGTGGAAACATTTTACTTTTACTCCCATACATTTGAGAGAAGGTACTTTCTTACTCCACCACATTTTTAAATTATTAACTATTTGTTCTTATTGTCTGAGGTCTGCTGAAAAAGCTGAGAGGTTTATTTTTCACATGTTCGTAGTTTGAGCAAACAAAAAAATACAAATGAAAACGGCTAGAAAGAATTATTGATTCAGTTGTTTCTGCTGAACAAAATTCAACACAAATCTTTATCAAAAACAGTTAATTTGAAGCTTTATTATCTCAACATCTGTGCAAAAAAAATCTTTTCCTCTTTAAGTACATTTTTAAAAGGATTCTTTAATACTTTTACTTAAGCAGATTTAATACTTTCATACTTTAACTTCAGTAGATTTTTTTTTTTTTTGCTCCAGCGTCTGTACTTTTACTTAAATAACAAAAAGGCAGGGGGCAGTGACTCATTCTGTAAGTTTTTTCCCTCTGACCAAAGCTTGTACTGTTACCATTGTGTCCCTGGGCAAGACACTTCACCCACATTGCCTCATCCAAGGTGAGGTTGACGGCTGTGACAGGGAGAGCATCTGGTGTAAGTAACATGCCAAAATGAGTGGTTTGCTGTGGCACATTTTAACCATTAACACAGCAACAAAGAAAACAAAATGGGAACAACAGTGGCATTGAGATAATTCCACATGCTGTGACATAAGCACCATAAGTATTAAGCACCCTGGGGAGAATTCACCCCTCAACCTCTTGCTCTGTGGGGGTCCCTGATCACAGCTGTTAGAAAACACATGGTATACTCCTATCATTTTGGATCTATTTGACTGTAAACTGGTCATTCTTATGCTGTTATTTGCTGGGATTGGTGCAACTTCTATTCCACATGGTCAGTCACCTGTTGGTCTTGACGATGGGTGTGGGCAGCACACACATGAGTCTCCAGCCGAACGGAGCCAGGGACTGAAGCAGGGGGATATAGTCCGCCTTCACCATCACGCCCTGAACACACATGGTTACAGTTATCACATGACAATTAAGAGGAAGAGAAATTAATGGTGAATATATATAGAGAAGAAAAATTAATGGTAAATACAGTGTATATATATTATGCATTAGTCTTATTTAGCAGTTCTCCAGACACTCCAAATCACTTTACAGTTTGGTGCATTATTTATTGACTCCACACTTGGTGGTGGTTCCCCGGGGCAGACTGATGGACGTGAGGCTGCCAATCTGCACCATCAACCCCCCCACCACTACCTCCACCAACACAGCACATTCATACTATGCAAGGTGGGTTGAAGTGTCTCGTCTAAGGACACAACAACAGTTCTTGATACTTGTGCTCCACTGTGGCACCTGATATTCCCAGTGGTTTCCCATCTAAGTACTAACCAGGCCCTGTCCTGCTTAGCTTCTGAGGGCTGACAAGATCAGGATTTGACAATGAGGTTTAGTTTATTACTTTCCATCTCAATATTCTTCAGGGTTTTCTCCACTTTCTCAATAAGATATAAGAGACACATAAGCTCTGTCATAAAATACAGCTACATAATAAATGAATGATGCACAAAATCTGATTGTAAAAATGAGGCAAACTAAATCATATCTTAAGAAGTGGTGCAAGAAACACAAATGCTCAAATGATTTCATATTATCAACATAAAGCTTTTGTCCCTTACTTTTAGACTTACTCACTGTTGAAAAACTTTTATTCAAATAAGAGTACTACTCTGTACAATATATTACTCAAGCAGGAGTAACAGTATCTAAAAGTCTAACAGGTTATATTGAGAAGAATTTAGCAGTTGGAAACACTTAGATTAAACTACATTAAAGTCACAATACGTAACTTGCACTAAAAACTGCAAGCTTGCATCTCCAATAGGGATGGGACAATAAACAATAATGTTGTTAATTGTGATAAAAAAGAAGATGATAATCATTCTTGGGGTATTTTATATAATCATGATAATCGCCAACAAAGATAATCACCATTATATCACCAGAATGTGCAGAAAAAAACTGGTGTAGTTGTTTTCACTATAACAAAATACAATACTATAACAGTTTAAATATGGAATTTATTCATAATATTAAAATTATAATTAGATAATTTCTCAGCAATTTTAATAATTATCATGATATTATTGTTACCTTTAATGATAAGCATGACACCAAATTTCAAAATCGTCCCATGCCTAATCTCCACAAACCTGACTCGTATTTGACATGGAGGAAGGCCTCCTCTTCCTTGTTTCCATGGAAATTTTGTCCTTTTGGCTATAATTTTCCACATATGATATAAAACATATCTATCTCCATGGAGAATGGTTTTAACTTTATATTTCCATGGAGTCATGTAGGTGACGTGCTATCTCCAGAAAGTTACATACTGTACCTTTGACTTTATGAAATTAACAAAGCAAAAATAATAATTATGATACACAGTACGTTGTTAAATGTAGATGCCAACTCTTAAACTGCATATAAAACATAAAAAACTAACTATCTAGAAACCTTTCAAAGAACAATATGTAGTGATCTTATAAACTCAATCCTGCAAAACAAGAATTTGAGTCAATCTATCCTTTCTCTCCAGCGTAGCCTTGGTAGCCAGTGGGACTGGCATCCTCTAATCCCCCTGTGATCCTGCTCCATGTCTGAGAGAAGAGAGCTTAAGCCTCATTTACACCAGAAGCCCTCCTCATAGACACAGACACAGACAGTCCACTCACTCCTCAGTCCTCACACACTCAGCCTACATGGAGGCCGGGAAAACTGGATAACTGGCCTAGGCCAATTTAAACCAATTTATCAAAATACATGTAAACCCACGAACGACGACTGAAGTGTCGTGAGTGGAATCTCAAAAATCCCAATGACACATCTGGAGAAGCATATACGAACTCAGATGCTCGCTTCATGTAACAGTGCAGTCTCATTTACATTAGGAAGTATTAGACATGTGTTTAGACGTTTAATCACTCGTTTTAGATCAGCAATGATGACAAACTACGGTCTCTCTGAGCACCCACCAAGCACATGTCTGTTTTTTGGTCTACTACATTAAAGTGAAAGTAAAACCTACTGGTCAATGTGTTTATTTGTACTGCTGAGAGCAGCAAATTGTGAGTGTGGTTATATGTATGATAACCATTTTAACTAGCAATTATAGCTACAAAGTTTTAGTGCTAATGCTAAATTACTAGGCGCCTCTGAACATCTCATAGCCCCTGCTCATATCTATTTGATTCTTTGACCTGCTGTAGAGTGGGACAAGAGTAGTTCTGTACCTAATATTTATTTATTTTAGTTAAAATAATGCCCTTTACATAATTGTTTGCATTGGTTGGTAAAAGCACCTAGATAAAAAAAAAAACACTATAAAATATAATCTATCCATTTTGTTGTGTATCAGCTAATACAGGAGCTACTCACAGGGTCACCTCTTTTGGTCCAATCAGGGACATTGTTACCAAGAATCATGGGAAATCAATTGCCTGACGCAATCTCAGACTAAGTTTAAACTAAGACATGTTCCTGACTCAGATCAGTTACAGGACCTTTAAAGACTGAATCCCTCCTCACACATATGTCCTGACAGACATATACAGACACACTCACGTCCACCACGGTCCACTGCTCCACCACAATGGCATCATACGAGGCGTTCACTGACTGGGCCGAGCTCTGGAAAATGAAGACGCTATCCACCAGGGCCACTCCACTGTCTGAGGAGCACAGGAGAGAGTTGTCACAGAGGCATCCAAATACTAATACAAACACAAGCTCAGAGAAGCCGTATGAGCTTTCGCTGTTTGAACACAGACCACCTACTGTAACTGTACATACTGTAGGTGGGAAAAGTAGCCAAAAATTGTACTCAAGCGTAACATTACTTCAAAATTATATTACTCAAGTAGAAGTGAACAGTAGTGGTCCAAGGAATTACTCAGGTAAGAGTAAAAAACTATATGGGAAAAGTACTAAAAGTGGGAAGAGTAACCAAAACCTTTACTCAGGTAAGAGTACTGTTACTTCAATAAAAATATTACTCAAGTAGGAGTAAAAGTATGCTGCTAGAAAAGTACTCTGAAATATATAATTTCTTTAAAAACGTACTCAAACAAATAACAGAGTAAATGTAAACCACTACCCACCTCGGCTCATATTAGGTTTTGTTTTGGCCTTTTTTTTGCTTTGAAGAGGCTTGTGGTCACCTTGGCATTATAATTCATATTTTAAAACTAAAAAGATGGTTGTACAAGACACTTTGCATTAGAGCAGTGTTTCACAAAGCGTGGTATGCAAGCTCCTTCAGGTGATACATTGGATAAAGGCACAGGACCAAATTTATCCAGATGGTGGTGTCTATCAGAGGCTCAAAATTATAGAGTACACTGCCAGAGCACATCATAAATTGTGACAACTATTCAACCTTCAAAAATGTTCTTATAAATTGTTTGAAAACGATCCAGTCATGCAACCATAGATGATCTCCGCTTTTTTTCTTGTTTATTTTTCCTTACAGTGGATTTTTTTGTTTTCATTTGTGTCAAAATGGCTATGTGACGCTGTTGAATGCTATATGTATCTCAAACATGCATGAATCACTCTAAATAGAACTTCAAGGGGGTAAATGAGAAGGGAAACAATTACAATCCAGGGATGAGCCCCGGGCCCAGAGCAGCGGAGTGAGACGCTGAGCTCTCGCCCGCATTGTCACAAATCAAGTGTTCAGACTCAGCAGATAGAGATTGTGTGTGTCCCTCGTACACAAACTCCAATAAGCCATATTTCAAAAAGGCTATTGCAGGTGTCAGACGACGAAACTTAAAATAAAAATACAGACTTGCGCGAGTAACAAAGAAATGGATAAGCATGTAGTATGTGGACTGCTAAACATTAGGTCGCCTTCCTCCAAATGTCTTTTAATAAATGAGTTAATTGGAGAGCATAACATAGATCTTCTAGCTCTAACTGAAATGTGGCTCCTGCAAGATGATTGTGTTAGACTAACTGTGTCTATTCAACCTAGTCACTTGAATTTTCAGAGCGCCAAAAGCACAAGCCGAGGTGATGGTGTGGCAGTCATTTCACACTCCACTTTACTTCTCAGTCCTAAAAACTAATACTGCATTTCACTCATTTGAAATCCTCTTACTGTCAATTACTTGTCCAAACTGGAGAAACCAAAAAGCATTTTTTTTTCATATTAATCTACCAACCTACTGGTCCCTATTACGAGTTTTTGATTGAGTTCTCTGACTTTTTATCAAGTCTAGTGTTAGCTTGGGAAAAGGATTGTAATAGTTGGAGATTTGAACATACAGGTTGACAACAGCAGTGCCTTGGTAATGCCTTCAGTTCCCATCTAGATGGCATCGGTTTTAGACAGAATATAGACAAACCAACTCACAGTCACAAGCAGGTTTTTGTTCTGACAAACTGCAACAGCCCTTTCAGTTCCTCAATTAAGTGAAATGACTTCTACTGTCCAACATAAATCCACCAGTGACACTAGACAGGTTTACTGCTGTTGATCAAGCAGAGATAACCTCAGCCATCATTTCTCTAAAACATCAGCTTGTATGTTAAACCCTATTCAAAGCAGACAAAGAATTCCTCCCTCTAATTATAGATTCTAACCTTAAAATAATAAATACCTCATTAGAAAATGGCTAGGTCCCCCAGTCCTTCAAATATTCAGTTATTAAACCGCTTCTGAGAAAACCTAATCTTGATCCTGATCTATTAGCCAATGATAGACCCATCTCTAATCTTCCCTTTCTCTCAAAAACCCTTGAAAGAGCTGTAGTTTAACAGCTTTATTGCCACCAACAGGCTGATAACTTATTTGAAGTTTTTCAATCGGGATTCAGAGCTCGCCACAGCACAGAAGCTGCACAACTTAAAGTCACAAATTCCGTGTAAGGACAAGGGATGTTCTGGGACAGTTATCCATTTACTTGTTTTCAATGAATGCTGGTTAGTCTGTTTATTGACAAATATCTGTTTCACTGTTGGATTTTCTAAATTTTTGTTAAATCAATTATCTTGTTAAGCCCTAAAAAAGCAACTGCTGTTGGGATTTTGTGAAAATACATTGAATTGAATTATAACACTGTGAAAAGTTCTTAAGTTAAATTTGCATAATACATAATAATTCATAAGAATCCTTTCCCATCCCATATATCCTTTCCCAGCCCTACATGTTATCACCCACCGTTCTCCTCTGTGACGTGGAAGAAGCCGTCGACAAGCTGAGCGCCGCTGCTGAAGTGCTGGGTCATGTGATCCAGCCAGTGGGCGTCGACCTCTGTGACGAGCCCCGCCTCCTTGTGCACCCTCAGGGGCACTCTGAGTGAGTAGAAGCGCAGGGAGGAGTCCTGGTCCTCCGTGTGGTTGTACAGGGCAAACAGCTGGGATCCTATACAGCACAGCACATGATAATCACTTACTGATGAGTTCAGTTACTAGTGTGAGAGGACTCAAGAGCCTAAATGTAACTGTCACATTTATAAAGTGGGTCAGTGGATTTCTACCAGCGATGTTTAGGCCGGGATTTGGATTCAAACAACCAGTCTTTGGATCAGTGGACAGGTACTCTGCATAGTGAGATACTGTCACCCCAGACCTTTTTAAGCTTAACCATGTTATAGTATTTCCTCACCCTAAATATACCTTGGGGTGTCCATTTCATTCAAGTATCTCTAGGGAGACAATATTTATTATTTAGCCTCATCATGATCTTAAAGCAGGAGGAGTCTATACACCCTCTCTATAAACAAAAGTACCAAAAGCAAATATTATTCTATACACACATTCTAAAGACCCCAATAGCCTTTATGAAAATAGCCATTTCCAAAAAAAAAAAATTAACAAATTTAAAAAACTCTGCAAATTTAAGTATTTCTTCCACTATAACCTCAGTAAAATCACACTGTATTGCGATACAGGGCTAAATGTAATGTTCTAAGTCTTATCAATGGTACAGTGGCTCTGTCAAAGTTACATAAAAGCATCCAGCTGAATGACTCACTGTACTGACCACTGGTCTGTGGCCCTTTGCTCTGAATATGTTTTAACATGTGGCCCTCTGCTCTTACTGTTGGGGCGTGGAGAGGAGCTGCTCCTCTCCCTGTCTTGGCTCATCAGGTGGATGTGGTTGTTGTTGTGGGAGGAGCGGTTCTGCTGTGAGGCTGACTCTGCTCTCACAGCTCCTCCACACAGGCTGCCCTCTGTCTGAGCCCCCTCCAGTGCTCCTCTACACGTCTGTGCATCTGCTGAGCTCACACCGCTCTCTGCTCCTGGAAAGAGTCACATTTAGGGTTTAAGTATAGGGGTTTGGTATGGTCAAAAACTGATTGGGACAGAGTACCCAGGATACAAGTACAACGCAACAGAAAGATCCTGGAATGAGGTCTTGAAGTTGATCCCATGCCCCCTAATTTTTAGATCTTGTGTCAGGGCTCAGCAATGAATCTAATTTGAACCAAGACTGAGACTTAGTCATCACTAATCATCACTTATGAGCTTGGGTCTTTTTAATGGAGAGGTCTACAGGCAGTCGTCTGTCAGTATTAGTGCTTTGAGTTCAGACTTTGGAGGAGGAAATATGCAATTTTTTTGTGTTAAAGAAGACATATTGTGCTTGTGTCTGCTGTATAGTTACAACTGAAATCATAAGCTTACATACACTATATAAAGAAACACACATCTTTTTTTCTCACTGTCTGACATGAAATCAGACTAAAACTTTCCTGTTTTAGATCAATTAGGATAACCAAAATTATTTATATTTGCTAAATGCCAGAATAATGAGAGAAAGATTTTTTTAGACACATTTTCATTACTTTCTTTAAAGTCAGAATTTACTTACAGTAAATACATAATAAATAATTTGGGAAAACCCAGATGATGATGTCATGTCTTTGGAAGCTTCTGATGGGTTTATTGACTAGATTTTAATTAATTAGAGACACCTAATCCTGTGAATGTATTTGAAGGCACACCTGACACACACTGCTTCTTGCTTGTGTAATATCATGGGAAAGTCAAAAGGAGTCAGCCAAGATGTCAGGGTTTTGTTGTGGGTTCTGTGAGAATGAAGGTGCTTTGGTCCAAAATGTGCATATCGACCCAAGAAAGCAAAAGACCTTGTGAAGATGCTGGCTGAAGCTGGTAAGAGTGTGTCATTATCCACTGTGAAACAAGTACTGTACCGACATGGGCTGAAAGGCCACTCTGCCAGGAAGAAGCCACTACTCCAAAAGAGTCCCGGGACCTTAAATTTTGGAGACTTTTGTCTGTTGTCTGACAAAACTAATATGGAACTGTTTGGCCTAATCACCATTGTTGGGAGGAAAAAGGAGGAAGCTTTTAAGCCTAAGGACACCATCCCAACTGTGAAATATGTGGTTAACAGCATCATGTTAAAACAGTTGTTTTGCAGCAGTAGGACCTGGTGCACTTCATAAAATAGAAAAGAAAATTATGTGGAAATACTGAAGTATCTGAAGTACAATATCTCAAAACATCAGCCAGCCACAGCTTGGGTACCAGTGGGTCTTTTAAATGGACAAAGTGGCTTAAGGACAACAAAATCAATATTTTGGTATGGCCATCACAAAGCCCTGATCTCAATCCTAATGAAAATTTATGGGCACACCTGAAAAGGCAAGTGTGAGAAAGGTGGCCTAGAAACTTGGCTCAGTTACACCAACTCTGTCAAAAGAATGGGCCTAAATTCCTGCTAACTATTGTGATAAGCTTGTGGAAGGATCCACAATGTTTGGCCCAAGTCATACAGTTTAAAGGCAATCGTACCAAATACTAATGAAGTGTATGTAAAGATCTAACTTTGAAGAAAGTAATGAAACATTGTAAAAAAAATTCATTTCTCATTATTCAGGCATTTAGAAAATTGAAATAATTATGATAAACCTGTGATAATTGACCTAAAACAGGGAAAGTTTGGTCTGATTTCATGTCAGAGAGTGAGGGAAAAACACATCCTTATACAGAGTATGTAAACTTCTGGTTTCAACTATATAATCTTTGACACCCGTGAATCATCATGTTATAATTTGGACATTTTAAATCACAATATTGATCTAAAACGACTTAATATAAGAAAAAAGTCAGCTGACTTCCGCGTTAGAAAACTGGGATGCTCAATGGGAACTGACTGCTGTACATCACACTAGCAAATACACAATTTAAAAAAAAAAATTGTACCAAAATGACTACATCACACTGCTGAATCCATGTCAGAGATTAAGAAAATTAAATTGGAGAACAAAGTACATACAGAGCAGTGGGCATGTTCTGGTGGCAGTGAAAACTGGAGCAATGACATCTTGAATACAGCAGAATAAAAATGACTGAAACATGTACGAATCACACTAATCATGCACTTTGAGAGGGTAAATGGGAAGAGAAACAACTATAACATGGTTAAAACCTCTAAAATGTGGATTTTGCATAATAGATGCAAAATTAAATTGCTTAAAATCTGTATTAAGCTCAGGATAATAATATTGAAAACACTTGTTTTTGAGAGATAAATTAAAATTCTAAATAAATTGATCTCTATGCCTAGGTTACAGGCAAGGGCAAGTGTAATGTAACTCTTGCCCTTTGGACAGGATAAGTTCTTGCTTATCAGACTTTCAGAATGTTAGCTAAAATGTCTTAATTTGACCACTACAGGTTACATTAGATTGAAGAAGATCATTTTACATGCTGCTCATCTGTGTAGTATTTACTAAAATAATAGCTTTGAGTTTAGACACTTAAACATCTCTGCACATTAACATAATTTTGAATCTCCTCTCCTGGGACTGTTTTGCAACAATTTCAATTCAAAATCCAGGACGATCTAATTGTCTGTGTGAATTTTATCTTTTGTACATTACTCTAGCACACTGCGTTGGTCTTGGTTGGCTATTGCACCCACCTGTTTTCCAGTGTCCCGTGTCTGATCCAGGTCTCTTTAATTTATCTTGTGGGGTTAGGGTCTGCTCCTCCTCTGTTGGTCCAGGCTCACAGTGTTGTGCTTCTATGCCCTCAGCCCTGGTTTGAGGTACTCCGGATACCTCAGTGGTGGTGGTGTGCTGAGGTCAGAGGCGAGTAGTTATATTTACTTGAGCAACTTTTTGAAGACATTTTACATTTCAGAGTAGGTTTCTAGCAGCATACCTTTACTCCTACTAAACTAAAAGTAAAAGCAAGATCTAAATTGAAGTACTCTTGAGTAAAAGTTGTGGTTATTCTTCCCACTGTGAGTAAGTCTACAAGTGACACAGGCTTTATGTTGAACAACTTGGCCTAAAGCTTCAATGGACTGTAGGACCTTTAGTAATTGAATTAGTAATTTCTTGGACCACTACTTTGTACTTCTACTTGAGTAATATTATTTTGAAGTAATGCTACTCTTACATGAGTACAATTTTTGGCTACTCTACCCACCTCTGGCTGAGGCTCTCCTGGTGCCTCTATGGGACTAGCCCCGCAGCTGAAGCCTCGATGGATGGGAGACGGGCTGGAATGCAGGGAGGACAGCTCGTCTGGGTCCCACTGCCCCGTGAAGCTCAGACCAGGCCCAGGCTGCTGGAGGAAGCCCACGAACATGACGCCCTGCTCCGCCACATCCTGGATCTATCAGACAAACACACATGGATGAAGCATAGGCCTATAATCTTTAGTCGAAAAACTTCTTTCTTAAAGAGGAGTTATTACACTTCTATTAATTGACAACACATAACACATTTAGAGCACCATGTTTATCGTTGTGAAAACGCTATGTTCGCCAAAAACATCAACATGTTTAGTAAATTTAAGTTTAGTTTTTGATCCTCTGAGTCTCCTCTCCCTTCGGTCCTCGTGTTAAGTCACTAACCCTCCATCATAACACAATCAGCGTACATTCCACAAATGAAACTACTGCACATTGCAACAGGTTTATCAAGTTGTAGTGTATTGTTTTGTATCATGCTTTTGTATATTTATGGAAAATTGTCATGTGTGAACATGTGTGACTTAAGCTTGTGGGCTGAGAATTGGACAGAAGAGACAAGAGCACATCATGCCTGTGCTGTGCAACCTGCACTGGCTCCTATTTCATATCTGTTGCAATTGAAAATAGTATTGATTGTGTTTAAATGTCTGCACTCTATGGGTCCACTTTATTGGAGGGAGTTACTGCAGCCCTATACTCCACCCTGAGGTCAGCTGACCAGCTCCTGCTGCTGTGGTTAAAGCCAGGCTCAAGACCTGAGGGGACAGAGCCTTCTGTGTGGCAGTGCCCAGACTAGGGAACCCTGCCTGTCAGATCCTCTCAGTCTTTAACATAGTTTAAGACTAAACTGAAAACCCACCTCTTCTCTCTGGCAACTAATACTAGCTACACAGGATCTCTTGGCATTTTATTGTTCTTTTCCTATGTATCATGCTATCTGTATATTTGTTTTTTGTTGAGTTTTATATGAAGCACTTTGGTCAGCTGAAGTTGTTTAAAATGTTCCATTTACATAAACTTGAATTGAACTGGTACAAACTAATACTAGAACACCATGTATTTCAGAACATGTTTGTAGAGGTGTAAACTACAGGTTTACAGCATTTTTTCTTTCAACAAAAAGACAGGATATTTAATTCTTTGCAGAGGACATTCAATTATCTAAATAATTGCAGCCTTTTCTACCGGATAATTGTGCTAACGCAAAATGCATTTTCAATTTGATTGTAATATATTGTGCAGCCCTACAATACAGTCAGACTAACAGTCATACAGGAAAGTGTTTTGCCCTACGGCACAATCACTCGCCTTTGGGGTTCAAAGTTCAGATGCATGTTTGACGGAAGGACCATAGGCATGATTTATTTAATGTGAATGAAACAAAACAGCTTTAGATATGTTTATAATGAGGATTCAACATAATGGTTATGAAGCTGAAAATGTCATTGATCATAATGTATAACATCTGTAATATAAAATGACAAAGACACTAATAAGCCATTTGTGGCAGGCAGCATCACAAAGAGACTGTGAATGTCTCTCACACAGAGCTCATTTAGACACAAACAAAGGCATGCAGCATTCAGCCAATAACAGCCTCCTAATCACTCTGCAAATCAAATATTCTAATGACAAAAGGACTATCTGAGTGTATGTGAGTGTGTGCAAGGGAGAGGTGTATGTGTATGAGAGGGCACAAGAGTTAGATATGTGTGTCTATGAGCGTGCACGAGGGCTGGATGTGTGAGTGTGCACAAGGGTGGGTTGTGTGTGTGAGTGTGCACGAGAGTGGGTTGTGTGTGTGTGTGTGTGTGTGTGTGTTTGTGAGTGTGCACGAGTGCTGGAGTCTCTGTGTGTGAGTGAGAGTGAGCATTCATAAGGGCTGTGTGTGTATGTGTATGCACATGCACATGGTTAGTATACAGAGCAGTGCTGGTTAATTGTCAGATATGGGGGTTGAGAGTTTGACAGGAGATGGCACAGACCAGTGGTTCACAGCCGGCTACGTCCTGTCTGCTGCTCAGGCTGTTTATCAAACCAACTTCTTTTTCTCTGATGTTTATTACTCTGCAAATAAAACTGTCACATGAAACCTTTTGTTTTCTTTTTAAAGAGGGGATATTATGTAAAAAGGATTTTTTGAGCTTTGATGTTGTTCAGCAAAAACACACCTGAAGAGATTTTAGATGCCATACATGCATGTTCCAATAATTTTGCAATCTCTCCTGGTCCCTATTTGAACCCTCCTTATGGTTAGCTGTAAGATTCTGTACAATGCTCATCCCACAAGCCTGTGTCAACCATGCTCCCACACAACAATTCTCCATAAATATACAAAAGCATATGCAAAACTGTACACAGCAAGTTGACAAACGTCATGCCATGTGCAGTAGTTTCATTAGTGGGAGGCACACTGATTATGTTGTGATAGCGCTCTGAAGGGGGAGTCATGGGCAAACAAAAGTGAAGCTTATAAAGGATGTTAATACATTGTTTTCGGGGAATATAGCATTTTCAAAAGCAATAAAAGGTAACATGATGATCTAAGTATGTAATGTGTTAGCAGTTAATACTCCATAGACGTAACAGACCCCCTCTTTAACTACCATTTAGAATAATGTCACTATTTGAAATGCTAGTTTTTGGATTTTTTTTTCTTGTTTCAATGCTGTAAATGATGTCCTCCTGCCCTGGTCTCTCCTCTGAGAGCTGTGACCTCTCACCTGCAACAGCTGGCCACATCATTGTCAAACACTGATGTGTGTTTATATCCAGTGAGCTTGGCCTGTGCGCTCTGTGTTCTTATGCTAATCTCCCCTTTCCCTCCCCTCCTCCCCTCCCCTCCTGTCTCCTCTCCTGTGGCCAGGTCAGAGCTCAGGTGACGTGTGCTAAATGCCAGGGCTGCCACAGAGCCAGGGTGAGGCTCCAGTTAACACCACATCAGTGGGTTACACCGCCTGAGGCTTCTGAGAGAGATAATGCTTCTGCTCTCTGTATTTGGAGACAAAGACAAAGCACATAGAAGTGCAACATATGTTTTCTATATTCATTTGTATAGATTCACAACAACTGCTATCAGATCAAATCCAGGAGCCTGTGGGGGTCATGAAACTTCAATTTATAATTAATTAACCTGGAAGAAATGGCGTGATACATGGCTATATTACATTTTGGGATGAGAGGTGACTTGCTGAGCGTTGGAGGTCTACTCAGCTACACTTTTGTCCTGAAAAAGCCGCTTTAGATCTGGAAACTGAGAAATAATTGCGTGGGACAGGTTGGAGTCAGTTTAAATACATTCTTCCTCTTTCTATATTTGAAAATCAGGTACTATAAACTGATCAGGAGTCAAAAACACTGGTCACACATTCTGGTTCAGACTAAAGTTGTCAAAAAATGAAATAGCACAGATTCTAATCAATAGTAAAACAATGATCACAACTACTAAAAACATCATATAATTAGGAGCAGTGATGAAAAGTACAAAAGTATGTACAATTTCACTTATTTTTTTTTAAATTTGTACTTCACTATAATCGAGAGCAGATATCTGTGCTCTCCAGAACTTTTTTGCACTGGTAAAAAGTAAAAGTATTATAATTTAAGTCCACCTGAAATGGACTCAAACTATAATAGTTCAAAAATATACAAATAAAACCAGATAGTAGAGTTAAGACATCCATTACAATATCTTAATCAAAATCATTACATTTGACGCCTTAATGGATCTGAAAATATATGTTCTTTATACTTGAGTACTTTTACTTCAATTTATATATTCATGTGATATTTTGACTGGAGAATTTTTTTTTCTCCTTTATCTATACTTTAGTAACAATATTGAGTACGTCTTACATCACTGATTCATACCAAACTGGACCTTACCTTACTTTTAGAATGGTCTTGACCTATATCTGAATTAGTATAAGACCATGTGGTAATATTAAAGAAACTACTATTAATTTGTGTTGAAAAGGACATAATTTTGTGTCTAGACCAGTGAGTTGCAAGCACAAATGATCAGAGATAGAATCCAACTTCTAGTTATAATGTTGTTCCCTCATCAGAAACATGCCTGAAGAGGTTTTATAGGTCATCCATGCATGTATGAATAATTTAGCGATCTCTCCTGGGCCCTATTTGAACCTTCCTCATAGCTAGCAGTATGTTTTTGATGAGAGAAAAACAATATAAAGTGGTTCAACTGTGCGTAATACCTCTTTAAACGCTGCAACAAAATCCTTATAAATACTTTTTGGGCTCTTAAGTTTTCCATTTCCTTTTGGAACAACTGATGATCAAATGTATGCTTCCTCCACACTGACTCATTTTACCTAACAATACTTACTCACTTGGTTCTATAAAAAACAATTCACTGCTTGGAACTATCCTTAAGATATCCCGCCAGGCAGGACAGAAAACAAGAATTCTTTTTTTAATCCATTCTCATAAAAACACTTAAGCAGATAAAACCAGACACATTCAAACTCCAGCAGATTGAAACAATAGAATCTAATGAACAAGTCCTCTGACAACCATAACTTAGAAGTCTGGAAACATCTCAGCAATCTCCTTCTTCCTCTGAGAACAAGGTGAAGTTACACACAAGACCAAAAGAGACAAAGCTGAAAAGAACAATCAGCAAACAAAGGACGTTAACTATAACAGAGGACTTTTTAAACAGTGACTTGTGTACATGCTAATTTGAATATAGCATATATTATATTGATTGCAGTTCAAAATACACTTCATTGTCAGTAAACAAGACTCAAAAACTAGGAATGTGCTTTGGCCATGAGCTGGAACATAAAATAATGAATAGTATAGCACAATTTTGCATATGAATAAAAATAAACATTGGCTAAATTATTACAAATATACAGTAAAGACAGAACAGTGAAAAAGCAAGCACTTTATTTGTATGTATCCAACTATAGTAAATATTACAATTTGATGGTTCTCCAGGTTTATAGAGTTTTTCATGTTGAGAAGGCTGGACAAGAGTTGCCTGGGATCCAGAATACACACTTCTTCAATACTTTATGAAAATGTGAATCTGATCAGAATCTCCCTGAATTCAGATATGTGTGACTCACAAGTTGATTAGCCAATCAGGGACATGCATGGTCTGTCCGCATCAAACTAACCAGACTCGGCCCTGCTTACGTTCTGAGAGATCTGACGAGATCAGACTGACAAACCAGTATGTCGACAATGTGACTGCTTAAGAAACAAAGAAAAAAACCAAAAACAGATTTCTGTAGAATCAATGAGTGAATGAATCATTACATTAATCTGAGATGAGAGAAATGTAATTTTGTTTGTAAATGATGGACAACCAATGAGCTCCTTCATTTCACGTGAGCCACTGAAAAAAACAAAGCTGATTTGACAGCGTCGTTAGAGCCTGGCTCAAGGCATGACAGAGGGCGTGGTGACCAGACTGATATTCCTCTGTATAAAAAATACAGAGAGATATCAGTCTGGGCAAGGACAAGGGATTCCCAAGGACATTTATCCTTCTTGCATATTTTTTATACTTCTATTGATGCTGTTCTTACTTTTTTGGTGCAAGTTGCATCACTGAAATTTGGGACAAACTAATCTTGTGATAGCTTCTGTGGGTGGGAAAAATTACCACTTTTAAATCTTTAAATTGTGTGGAGAGGTTGAATAAATGTGTCATAAATCCATGTTTGAAATATGTCTATATTTTCTTTGTAAATGTTTGGATTGAAAATCAACCAATTCACTTCATTTTGGATAATTTTGTTTACTTTAGTTCAATTTTTCATTGTCTGTTTATAGCCAAAGCTTTCCTAAAACACTAATATAATTGAACTCTAATTTCCGGTCCCATCAGTCCCAGCTGTCTGTCTCTGCCTGATTGGCTCTTAACCAGGTAAACTTATGGGAGACAACTAATCTAATAGAAACTAATGCAAAACTAATCAGGTTTGGACCGTTTGAATAGAGCAGAGGGGACCAATCACAGACTGGGGAAGAGCAGAGGCAACCAATCACGAACAGGGACTGCAGCATAGACGCCAACAAAGGACCAGCCACAGGACAAAAGAGGAGAATTATTAGAAGGATATATCCGTTTGATCTGTGAGAGGGGGAGAGGGGCCTCGTGGTAGTGGTGGGCTATACATTTTGAGTTTTCAGATTGTATTATATTGATACAAATGTAATATTTAACTTTAATTTAATATTTTCTTGCCAAAAGCTTCCCAAGTTAAAGTGCCAAGTAAAAACTATAAAACTAATGAGAATGACAAAAACTTGTATGTGTGTGCTCTATATTCAGTTCAATTCCATTTATTTTTGTAAAGCTCAAAATCACAGCAGCAGTTGTCTTTCAGGGCTTAACAAGATTGTTGATTTAACCAACAGAAAGTTGGAAGCTCAAACAGTGGGTTAGGGCACTGGCAACCCAGGTCCTGTTGTTGTTATTTTTAAAACTGTAAGAGCGCAGGCTACATTCTGCTCCTTCCGCTACAAAATAAAATATTTGAATTTTACTTGAATTGTAGTAAGATTTTCTCATTAAACAATACTGTGATCTTTATAAATATGAAGAAAAGCAAGTCCAGCACATATGTCCATGACATAGATGAGATCATAAGTAATATTACCAATAATAGTATTAACCAGAGTACCACCAAATATCACCAAACAATAAATTTTTCCAGCTCTATTGACCTTATTCCGCCCTTCCCACTTTTTCCTCTAAATGCTCCCAACAGTGCTTTCTTTGTGGTGGCATTTCCAGTTTCAGGAATCCTATTCATTTCAATTGAGAATTTGAGAAAAGGTTTGCCTAAAAAATCTGAAAAATGTTCAATGTTCATGAGCACAAAAAGGTCAACACAGCACAGATTCTCTGGGGGGCTTTAAAACGGCCCTGTAATCCATATAGAACTTATTTGCTGTCAAGATCGACATAATGTTTGACAGCACAAATGAAAGAGGAGAACTTAGTGACCCATAAAAAGAGTCCAAAAGCGGTTATTATTAGACAGTGAACAATGCTTTCTCACTGTTGTCTAATCTATAGCCGACTGGCTCATCCTGCGTCGTATTACAGCGATGACTGACAGCTCCCTCGCCTGTACACACACACGCGCGCACGCACACACACACACGCACGCGCTTGCACATGCACACACACGCACACATTCGCACCGAGAATTACTGTGATTGAAGCGGAGATGGACTGGACTGGAACAGGAGGACTACAATAGTGCACTAATGCTGTCTGAGGCTCCATTGTGCTCAGTGTGGTGAGACTATGCAGGAACACAGGGCTAAAGCGGAGGTCTGGGTTATATGTAAAGGTCTGCACTAAATGTTTGCCTATCATGCAACAGTTACATTGAGCTATTAATTAAAGTGGGAAATTAGATAGTTATCTGCTGCAAATCACAAGATTGAAGTTATCCATTTTGGGGCTGAAACAACTAATCATACTAACTGCAACTATCTATCTATCTGTAATCAGTAATTGTCAATAAATGTAGTAATCAAGAAATCTGGAATACACTGACTGCAAAACATGCCATTTAGTAAAAAAGTCATTACATCATACAGGAAAACTACAAAAACAAAACTACTAATTTGGAATTGCAAAAAGGCAAACGATATATAGATAAGTAGACCTATCACAGTAACAAATTTTGAAGCATATACAGGATATTACTAAAGAGAAATATCACCATAAATGACAATACTGAAACTACTTGATGTCACTGACAACATAACAACAAAGCAGGATAATCCCAATAAAGCTTTTTTTTTAAAAATAGATAGCATCATTTAAAGGCCTGATTTGCAACAGATATATTGCAGAATGAAGTCATAAAAGTTATTTATTCAATCCTCGACAGATAAAAATGTATCATTTTACAGTAACTACAACAGAACCCCCCGAATTCACTCACTGAGCTGCAGAGGCTGCACTAGCACTGATTCATGATTGACTGCAGGAGCTGTGGTTTAGGTAGTGACGATTCAGATCAGAGAGAGGCATTTTAGGTTTAAGTGAACTAGATTTCAGCATTGAAACTGGTGACCCAAATGAGAGACTGATGTGTGGCTCATTGTGCTCTCTGATTGCATAATCGTCTTGAGAACCAGAACACAAAATAATAACATAAACAGCTTGGCCAGCATGTCCAATGTTTTTGTAAATAAGAATGAATCAGCATTAGAAATCAATAAAAGCTGTATTTGATTTGAACATGTTTACCTCATAAAATACAATTGTGCTAAGTTGAAGTATTTTTTTTGATGTCTTTAATATCATGATACTCAAACATACACTATCTCGAAGCAATGCAACGGATACTGCTGCTGTGCTGTACAATGTAAGACTCATTTGCTAACATACTATAAGCATCTTTGTGAACTTTTATGTAATAGGAAAATACTGTCCCCTACCTTCTGTGTGATAGTTTACCTTATCAAATTGTACATCATGAACACAATTTATACAAAAAAAAAAAAAAAACACTGTCTAAAAGTGACAATTAACCATGTACTTAGAGGCGACTGAGCGACCCATCCATCTTTCTCCAGTATGATTATACAGTCTCCCCATCTTCCATCTGGAATTTTACACTGTCAAATTATCATGATCACATAATCTAGCACTGTGTAAATGTGATAATAGGCCATGTGCTTAAGTAAAGAGTACAAACTCAACCTGAGCATATTTTTCTCCAATAGGATTATACTGTCCCCTATCTTCTATCTGAATTTTGACTAAACCAAATTGTACATCATGAACACAATCAATAAATGTAAAAGTATGGCTAGGAATCAAAAGGTTTCTCATGATTCAATACATGGCTCACAATACAATATTATCACGATATAGCGATACATATGATAATCGATACATTGCACATAATATTCCTCAGTGTATCAGTATTTTTTTTAAGAACTAACTAGATTTTAATAATATTTATTTGTAAACCACTACCTGCACAAACTATTATGAGATGCACCCATTTAAATAGTGGTGCATTTTAATAATCTAGTGATAGACATTTAATATTTTAAATAAACCTATACAGTTATTATTATTTTGTCTTTTTTTTTTTTTTTTTTTTTTTTTTTTGTATTGTCTAAACAAGGCTGTCATGAAAAAGAAAGTTTGGGCTCTAATGAAAAATTATGGATAAATGGGAAAAAAAAAAACATATACACCAAAAAATACTCTCCATGATATATCGATACAGCAGATACCACATTTAGTATCACAGCCTATTGATATTTTGGCACACCCCTAGGAAAAAGGAACTGTGTAAATTGAGAATTGGGAGTGAGGCATACCAACCTAATCTAAGGATATTGTTTTCCAATAGGATTATACTGTAGCTCATCTTCCATCTGAATTTTCACATAATCAAATGGTACATCATGAACATAATCCATACAAGTAAAAGAGCTCTGTATAAATGTGATAACTGACCATGGAGTGCTAATCTAAGCATATTTTTCTCCAATAGGATTATACTGTTCCCCATCTTCCATTTGAATTTGTACATAATCAAATGGTACGTCATGAACACAATCTCTACAAGTTAAAAAGTACTGTATAAATGTTAGGACTGAGCATGTACTTGGTAGGAGAGAGGCGTACTGACCTTCTTGACGTAGCTCTGGATGAGCTCGGGGTCTGCAGCCTGGTTGCCCCCCACACACACGTCTGTCTCAAGCCTGTGCCGGCACCATCGCAGCTCCCTGCGCTCCCAACTGCAACAAACAACACAACACAAGGGATTAGAATACTGAAGCTCATCATTGAAGCTTGTCTCTACTGAATAAAAGGTTAAAGGTAACTGTTAATTTGAAAACTACTGCTGCGTGACATCCCAAGATGAAACAGAGCATTTTGAGGTTTGGACATGTAGACAGACTAATAATAAAGGGTTACGCAAACATATGTAAATGAAGCAAAACACAGCTCCAAGTGTGTTTCTGAGAAGGTAGCAGCAGTATAGCATAGCTGACCTTTAAGCTATTTTTCAGTAAGACTTTATAATATACACAGCACAGTGTCTAACTTTTAATATACTCACAAATATAAAATATGTTCTAATTCTAAGTGTTGTGGAATTTCTAATAGTAAAAACTTTAAAAACTATAAAATCAACAGAGAAGAAGAGAAGTAAAGATTTAGGATAAAGAATGCCATAACATAACT
This sequence comes from Periophthalmus modestus, assembly GCA_019594935.1. Lineage (NCBI taxonomy): Eukaryota > Metazoa > Chordata > Actinopteri > Gobiiformes > Gobiidae > Periophthalmus > Periophthalmus modestus. The sequence goes on from JAIEZT010001318.1 coordinate 16,572,575, forward strand.
CAAGTATTGTTTTGAGTTTATGTTGCAATATGCACAAAATGTTCTGTAATGGCTTAAGAATAGTGACTTTGATTCCCGGCTGACAATTTACTGAATGTCTCCCCCACTCTTTCAACCAATTGCCCACAGAATGGAACATCAGGTATATTATCTATAATAGTATAATCATAAAAAAGAGCTTATGCAAGATGATATTGCACATTTTTTAAGTTTCATTTTACAGTTCATTAAAGGCCCTGTACCTGTGTTTTTTCACATGTATTTGAGCAAAATGTGTCTTGTCCCAGTACAGATATATCGTATAAGGAGCTCTTGAGGTCAAAATACGTCTGCCGTGTACTGTCTGTATGTAATTATATAGCTGTCAAAGAATCGAGAAGTGTGTGGTTAGCATGCTAGTTGTTAGCATTACCACAACAGTAAACACTCTGATCTCTGAAAGTTGTGAAAATCACTAATAAACTCATGTAGTGAATAATTAGGATGCTCAAAATGCATAAGGTAAGTGAGGAATAACTTTGGACCACTGCAAATTAGTTCTGTTTTTCACATTTTTTTAAGACAATATCTTTAACCTGGACCCTAAAAAATATACAATCAAAGTATAGGACCATAAAATATATATACGGCACTATCTAAAGCAGTAGAAGAACAGAAGTCACAGGCAGTTGGGGCCCCTGGCTGCATCTCTCCTCTGTGTTCATTATCACAGGTAGTTCTGTCACAGCGGTACACTAGATACAGCAATAACTCCAGACTGTATTACCCCAGCTATAACCAGCGTTGTCAGTAGAATAGGCCATTGCACACCGTGTACTGTAAACTGCAAAGTTATTAGACACTGAACTGACTGCGGAGGAGTATCATAAAGGAAACAGTCACCTCAGATTTGTACCAAGGTCAGACAAGTGTATGTGTGAATGGCATCTAAAAACCAAACCAAAATGAAATAAAAATAAAATGGAAAGAATGATATTACCTGTACATTTTGTTATCTAATTTAGCCAGTCAGAGATACTGCTGGATGAGGTGGAAACAACTGCCGGTGACAATTTCAGAGTGTTTCTCTTGGTTGGTTGGTTCAATATCAAAGTGAGAGCAGTAGAGATGGGTATTGTTAAGGATTTATTGATACTGCTACTCTTATCGAAGCTCCTTATCGATCCAGCTTTTATTTGTACTCTTATTGGTACTTTTACAGCTAAATTAAAAAAACAAAACAAAATAACACCGCAGCTCCGATTATCCAGTGTACAGTGTCAGACCATGTCCGTGTGGCATGCACTCAAAGCAGTGTTAAGAGCTCCAATAAATCTGGAGCTTATTGATCCACTGGACCGTTAAGACTTAGCACCAATGCTGTCATGAAATCGGGTTTCGGTATACATCCCTAGAGAGAAGGGACTAGGTAGAAAGTGAACTGAAAGTGGTAGAAAATGGCTCAGGCTCAGGCACAGGCTCAGGCACAGGCGTTACTGAGTGAAGAAAGATTTGACAAGTTTCTCACAGCGCTACCATAGCTCATATTCTTTCATTGACAACCTTGTAACATACAATTATTTATACATCCATGGCTACCTTTGAAACCACTGACTGCATTACTAAATCGAAGAAACAAAACAAACCAAAGCCAATAGAACTAAATATAAATGCTACTCATTACAAAGTCTTCAAAGAACAGCATATACAATGATCGTATAGCATTCAATTCTCATTCAAATTAAGACTTTTATCACTTTTATCAATGTGTTTGATACCTTTACCTCCATCCGGGCTCCCCTTGTAATAACCCTCTTAATCAGACAGGAGGGAGAGCTCATTTCTTTTGATATCATAAAGCATTATTCAGATTCAGATTGAGGTCATGGTGAAGGCCTCGCTATTATACCTCTCCGTCCCCCCACTCTCCCCCACCCCTCACACACACACACACAGAATATGTCACATTTCTTTCATAGCGTTTCTTTTTGGATGAACGGGGACAGCGGCGATGGGGAGATAAAAGGGTGCACACGTGGGGGAAGAGAGAAAGTGAATGGATGGAAGGAGTGAGGGGGCGGGGGGGTGTGGGTATGGGCCACAAAAGAAGCCCCCACATGAAACGCTGTACTCCAAGAGAGGAGGAGAGAGGAGGAGATGGGGAGATGCTCCGTTCCCCGCTGACGACGCAAGCCCGGCGTTTCCGTGGCGACAGGTGGCGGGGAGCAGCGGGAAGCATCGGGGCGGAGAGCGCCAGCGTGGGGGGCCATCAAAAGACCCCGCCGCCACCACCCATCACCACGCCCGTCTGCCTTTTATTCAAATGACAACAGAAATGTACAGTAAGCAGTATTATGTGTTGATATGCCAGAATGTTCCAGAGAGATAAATGAAAGCGGAGAATGGGAGGGTGGCGAGTGTCGGGCTGCAGATTTCTATTGAGAATCAGGGATAATTTATGTGCATGTTTGTGTGGTGATAATTTATGAGCAGCGCACATGGACAAATGTAAGGCAGCCTCACAGTCTATGCGCTGGGCCGGCGTAAAGAGACTTAATCAAAATGGCTTTCAGAAAAGGTGACAAGGTTCAAAATAACACAAAGATCTAAACTGTGTGGTAAAGTGCAAAGGTTTCGCACGGCGTGCCATAGTGTGAAGTGGTGAAATGCCAACATAGCTGATTCTTAGTCTTAAGAGGTAGCTAAAGCCTTCTGCTGCATCTGAAAGTTCAAACCTCGATGTGATTGGTTAAATCCACCTTTCACTCGGTTGATACTTTGCAGCTGATGTCATCAACATTCTGGGGGTGTGGCGCTTACTCGAGGCTCTGCTCCGTCTTGAGCTCTATTACTCAAGTTAGAACAATTAATGAATTGACTTAGCAGGAACTATACGACTATATAAGGAACTATATAACTGTATAAAACTCTAGGTACATTTTGGATGAGAACTGCACCAACACATTATTAAAAGGTGTTGATCAAAGACAGTACACCTTGACTACCTACACAACTCCTGCTTGTTCTGCTCTAGTTTGGAACCATAATAAAGTAGTCCCCATATGGTTTCGTGCTGCTGAGTGAAAGAATGAGGACAGAGGTAGAGCTTCTTTTGAGCTGAGTCAGGTCCAGTTAACAGTGTGTTTACATGTGCGTATGAGGGTAAGCAGCACCATTGTGTCATTATGGTTCTCAGATGCTCCTAATGAGGCAGGTCCTAGAGGAGACACCTACATATCCTCTCCACCCAAACACGAACATCCTCATTTATCTTCATCATGTGGTACCAGGCTTCAGTCCTGATCACACAGTGTATGGAGGCGTTAGCATACCAGATCCATATAGATGAGGTAACCTTAGTGCAGTGAGAAGGATGATAGCTTATCATTGGCATTGTGTTCTGGACTGGAGTATCTTGTCACTAAGCACCAAGTCTGTGTTTTAGCAAAATATACTTAAAAAATATATCAGAGTTTTTTTTAATGCTGATCAATGAAAACCTTCCTGACATCAGTATCACTAAATAGATATTGTCCATATGAAATGTATTTTTATTATGAAGCCAAAAACAAACATTTTGAAAAATCCTGTAACAGTTAATGACCCAATCAACAAACTGGTTCAATAATTAAGTGTCATATTTTCAAACACCCAATTTAAAGCTGCACTATGTAACTTTAAACGATTTATCGCATGGTGTTCATAATAATTCACATAATAGTCCACAGTATGGCATAAAACTCATTTATCTCCATGAAGACTGCGTGGTTTTAGCTTTGGGGTAGACAAATGAAACAAGGCACCACCAATCACTCACGCAGACACCACATTCACTTGGCAAGATGGGTGAAGTGTCTTGCCTAAGGACGCAATGACTGAATTTGGCCCAAATGAGAATCTATCCTCCAACAGTTTGTGTTCCCTCCAAGAACACAATAGCGACATAAATCGTGCTCAGCGAAAGTGAATAAAGTTAAGATTTATGATTCATTTAAAAATGACTTGACTTGTTTGCAGTGAGAATGTCCCGTCTGTCTGGCAGCCTCATTTTCATATCCAGCTTTTACCATAAATGGCTATTGATTTTTTAAGTGGCCTTATTTTGCATGCACTTCCATCAGAGTTCCACATGAATCTGTCCTGTGATAAATTGTGGGTGCTGGGACAGGGACAAAGCGGTACCTCACCTCTGCGTCTCCCTGATGAGCACGGCGCGGTGCAGCTGTCTCTGGATGTGTGCGTGATCTGGCCCACACGCGTGGACGAACGGGTGAACCGCCACCAGCACGAAGCCCTCCGAGTACAGCTCCCGAACCTGAACTGGCAACTCCCGCACGGAGGACAAGCACAGCACGGAGGACACTGGCACCTCTACAAGAAGGGACAAGAAGACACACTGGGTTAGACAGAGATAGATAGTTCATAGATAGAGTTTGTGTATTTTGTGCTTGATAGGCGAGGTGCATAGATTAAAAAGATCCAAAAGGATAGGGTTTTGCAGTTGCAATTAATTAACACAATTCTTTATCAACCCAAAATCCAACAGTTTCAAATCAGCAGATTGAATCTTTCTAATGGTGAGGTCTTTGTGGTTTGAAGATAAGTTCAGTCTTCGGAAAAAAATAAATTTATTGGGTTTAAAGGCAGCAATTAGATGTCTGTCTTAATTAATATCCATCAAATTAAGATTGAAAGCCATATTTATTTATTATTAGCAATCAATAATGATTTGATATGAGTAAAACAGAGCTATTTTCTATAATTTATGTCATATAGTGTATTTCCAGATGCTCAAAGACGCTTTACAATTGCATGCATTCGTTCATTCACTCCACACTCAGTGGTGGCAAGCCACTATTGTAGACACAGCTGTCTACCATCCAAGTATTAACCAGTCCCTGCCCTGCTTAGCTTCTGAAATCTGACAAGATCAGGTTTTAACAAGGAGGTATGGCCCCATCTGGATTCCAACAAAGACATTGGCATACAACAGTAGCTGATCCAAGCTGCAAATCAGTCATTATGAACAAACTGGCAAACTTTGAATTCACCCTGTCTTTTTTCACATGTCTAAATGAGCTATTGTAAGCTAGTCCATCAACAAGGACTCAAAGCCTCCTATTTAGAGTAGATCTCAGCTCATTCACTCAAAGAGGCCTCAGTCTCCAGGAGAAGCCCAATGCTGCATCCCCACGTGGAGAGAAGCGGGACTGGGACTCTGGAGGCTGCGCTCAGCAGTGGCCAGTCGCTGTGATGTGGAACAATAACTATTACATGTATTAGTGTAATCCATCTATTAAAAGAAGTTTGAGCACTAGAGAATTTCAAGTTGTTTGTAAGCTTTACCCTCAAAATGGCCTTGAAAACTAATTGTGTTTTAGATCGCTCTCATACGACAATGCACCACAGTTACTATGGCAGAATTCTCATCCTTTGACAGCTTTACCTAAATCGTTATCACAAAATAAATATCCTGCATTGCTTCTGACAGAGTACACTATACCAAATCAGAAAACATTAGGTTTGTAGACACTGAAACATAATTGTCATATTCCAGTATCAATTATGTGTGCTTTATCTACAGGTTAAGACACTGCCAGATTCAGTTGTGATTGTAGTACCTTTAAAAAAAAACAAAAAACAAACAGCACGGAGGCTTCAAACTGTTCCTTTGAGTGAATGCTCATTTTGTGTTCTGTTTAAGAACCTGCCCATGTGGCATCTTCACACTAAAGCCACTTGAGCTAATGGCCAGTCCACAGCACTGTTTCATAGGCTGACAGATGCTCTAGAGCTCTGCACCACTCCATCAGTCTCACATAAGAAAACAAGAGGAACACAGAAGCATGAAAAGGTTAGGGAGACAATGCGTACACAGAGCGCCTCCTCTAATCACAGCACACAATAGAGTACAATGTACACTCCAGTGCAAAGGGGACAGCTGCTTATCCAACAGCAAACTGCCATGGCTGTCGCACAGAGAGGGAGAGGGCCTGGTCACCACACGCCCGAGACCTGAGCTACACCCAGTCAAAGTACTGTCACACACAACATAGGCAGAGATACCACAGGCAGAGCAATATATATATGATCACATTAAGAGGGTACTCACTGCCTGCTCACACCTTGTAATCTTGGCCTACGTCATCAGAGGTATAATACTCCTTACACTGGAAACATAGCCCGACTAGACTGTGAATGCACTGGACAGGAATGGACAAGGCTACGATTATGTGTTGAGGGTTCATGCCTCTGGTGAGTGCTGAGTCCTGTACTGATGGTAAATAAACTTCTCCTGCATTAAAACTCCAGTGTCATCTCTCGTCTATTCAGCTCTCTGACTAGTTCAATTCATTCTACAACAGTAGGGAAGTCTAGATTTTTATTGAGTCAATAATTGGGATGATTCAGGTCGTCATTTGTTCATGGCAATGTGACACTGATTGTTTAGAATCCAGTGAAACTTACGGTTTGGTTAAACTCCGCAGAATTGTTTTAATGTGAAAAATATGGGAATTTGTTATGATTAACAAATATATGTGATGCAGGAATTTACAGCTGAACATGACTGATTGATGATAGAAACATGATTATTGCCAAATGATTGAAAACATGATTGTTTTGAGGTTTTATGACATCTCCCATTGTTTTGATGGCATCATTTTCAATTTCATATCTGAACATTGTTATTTACGAGGTGAAATTAAACGCCCCACATTGTTTAGACAGACATACATGCCTTGAACGTGACTCCAGGTCTTAACAGTTCCACTACAGCGGGGCATCGACTGAGAGCAGAGGAGCCATTGTAAGCCTGTGTTAAAGGGCCAATATTACACAAAGTTGAGTCTTGTGAGCTTTAGGCCATGTGAAAAGGTTGTTACCTCCTCAAGAAAATACCTGAATTTGTGTTTTGTTTTATTCTCACATATTTGAGTGATCCTGCATTATTATGCTGTCCACATGATCACAAGCTGAAAATGTTCTGTTCCACCTTGTGAGGTTATGTAGTTGTAGTTTTCAAGTTAACAGCTATTGTTTACCTTTTGTTTGCCAGTTCCAGGGCTGAAATTATCCAAATCATGCTAGTTAAGGTGTAAGTAGTTTAAAAACAAAGTGTATTCCCACATGGCCTCATCAGGAGGAACAGAGTGTTTTCTGTTTGAAAGAAGAAGTCAGAAATATGCAGAGTTAAACATGAATGATACAAAACACAACTCCGGGTATGTTTCTGATGAGGAAACAACATTACGAAATAGATCAGAAAATAGAGTAATGGTCATCCTTGCCTAAAGATCTGCAACAAAAAGCACGACATGTTTGTATATATGTAGTGCACGAGCACCAGAGCTCACCCACGCTGTGTGTGGTGTTTGTAAACGGCCATATAGTTTTTCTCACTCTGCATGTTCTCCCTGTGCTAGAGTGCTTTGCCCCTGAATGTGCCATCAACCTAAATCTAAAAGCAAAAAAATACTAATATTTCATTAGCTTAATGAATGCCCAAAATGTGGGGCTGTGGGAGCTGCAGTCACATATTGTTTCTGGGTTATATTTGAACTTTAAAGAACAAACATTATGCATTACTTGTAGTTATTGACCTTTAAACATAATCTTTGCTTTGGAATTTCATGATTTAGAACTTGAAATAATGTCTATGTAAAAATATAGACATTACACAGCTTCAGTGCTCGATATGCTCTGATCTGGTGCAGCTTGCCCTCTACTGGCAGCAGGGAGAATTACCACAGCGCAAACTAATTAAACTAAACTAATAAACATAATTTGATGTCACAAATGATCAAAACAAGTCTGTAATGATTTATGGACTTAAAAACTGCCCAGGGCTTCCACCTGTGACGAGGATTACTGAAATCAGTTTGAAGGATGTGATATTCAACTTCAGGTATGCTTTTGATGGGGGAACAACATTCTAACATGCTTAAATAATCAAAGAGTCTATTTTGCATAATATTTGTTCTTTAATAACGAAGGATTCCTGGATTACTATCAAATGACATCATCACCACCATCACCAGCGTTTTGCACTCTGATAGGGAGCAGCTTTACAAGCATGAATACAACAAAATTTCAGTATGTTTTTGATGAGGAAACAACATTAAAACCTCAATATAGTTGAATAGGACTTTTAAAGAGCAAAGCACAACCATGCAAATGCTACACAGACTGTCAGATGACAAGAAAGAAGCAGCAGCAGTATTTGAGTGTCAAATATTTTCCAAACACTGTAAAACCACTGTCCCACTTTCACCATGTCTCCATGGAGACTAAAACACAGACCCTGCTGCTAAAATACACAAATACACAGTGCCAACCATTTATGGCCATTAGAAAATATAAACCAATCAATTCATCCTCCCCAGTCTGGATAACATAGGCTACTTAACACTATGACTTGGTGCCTTAGGCGGGGCACAGCTCACACAGATGCATGCACATCAGTCAGGCTCAAAGGGCTGCGTTCATGTTCTACAGTTTGATGATGTGAAATATCCAAAATACAAATCTATAAACCCTGTGAATATTTGTTAGGGAATGACTCTACATACCTGCCATATGAATTTCATGGCCTGAAGTCCTTTCAACAGACAACACACTTTTGGAGTGAAGAAAAATGTCATTACTCTCTGAATAATTTTATGTGTGTTTATTTATATAGACAGAGATGACATTGAGATTTGTGCCAGTTCGTTTCATGAGGATAGGCTCAGTAATTACAGAGATATTAACCACAAACCAGGTCAACAAATCTGAGGTTGTCTATGACCTATCCTTACACAAATATGACTTTTTATAGGTTATTTGTTATTGGATAATTGAATAGGTTGCGTTTACATGACATTACAGTTTTCTATAATCCCTATATTTTAAACTGAGCTGGAGGATAGGTCAGCATTCTATGGTGGAATTTGCTGTTTAACTGTCAGATTGCAGATTTGTTGACCTGGTTTGTGGTTAATATCTCTGGTCCACAGTTTGTTTTTTTTAACAGAGTGGCCCTTAGTCTGAAAAGGTTTAAGAAACACTGCTCTATGGTCATTCACAGGAGTCCATCATTTGGATAACATACCTCACACAGTAATATAAAATTAGTAATAAGCATAGTCATTGATACTTTGTAGCTGTTTTCCCAGGAGTGTTATGCTAACTGGAGTTACTGCTGTCTGAAGATTTGTTACTCAAATTAGACTTTGATCTGTGTTTTGTTTTAAGAATTACAACAGGTGAGTTGGTTTTGTATTGTTAAATAAGTCTCTCTCAAATTACATTACAGTAAATAGTATGCCACCATTAGCCAACAGTTTTCCAGTCACTCTCACCTTTTTTGTTTGGACCATGAATGTTTGTATTGATCTTGGGCTCCAGAAAATGTGTTGTTTAAATCCATTTCATGTTTTTTTTTTTATCTTAAAACTTTTTTGCCAGTGTTCGCTAATGTGCGCATTGTGTCACCATGATCACCATGGTAACTGTTGGTCATCCCCAGCTTAATATCACTGCATAGTATCAATAATGGTTGTTTCTTCTGATACTTGAATGTGACTACCAACACTAACAACTTAATTTCTAGAACTTTTAAACCTTGGACAATGGCTTTTGGCTTCCCAGGCATCCAGGTGGGAGAGCAATGTAGAGAGAAAGATATATAAGCACACACACAAAAGAGGAGATGGAAAAACCAGAGGCAGAGGAGCTGAGGCTGTCTGTTGTGCCTGAATGCTTGTCATCCTTCCATTCAATCTCATTTGCATGGGTCTGGAGAGGAGAAAATAAGCTGCATAAATTAACTCCACACATATTATGGGTTCCCATGCTTTTTGGGGACATCACATTGACTTGCATTCATTTCCTGGAGACCGTTCCTAAACTTAACCATAGCCACTACTTGCATAACCTTAACCTGAACGCTAACCTTAAAGAAGACATATTGTGCTTTTGCCTGCTATATAGTTGGAATCTACGACATTTGTGGGTCATTATGTTGTGTTTTGGACATTTTAAATTGCAATATTTTCTGCTGACTTCTGAGTTGGAAAACTGCAAAGTGCCACTGTTGGACCCTCCTATGGAGAGCTGCAGATCACACTATTGAAGCCATTTGAGCCAAAATGACTACAAGATGCTTCCGAATCCAACTCTGAGAGGTTAAATGAGAAAGAGAACCAACTATAACATGGTTAAAAACTCTAAAGAGTAAAATTTGCACAGTATGTCTCCCTTAACTCATTTGAACTTATATTTTAAAGGCGCACTATGCAACTTTCATCAATCTCCATAGAGACAAGCATGTGACACCTCTAGGCCAAGGGGACATGACCATCTATGTTTTTCAATGGATTTTCTAGCCTGTAATTGAATAAATGCAAGACAGATGAGTTAATGCCATACTGTAGAACATTCCGGGTAAAACTTTATACCAGTAACTTTAACTTTAAATCATATTGTTAATCTAATAATTGATGTTTTTCAGTTTCTAGAACGTGATAATGTCGTACTCCCAGATGGGGGCAAGGGTCTGTTTTTCCTATTGATTATATTGTACTTTCCCATGAAATATCTAAAAGGCAGACGCACATATGATGAACTTGATTTTTTATTGGTGGGTAGGCCATATAACTCCCATATTATATAAATCTGCATTTCAACAGTTTAGCATTTTAGCTGTCTCCATTTCTATTAAATATTATCTGCCCATGTTGTGATGTCATCTGAAATCCACCAATTAAAAAATGTACGTACGTTATGGGAACATGATTTTTGTTCCCATTAGGGTTTTCAAAAATATCAGGTAGCTTATTTTCTGGACTATAGGTTACACTATAGGTTGCACCCCCAGCCAGTAGTTTGACCGGGGGTGCGATTTATACTCAGATGTGATTTATAAGTGAAATATATGGGGTTTTTTTTTTTTCTGTATTACTATGTATTTTGGCTGGTGCGACTTATACTCAGGTGCGACTTATATACCGGAAAATATGGTATTAATCGATACTAAAACTAATATAGAAACTAGACTCATTTGAGTATGTATCAATGCCAAAAAAAAGTCGCATTCACAGGACAGAAATGAACTTTTCCTGAATAGCTTGAAAGCTTGAGATCTGAGCTGCAGAACAATTACAAATCCACACAGATTAGAATACACCCATGGACCACTACCACTAAGACTAAGGAATAGACTTCATACTTAATACCCATTCCGATACCACAATAATAATAAAAAACACAATTTCTTTAAACAATAGAATGTGATTTTTAACATTAAATACGTAGCTCAAGATCATTCTAAAGCTATTCAGGAAAGGTTAATTTCTGTCCTTTGAATGTGACTACTTTAGTATCTAATTTCAATACTAGTTTTATTATAGATTAGTGTCTGATTTTCAATACTTGGGACAACCCTATGAATTGAGTGTCCGTACAGATTTCAGGCCCCACAATATGATAAATACCTGCTCACACACAGACACAAAACAGTGAAACCCATCTCATTTTCAATTTGTCCTCCATCATCTCCATCTGCACACACGGTCGTACACAGGCAGACAGCGCAGACCTGGTCAAGCTTTGAGGGCTAAAGGACATTTCCCCATCTCCAAATCCCATTCAGATTTATACAGGCTCAAACTAATGCCTTTTCAATTCAGAATGCATAACTTGTGTTGCACTCACTCACCTCTACGAATGAAAAAAATGGCCACAGCTGAGGGTGATGTAGCTGTCTTCTCTGATTGGGTATTATCCACAGCAAAAACAATTTCAGACCCAGACAGCATGAAATCAGGCCTTATTACCACTGTCAACATTTATATAAGATGCATGGGAGGGAGATTGTGTTACATTGTTTTGTATAACAAAAACAGCTTAAAAAAAAAAAAAAAAAAAAAAAGCAAAATAATCTCAGTTTGAATGTGCAGTTGAAGGAGGTTGAGTGGTTTAAAAAGTACTGTTTCTTTAAAATAAAATGTTTCTTTATGAGAGGGCATTACTTTTTTAACTGCTAACACATAGCAAATTTAGATCACCATGTTAGCTTTTATTGTTTTGGAAATGTTACATTCACTGACAACAAAGTATTAACATGTTTAATATTTCACTTCCTCTTCAGAGCACTATTACATTGCAGTAGCCATGCTAATAAAAGTACTGCTCAAGTTGTAGTGTTGTGATTAAACGTAAAAACAATTAGTGTCAGCTAAAGGCAGTCAAAAGTCACATGGAGTGGGCTCTGTCTGTTTGTAACTTGATGCTACAGTACTGAAGACTTACCGACCCATCTCAAATCTGCTGTTTTTAGGTAAAGTCCTTGAAAAAAGTTGTTTACCAACAGCTTATTAACTTTCTCCAAATGAACAACTCCTTTGATATTTTCCAGTCAGGTTTTACCCCACCACAGCACTGAGACTGCTCTTATCAAAGTGACAAATGACATCCGCTTGAACACTGATGCAGGAAAAGTCTCAGTCTTGATCCTGTTAGATCTGAGTGCTGCCTTTGACACTGTCGATCTTGGGATCCTCTTACAGAGACTAGAGGGCTGGGTGGGCATCTCTGGTACGGCACTAAACTGGTTCAAGTCCTATCTAGAAGACAGGGGTACTCTGTTGAAATTGGAAAATATATTTCAGATAAAATGTCCCTGACCTGCGGGGTGCCCCAGAGGTCAATCCTGGGACCCCTGTTGTTCAACTTTTACATGCTGCCGTTAGGCCAGTAAATACACAGCAATAATGTGTCCTATCACAACTATGCAGATGACACTCAGATCTATGTCTCACTGGCAGAAGGTGAATATGGACCAGTGGATTCACTCTGCCACTGCATCCAACAGATCAGTGTGTGGATGCAAAGCATCTTCAGCTAAACTCAGACAAGACTGAAATCATAGTCTTCGGCCCACAGAAACAGAGAAAGTGTTAGCAGTCACCTCCAGTCTTTCTTTATAAAACCTACTAATAAGGCAAGAAATTTAGGGCTAATAATGGACTCAGACTTGAACTTTAACAGCCACATCAAACCAATAACATCTGCAACTTTTTACCACGTAAAAAACATCTTGTCTCCAGTAGGTTAGACTACCATAACAGCCTGCTCATTGGCCTTTCCAAACAAGCGTTAAATCAGCTACAGTACATCCAGAACGCTCCTGCTCGCGTCCTGACTAGACCCAGGAAGTACGAGCACATAAGCTGTCTGTGTAAACCCTCAGTCATCCAGGTCTGATCCATAGCAAAAGACGAAGTTTAAATCTGTCAATTGGACAAATCGTTGTAGGAGTGAAGACGTTTTGCTGCTCATCCAGCAACTTCTTCAGTTCTGGTCAGAATGCTGGTAGCTACTGCCTTCTATCTATCTAAAGGGAGGGGCTAACCACACTGAAATTTCTTTTGAGACGGGAGTTAAACAAGCTTTTTTTGTTAGGAAAGAGAATCCTTCCTTAAACAGGAATGGGGGCTTGAGACATAATCTCTCCCCCATCTACAACTCTGTCCTCAGACCCAGAAGAACAAGAACAATAGCAGGGTTGTTATGGGCTGAATAGGGTACTTTTAGCTGAAGCTGGAGACAATAGTTGTTTACAGTTTCAGATTTAAACTTTGTCTTTTGCTATCGAGCACAGAAGTCCTGTGCTCAGGTCTCTGCACTGGCTCCTGTAGCTCAAAGAATAGACTTTAAAGCAGCTCTGCTTGTGTATAAGTCTCTCCATGGCCTAGCACCAAAATACACCTCCCACATGTTAGTCCCATGAACCATCTCACACTCTGAGGTCTTCAGGGACCAGCCTCCTGCTGGTGCCCAGAGTCAGGACTAAACATGGGGAATCTGTGTTTCAATTGTAGGCAGCTAAAACCTGGAACAGTCTTATGGAAGATGTGAGACTGGCCTCTACTGAAAATGACAATGTTTAAATCCAGGCTCAAAACAGTTCTGTTTAGCTGTGCATATGACTGAAAGGTTTTTATTCTGCACTCTTCTCTTTCAATGTTAATTTTATGATGATTATTTATGTTTTGATTTGTTGAATTGTAATTTTAATGTCTTTCTTGTTCTGTAAAGCACTTTGGATTACTTTGTGTACGAATTGTGCTATACAAATAAAATTGCCTTGCCTCTGTAAGCTCCCCTAAACTTACTTGAGATTCAGAATACAAACTTTACGAGATCTCCCAGAGTTCAGATGGGTGTGATTGACAGGTGGATTAGTCATAACAAGAAAAAATGTCACAGGGGATGGAAACAGAAACACTGCAAATTTTGCAGATATATCATTTTGGACTCGTTATGCAAGCCCTAAGCAGACTTTCAAATCATTCTAAAGTTCACATACATTATAAATGGGCCTACTCAGCATTTCCTCCCTGTGATTTGTTAAAAACAAAAACAAAAAAGCATGATGACTTTTATTCTAGTAATACAGTAAGCAAGTCCAGCATGACATGGTTAACCAGTTACACAATGACCAGGTTGCCTGTCCTGCCACAAACAGCACCAGCTAATACTAGAGTAGCCACTGTACAGGTAATAGTGTTGTCAAGAGTATCAAAAATCAAATACTAATCAACACTAATACTTGATACTCATTTGAGCAGGTATCAGTATTTCAAAAAAAGCACATGAACAGGACAATGTCTTCATGGTGGTATCATAACCGATATCAGCTGTTGAGCCAATTCCTTAGTAGCAAAATGGAGTTTGAAATTTTATAATCGCGACAACACTAGACAACACTAGACAACACTAGACAAATACAACACAACACAATAATACATTCAACACTAGACAAATATGTCAAAAAAAAAAAATGTTTCTGATAAATGGTACAGTAAGTTCAATATTTTCCATTTTTGCCTGTTATTTGTATTTCTATTAAACATGTGCAAATACTACCCCAGCAGAAATGACAGAACGCACATTTGTTATTCCATACTGCTCCCTGCATCACCACACACTTCCATCTCAGTTAACAATGACGAACCATCGCTCCCATCCAATCACCGCTGAGGACCAGACACTTTTCATCAAGCAAACTGGTGCGTGTCTGCAGGGACTGATCACACCGCCACGATAATAATAATAATCATCATTCTGCTACATGCGGGAGGGAGAGGAGGGTAGGGGAGGGAGCGGGGAGCCCGGAGCCGGGGGTGGGCTGCTCCTGTCAGTGTAAACAGTCATTAGGATGTGTCATTAAATGTGGTGCTGGCTGCCGTTCATTCAGTGCCAGGACAACAGCACAAGTTCTGAGGCCGAGAGAGCGCTCCAGGCGGAGGAGAGGAGAAACCAGTTGGTCTGTGTAAACGGAGAGCTGTGTGTGGATTAGGGGAAACTGTTGCGTACAAATATCTCGCTGTTTGCTGTTGCGGTTAGACTTGCAGTTTTTTGTTTTTTTTTTTTCTTTTTTACATGAACAATATGTAGCCTTCCCTCTTACTGTTTTAAAAAAAGTACTACAACTGAACCTAGGTCACCAGTGGCTAAACCTGACGGATGACACACACATACATATATGGACAGGCCCATGTCTCACGAGAAAGCTCTGAACCTCCAGAATTCACTCACTGAGCTGACGATGCAGATCAATCCTTTTTGGTTTAAACCGACTGGATTTCAGCATTCAAATTGGCAACCCAAATGAGAGACTCATGTGAGGCTCATTCTGCTTTCTGATTGGATAATCGTCCAAACACCAATTTACAACAACAAACAACAACACTCTAATGTTTTTTGTAATTGGGAAAAAATCAGCATCACAATTGTTATCATTACAATTGTTATCAGTAAAAGCTATACTTGATCTGAACATGTTTACCTCATATCTGGAGACACTGATAAGTTGTGTTTACGAAATAAATCTTACATATACTTGTAGTACTGCTGCTACTTGTATATTATGTAAAAAAAAAAAACCATACTAACTGCACACTTTGTTACTTTTGACCACTCAAATCATTTTGGTTGGATTCTGATTAACATTGCAGTCTTAATATGGATATGATGGGATTAGAGCACAATAAAGGATTCATGATGGTGATAAATAACTAGATAAATACTACAAACAATTCTGATTTTAGAATAGGGATAAACATCTAACCTCTTGCCTCGAGTGCCAAAACAGCAAGGTCCAGCTCATGGAAATGCAGTCTGCTCCAAACCACATGTTTTACTGACAGAGGATTGGCTGTAGAGTGCTCCATTAAAAAGACCCAAGCTGATCACCGACCATTTGAAACAATTGGATCTTGATTTGATTAAAAATTGCCCAGCCCTGCATAAGTGCACTAAACATGCACTGATGGTGTTGAGTATAAAATGTGAGCCTCTTATGACATCACCCAATATGTGGTCTGCTCAGGTGAACAAAACACTTATTGTAGGCTGATGTGTGCACTTGACCTGCTGGAGCTGTGGCTGTGTGTAAAAGTAGACAAATTAATGAATAAATGTACATTGGAAAGTACAAGTAACTCTCATTTTCATCTGCTCCTGAGGGAGAAAAATGTTGAACATCTCTGGTCTAAGTGATTGCAATTAGCCAGGCCAATAATACATTTTAATTAAGCTTTATAATTTGCCAATAGTCCCATAAAATACCACGTTTCCATGATTAGCACTACTTGTGATTATTCAAAACCAGCATTCTTAAAAATGTAACGTACAAGGCCATATCAAACTTTTAACATTTTGGGTCAACAAAAATAAAAAAAAAAATTAACCAATGCATAACTTTGTCCTCACTCACCATTTGGGATGCACAGTGATTAGCCAGGGCACTAATTGTATTCTGATAGGGCTTAATATTATGCAGAGGGCTCATCAAAATACTACAAACTGCATTACTTGCCCTAGTTAGCCTTGTGCATGTTTTAACAGTGAAACAGCAGATAGTAGTTAGAGCACTCATCAACCAACCCGAAGGGCAGAAGGTTGATTACTGCTATTAGCATGCAAGTTGTTGTTAGCATTACCATGACGACCTGTCTGCATTATCAATGCATCATCACCAAATTAAATATTATAGCATACTGATATTTTGGCACTTCCCTACTTCTTAACATAATCGAGCCAAATTATAGTCTGTGAATGTCGAATACTGAAAGTGTTAAAGTAAATGTGTTTACAGGCTTGTTTCATCTCCACAAACCTTGGCGTTGGATTCAGGTTCAAATACTAGATAAGATCTATACGGTGACACCATGCTGCTGTATTACACCTCTGTCTAGTGTCCAATTCTCACTGCTCTCCAACAGAGGGGACATATGGCTCAAGTGTGCAAGCGTGTCTGAGGATATCCAGAGGTGTTCCAACTACTCTACACACTTCACATACACATCCTATGGGGAAACCTCCACAGACCTGCTCAAGAAATCAACACATTTGTACAAATCTCAAAAAAGTCTGTACCCGATTTTTTTCCCCCCACATGTTTGGGCAAAATGCGCCTTGTCTCTGTACAGATATATTCTATAAGTGTCTATTGAGGTCAAAACATGTCCACTGTGTACCGTCTGTATCTAATTATAAAGCATTTTACTGTTTGGTAATCAGAAAGTGCACCTTTAGCATTACCAGTACAAAGGCACAGAGGTTTGGAACAGCATCCCAACTGCTGTCAGAGACTCACATTAAATATATTTAAAATGAACCTGAAACATTGGCTCAAGAGAAACCGGGTCTGTAATCACTGTTCCTAAAGGTATTTTTGTAATGTGTTTACTGTTTGTTTGTTTGTCTGTACAGTGTTATATGTTGTCTGAAAATGTACATTGTTTGTTCATTAATATGCATTGTCCCTTTAAGTAAATACATAAAAAAAAAATCTTTAAATAAATATATCAAAAGCCATTTGTAATCATTTCTTGAAACTCAAAAAGTTCCATTTTAGAGGCCTATCAGAAAAACTCAATCTCCACAGCAGAGGGAACATAGACCATGGGCCTTTGAAATTACAGTTATTGAGCTCCTTTTCACATGGTAATCCTTAAATATGGCAGAAATGAGAACACTACAAGGTTGAATAAGAACCATTTCTACAACAGTCAATACATTTACATGCACAGAAAAATCCGAGTGCGCTAAACATCCAAGTTCAAATTGTCTTTGTCCAAAATGTTGCCTAGTCTGAGCCTAATGTAAATTAGACTGTGCTGTTACATGCAGGGGGTATCCGAGTACATATCAGCTTCTCCAGATGTGTTATTGGGATCTTTGAGATTCCATTCACAACACTTCAATAGTAGTTCCCAGGTTTAGATGCATTTAGAAAAATCTGTTTAAATAGAATAGAACAATATCATAAGCATATGTTAAAGGGCAGCATTGGCATATATAAGAAGACAAAGCAAAGGCAATATTTGTAACTGACCAACTCACTACAGGCCTTCTCCTTTTGTCTATTGTCCCTATGAATTAGAGAATTTGGCTCCCAAGAGTGATGATAATTTGTTATAATATTGTAAAGTCTTAAGTCTTAAAATCCTCCACACGCAGCAGCTTCAGAACATAATGACAGAGACATTAGATAATGTTTTGGCCTGTTTCTAAAGGCAGAGTGTTTTTCTTCATATTATTCATGTTTGAGGCTTGTAAAAAGACACCAGCCTGAGGCACATGGCTACTTAACATATGTAAACAAGTTAGCACATTTGGCTCTGCTCCTCCACCAAATTTGTCTTCAGTTTATTTTTCATTCTTAAGGCTCCGTGAAGACATCGCAAAGGTAAAACAAACACCATCTCAGCCATTAATTGTGTTTTAGCTGTTTTAGAGCATCCCCAGTCTGTGTTTATCCAGCTCTGGGTGTTAACTGCAGCCTTAACACCATATCTGCGTGTGGAGGACACTAGAAGCTGTATTGGCCTGTTCTATTCACCAAAATTCAATCCAAGCCAGTACTGCCTCGCTTGGCAGATCGGGACAGCCCCAATATAAATCCCATTAAAATCATTAGTCGACTAATAAAAATACTGTGCTAGTGCAAATCATGACTTTGTGTGTTGTGCCTCTGAAAGCTCAATACCCATCTAAGCCAAACTCTAAACTCTTCTGAGGTGAATACCAAATAATTCCATATAACAAAATTTTGATATTGTAACATACATACTAACTGTCAGCAGCTGTATTTGATTTGAACATAGTAGTAGTTTGAGGAAAAGGTCTAATTTCAGTTTTGATAAGAATTGCAATTTATGTTTTAATTCAAGTCAAAGTTTATGGAATGACAAACTAATTCAAGAATCAAATTTCTAAACAAGAACAGATGTAAATAGATGGTTAGCACTTTTTTATGAATTCTTGTTTATTGAGGAAATGATGGCACTTCAAAAACTGCAGCCTTTTGTGATACACTAATTGTGTCCATTCACATTTTTAGGAAATCTACTCATCTAGTACCATTACATGTTGTTTACCCAAAGGCAGTACATAGCAAAGCATATGACTAAGGCTTTGAAAAGTTCCACTCTTACAGGAGAACACAGTGCATCATACCGCGCCGCGAGCTTTAGAGACACACTTCTCAGTTACATTTGTCTGTGACACTGTGTGAACCCTAACACCCTTTGTTCCCTCTCTCTCCAAAGTGCTTCACATCTCATGGAAGATGCGGCAGCTCCGTCTTCGCCCACGGACACATTCCCCGATCAGTGGGGAGCTGTGTGTGTGCCGGGAAGTTGATTGTTTTTTACAGTGACTGTTTTCAGTTACATTTACCTGAATAACTAAGAAATTGTACTTTTCTCTTTCACTTTTTTTTTCTCATTTTTGTGTCTATCCATTGAAAATACCAGATGTGTACATTATTAAATTTTTTTGTCCTCTACTCTCACTTAAAATCATAAATCAGATGTTACGTCCTGAGAGTTGCTTTTACTTAAGCAGCGGTTTCCCCAGATACTTTTGTTTTTTTAACTAGTAATTTCTTGGACCATTAGTTTCTACTTCTACGATAGTAATATTATTTTGCAGTAATGTTACTCTTTACTACTCTGGCTGCTTTTGGCTCACATCCCTGGATTGGCACTCTGAAAGTGATTAGCAGGCTATTGAGTGGCGCGTGTAGCTGCGCCGGGCTCAGGGATAAGCCCGAAGGAGCTGGAGGTGGAGACAGATCTACATGCATCACCTCCCAGGCTTAGCGCGCGCTTTAATGCTCCAGCACACCAGGATCTGCTCACATGCCCAGGACTGGATTTGAATGAGGAATTATGGCTACAAAACAGCAGCCTACAGACACTTTGAGCTCAGAGTTCATCACATAAAGGTTGTAACCATGACAACAGATTTGACATATCACGATAATTACTATGTTGAACAAGTTAAAGAAGGAACAATCCTCATTGTCTCAGTTTGTTTATAGTCCAGATTTTCTTCTGGAATATATCAAACTTCAAAATGTGTTGTCATGACAGGCCTAGATTTACATTATTTTTGTGGTGAATGAACACATTTTTACACCAGATGCCCTCTCTCAAAAATTGCATTATCCTGACGGGAGTGGGCGCTGTGGGTGTAGTGATTTACCAAGGGACAACTGTAAATGAGCTTTGAACTGGTTAGCCCCTGGTTAGAAGCTGAATGCTTTCCAACTGCACAATAGTTCAATCAATCCAGTATAAATTATAGTAGTAACAGCAGGGATAGAATTGAGGAATTCAGGCAATGTTTTAGCAATCCATCAAAAATGTGCCCAAACATGTCTGTAAATATGTTCAATTTGCCACAAAAGAGCAAAATTATGACTTTATAGTCTTATCTAAACCATTACACTATATGTACGTTTTACTTCTTTGTATAATTTTTAATATTAAGTATTAACCTAGATATTTTGCTAAATATCTCCAAAACAACAATTGTGGCGTTATCAATTGTTGAAGTATCTACCCTTTACTGACAGTAATGCAGATAAGAGCAAAAACAGAAAAACAAAACATAAATGGCAGTGGAACATGTAAATATTCTTCATTATCAATCCATAGGCCTGTCACTATAACACATGTTGAAGTGCGATATAATGCTGACAAAAATATAGGCAATAAAAAATCATATTTAAACAAATTATGAAACTGACAAAAAAAAACCTAAAGTCAGCTTACACATCCAAAATATTCTATAGTATTATAAACAAACCTGCAGAGCTACAATAAATAATTAGCTGAATGCTTTAGCAGGCAGCTTGTATCAATAATGATACTTAGATTAATACAATCTAAAATTTATAGAATTCAACCATCTTTGAGCTGAGCTGTAGATGGCTGAATTAATAATTGTAGATAAGCTTATCATACTAAAGAAAAAATAACAAAAAGTTCGCCACTAGACCAAAAACCCACAATAAATATTGACCCCAAAAATGATTGTTGGATCTGTAATTTATTTAAAGGTACAGTATGTAACTTTCTAGAGGTGGCAATAGAAAGTTAAAACCATATTTCTGAACATTCTTCATCAAGATAGTAAGTTTTATGCCATACTGCCAACATTTCCATGGAAACAACCAGGAGGAGGCCCTCCTCCAGGCCAAATAAGACTCAGGCATGGAGAGATGCAAGCCTGCTCACAGTAAGGACGCATGTTTTTTGTACAAAATGAAAAAAAAAAAAACAAAAACCAAAAAAAAAAACAAAAAAAAAAACATGCTTTTATTTTACTCTATTTTTTGAAAAAAAAAAGTTGCATACTGTGACTTTAACAATAGGTCAATACAGTAATTATAGTGACATGCCTGGCAATGGCTCAGGGGAAAAAACAGGTATATACCATAGGCTCCATCGACTTCCTCCCTCTGTAACTGTTGCAGTGAGCCTCATCATTTAGGTCTTAAAATGTTTGTATGAACCCGCTCTACATGTTACCGGTATTTTTTATTTTGCTGTTGTATCCGTAAATCAAGTAAATCAACTGTTAGCCTCGATGAACTTCATTTGGAGTTGAATGCTATGGATGACATCACACTCCCTTAGTCCACTTTTGTATACAAAAATGGCATATACATGGTGATTTCCAACTACTTCTGAGACAGGATCCAGGTCAAGAAGAGTACCTAGCTGGAGAATGTTCCATGTTATTGCCAATTTAATGTTCAAATTAAATTGACAATTGCAACATGACAACCAATTCACACGCTGATAAAACACTACCGTGCCCCTGTACCCATGCTATCTAACATCTGAACAATGCCGACAAGATTACGCCAACACAATTATTTACAGAAACAACAAACAAAGCAAAATATATTCATAACACTTCTCGATGAATGCAAGTGTTTTTCTCAAGAGCTGAATTCACATCTTCCTGCGTCAAACGAGATCTGAAGCTCACAGGAACCGGAGGGTGTCAGGGTTCACAGTAAACATGAGGAGCCATGTAGACGTGGCGGAATACAGGGCCGTGACGCTGCAGGCGGAAAGCACGCACAACAAGACCTTGCTCCTGTTTTTTTTTCCCTGCAAGTCTCAAACTCCACAAAGATATAAAGATGAACTCTGTCACATCAGCAGTCGTGTGTGCGTATGTTTGTGGGGGCGTTGGAGCGTAGAAGCCGGAGCACAAATCTGGTAAAGGGATGCTCTCTCCTCCACTCTCATCCATCACTCGTCTCCTGGTGCTTGGGATATTTCGTACAGGCACGCGGGACATAGCTCACGCTGACAGCACACATGCGACGCACAGGTGGGGTTAGCAGAAGTATGGGAATATGTTATCTGAGGCTAATGCAGGCAAGATTCTGTCAAACGGGTGCAACTTAGGCTGGGTACAGTTACCTATCGATCTTTAAAGGTCCAGTACTATGCCAAATTGAGTCTTGTGAGCTTTAAGCCATGTTAGAATACTGTTGCCTCATCAAAAACATACCTGGAGTTGTGTTTTGTTTCATTCACACATTTGTGTAACCCTTTATTATTAGTCTCCAAAGCTCAAAATGCTCTGTTACACCTTGTGATGTCATGTAGTGGTAGTTTTCAAGTTACCAGCTACCTTTTACCTTTTCTTTAGTAGATTGGCAATTCTATGCATGCAATATTATGTATTACCAATATGACATCACAAGGTGGAATACTGTGAGAGAACAGCTCAGGCTAAGATTTGTGTGTTAAACATGTATGAATGAAACAAAACACAACTCCAGATATGTTTTTAAGGAGGAAACAACATTATAACAGATCAAAAATTAGCATAACATAGGCCTTTTAAAGAGGGGATATTGTGCTAAATCAACTTTTTTGAGTTATTAATATGTTCCCTCATCAAAAACATGAGTGAAGGCATTTTATAGTCATCCACGTATGTTTGAGTAATCTAGTGATCTCACCCGGGCTCTATTTGAACTCTCCTTACGATTAGCAGTATGATTCAGTCCAATCATCAACCATGCATCCACACGATATACTACAATGTCACAAACCTGATGCGGTGTGCAGTAGTTTCATGAGCAAAATGCAGACTGTGTTGTGATAGCGCTCTGAAGGGGGAGTGATTTTGCACATTATTGGGAGATCTTGATTTGAAGTGTTTTAATGGTCAATGGTGAATTTGGGTAATGCAGAGGTCTACAGCCAACCCTCTGTTTGTAAAAGCATGTGGTTTGGAGCAGACAGAAGACTAAAACTTGAATTCATTTTTAACTAAATAAGCAATTGTTCTGTACTAATACTTGTTTTTGCCTAACTTCATCCCTGAATAGATTTGTGGCATGAATCGTTTTGGTTTTAGCTGTAAGTATCTTCTAACAGCACCCAGACCTCATTGTGACAGGACAAATAAGGCTACACTGATTACACAACTGTTGTCTTGTGTTCGTGGACTCAGTCTCGTCTTGGTTGTTGTTGCCGTGGTTCTGCAGTGTTTGGCACCAATGAGTAATATTTATGTAGATGGAGCGGCTGATTAGAGCAGTTTGACGCCTGTCACACCTCAGTCTCACGGAACGGAGCACAGATCAGTCAGCTGGGGACTCTCGCAAGGCTCTTTAACACTCACACAAAGCAATAATTACACTTCACTTCACTCCATTGACGAGAAAATGATTCCAAGCTAAATATGAGCTGATCAAAAGCAATAAGTGATAGGGCTGGTCCGATATGGATTTTTTGAGCCAATACCAATATCCTTTATTTGTCTTGCGGTTGTGGCCGATAACCGATATTATAACAAAATGTGTTTATCTGGGATATAAATTCATATTTTCACTCTTAGTCTGCTCAAAAAGACAAATCTGATGCAAACTGACAATGACACATGGGCAAACAGACCAAGGCAGTGCAGGAAAAATATCGATGCCAAATATCGGGTAAATTTCCAATATTAGATTGTTATGATATCTGGGGAAATCATCCAATAACACAGATATCGCCGATAACCAATATATCATTTTTAATAAGTGATACAGTACATGGAGACAGTGGCAGAGTGGTTAGTACGTACAAAAAGTAGTGCAGGTTTTCTAGCTCACTCCCATCAAAAGATTTTAAAAACAACTGCAAGTATGATATGAATTGGATTGGTAACATAGAATTAAAAGGAGTGTTAATGGCTGTGTGTCTCTTTCTATTGTGTCAGCCCTGACTTGGGAGGACACGTTCAAAAAAAAATTATATCTGGCTATAACTGGC
The DNA here is from genome assembly GCA_019594935.1 of Periophthalmus modestus. Classification (NCBI taxonomy): domain Eukaryota; kingdom Metazoa; phylum Chordata; class Actinopteri; order Gobiiformes; family Gobiidae; genus Periophthalmus; species Periophthalmus modestus. Next base: position 16,597,183 of record JAIEZT010001318.1, read on the forward strand.
TCAACAAGATCATATCCAAAATATCAAAATTTGCCTTGTTTTAGTACAGATATATTGTATAAGCAGCTCTTAACGTCAAAATAAGTCCAAAAAAAAGGGAAATTTTAAAAGGGAAAGTTTTTATTTTGACCCAGTTTGACTAGTAAATGTTTTGGTTATATTTAAATCAACCTTTTAGTGTTTTTAACCATTTTATAGTTGCTTCCCTTCTCATTTACCCGCATGTGATGTGCAGTAGTTTCATTAGCGAAATGCACGCGGATTGTGTTGTGATAGCGCTCTGAAGGGGGAGTGAATTGGCAGAGAATTAGGACGTTGCAATTAACTGAACCTCCGAGATCTATATTGGAACTGTTCTAATGGTCAGGGATGAAGTTGGGTCTTTCAGTGCAGACGTCTACAGCCACTGAAAGTTGTATTTGTCGTAATTCATGTATATCTGAGTAATCTTTATTCTGCTGTATTCAAGGCGTAATTGCTCCAATCAACTCCCCTTTTCACCACCACTAGGACACACCCACTGCTCTGTACTTGTTACTTTCTCCAATTTTACATCAGCTCCCTTTGGGCATTACAAATCAGCTGACTTGTTTCTTTTTGTTTCAGATCAATATATAACTATACAGTAGACACAAGCACAATGTCTTCTATAAATGAACTTACTGACTGTTGCATATTTTTCCTATGTCCTAGTGTTCATCATGTATTTGTAAATGTGAAGTCAAAATGTATATCATGACTAAATTTAGGGCTTACATTATAAAGCATACAATAGACCCTCATTGGCCCCCGGCAGAGTTCAGTGTCACCAGTATACTTGCCATGTATCAGGTTTTAATGAGACTGTGCCCAGTATGAAGCAAGTCACACCTCTCTATCTTCTCACAATTCTCCCACCCTCTTGTCCTCGCTCTAATTCTTACACCTCTCCGGTTCTATTCGACTTTGCCCTTTTCCACGCTTTTTTCCTCCACCTCTTGTGTTTTTCTGTCTCGCTCCATGTATCGCTGCCTTCCATTTCATCTGCTCATTATCGGAGTGGAGCACAGGTAGAATGTCAGGCCTGTTACCGCAGTTACCGTAACTTCATGCGGCGTGTCGGGGAGGAGAGGAGAATAACACGGTAGATTACGGCGCCTACTAAAGGGTCATTTGCTCCTCAGCAGATGAGAAATGCGTCAGAGCGGTACATGGTTCTGGGTTGCGTAGTTGGAGGGGGGAAAGTTGAGGAGACGCTGGGTTGAAATTGGCAAAGTAATGGTAGCTAATGTCAGGTGAAATGGTAACATTTGAACAAGTTGCACTAATCAGGTCTGTGAAGATAGCAAGACATTATTTGTTCTCTGCTCATATACTTTTTCCTTGTGAACTACTTTCACTAAATGAAAATTGCAGAGAGAAAATTGTGCTTTTTCAAGAGCTCATTAAGCAAAACTGACTACAAAACTGGTTAATGTTGCATTATTATATAAAAAAAAAATACTCCTGGTAATGGTAATGAAAAAAGGGCATTGTGTTGTTAGGGTTAAGATATATAACTGCCTAAACTCAGTTGTGGCCTTTGCTTTAAAAATGTGTATGCTTTTTCTTGTCATTTAGTGATAGATTATGCCTTTACATTTGGTTCATTGTAAATTACAGTTTGGATAAATAACCTTACATAATGATAATTCTCCGCTGCTGGCCGAGTCTCTATAGAGGCCATCCAAATATTGAAATATTTTCTCATGTTTTCTGATTTAGTTATTCCTGGTTTAGACCTGGCTTTTTTCTGGGTTAGTACTGGGTTAGTCCTTGTTTGGTCATGTTTAGTCCTTGTTCCTTGTTTAATTCTTCTTAAGACCTGGTTTAGTCCTATAGAGCAATGCTGGCAAAGCCTTTTGTATTTATTATTGCAGTTGTTATATTGTTACTGAAATAGCTCTAGTGTGTGGAGGCGCATGGTGCACTATATGGCCGAGAGGTCATGGTCCTATGAAAAACCTGGCCCTCAGGAAAGCTTAGCTGAATAGCCCTGCCCTACATGCATGATTTGGAGTCAAAAAAGTCAATAGCACAATAGGGGTACCAAAAGCAAACCTACGGATGAACACTTTTATCATAGACATGAGGGAGGGCAGGGCGGACACATCATTAGCATGTGTTTGAGTAAGCAGTAAGGGGTTCAGTTAGCCTCTAGAGTACAACGTCTGCACTCCACCCTAGCATTAAGCACTTGTCCCAGACAGACAAATACTTGGGAGTTACTTTAAAATCCATCTCTCCGGCCTCATGTGCCTGGGAGGCTCATACCCACTATTGTTTGCTCCTTCCAGCTCTGTGGCCCAGTCATTGAGCCACACTGCAGGGGAATAATAATATTAATGGAAGCTAAATTCAATTAGAGCATGCTTTGACCGTGGGTTTCCTCAATGTCATGGCCCCTCGTACACATTCCTCTATCTGCTTCCCACACACACAACACAACACAAATAAATCCCTTCGCTGGGAATGAGCTCTCTCAATCTGGACAAACAATCAGATAATCCTCCAGGAATCCTCCACTTCTCCATCAGTGGCACAGGAGAGGAGCGCTCAGACACATTCACACCACTGCTTTTACCCACACGCCGAGGATATCTTAAGCAGCTCAGGTGGAGTCATGCGATTTCTCCATATAAATGACCTGCCTGTCTGCTCCCAGATAAGGCTGAACTCTATTGACGAAGTGCTGTAAGTGTTTTGTGTGAGAGTGAATGAGCGGTCATGGCCGCTTATAGGAACACATTTCTAGCAGAGAAAAGTCCATACTCCCCCCCTAATCGATGTAAGCTTTAGATGCCATTGTGTTTTCTCTACATTGTCCATGATGAGGTGTTGCTGTGTGGTGCCAAAAAGCTATAAAGAAAACCATTGTAATAGCTTGGAGGAGACTGGTATAGCAAATGTCATATAACAATTTTCTGGTAGATTTGCCCAGCTGTATATTTCAAATATTGTAAAAAAAAATAAAAATGTGACACTACCTTTTGAGCCTAGCTAGGTTTGCATATTTAGCCTAGTTAAATATGCAAACTCTGCATACAGAAGACCTTTTTGTTGTTGTGTCCACAGGCAAAACACTTCACTGACAACTGTATCAGACCGTGATAAAAAGGCACCCAACATGTTTTACTTACAGTGAAAAGAAGGCCTGCATAGCTATATTAGACCCCCATTTTTATTATTCTTAAGCCTGTCTTGATAACAAATTTTTAAGTGTGATATATTACATGAGAAAATATACACGATAATATTGACACTAATTTATGGCACATGATTATCCACACCCCAAAACATATTCTAAATGTCTGTAATTAAAAAACATATCTGCAATTAAGAAATAGCAGGAAGAAACACCTCAATCAAAGGTTTATATCTATAATGAGTCATATAAGTTATTTATTCAACCCTCTACAGTTCAAATCTTATCATAGTACAGAAAAATAACAAAGGTTCCCCACTAGTGCAAAAAGAAAATACGCGTAAATACTGACCTTCAAAAATGATTGTTTCATCTCATGTTTTGAACGATAAGTCGATACAATGATTATTGTGACAGGCCTAATTATAGGGGTATGTAATAATTAAAAGTAATAATAATACAAAAGAAGCTGATAAAGCTCTGGGAACATTCTTCTTGCTATACTTATTTTGAGTCCCGCAGACAGTCGAGATGCTGGGACAGTTTAGCAGTCAGCAGCATCCTGTATATATGTTTTAAATTATATTTCACCCCTGTTCTTTACATTTCACCATGAGACTTTATGGCCGGTATGTTATCATTAGCCATTCAGACTCCACTAGAGCCATCATCATAAAAATTATATAGTACATTATATAGAGACAAGGGATTGGTTTTGGACAGCACCAGTCTGTGTGTGCATGCGTCCATCTACAGGCTGCTGGATGCGATTAGACAATTGAGCCGCTTTCCGCCTTAAGCAACATTCAGGAAAGGCAGAGCTCTTCTCAGGCCTGTGATGAGTTCTGGTTGCCGCTAACGTTCCACTTTGCCAGATCTCTCTCTCCATCGTTCCCGGCCAACTCCACAGCCTCAACTCATTTGCCAAACATAACAAGTCTGGCTTAAGCATGAAGCCGACTGGCAAACGGGGCCTTGTCACTTGGCTGCACGCCGGGCCTGCTGTCTGTTACACTGTTGCATTGGAGGAGGACTTTGGTAAAGCTCCTTGCACCTGCTTTTGCATGTCGGTTGATAGAGTTACATGAAGCTGGAAGATAGGTTTTATGAGACTCCTCTGCACCTCTCTGGCTCTCTCTCATCTCTGCACAGGCTAACACAATGGAAGAATTACTATTTTTAGAAGCCTCTGGAGGATTCCCATCAAACGGTTGCGCAAAGCTGTAGGCGAACAAACACAGTATTTTTCATATTTGCAAATGTAAAAAAAAATATATATATAAATATAAAATTGCACTCTTACTCCCAAGACGAGCATATATCAGCATTAGTATAATATCTGCAAGGCAAGTGCGGATGTTTGAAAGAAGGGCACAATACAGCAGAATTTGAGAATTAGAGAAGTCTTTGAACTGTCGGCAACAGGAGCTGGCGAGGAGTTGAGCTTCTTAGCCACGTTCCGCCCTGAGCTACTTACGGTAAATAAATAAAGAAAGGGAAAATACAGCTGCGCGCTCACAGAGTTGCTGACCTAAACGTTTTATTGAAATGTTCGGAGAGGGGACAGCAGATGTGGGTAGTCTCGGAGGTGCCCACACACAGCCACAATGGAGCATGGCAGAAAAACAAAGTGTGTGTGTGTGCTCTGTACAGACTGTCATTTACGGAGAATTAGCTTGGATTAGACTCAAACCTCCAGACTGGAAGTAGTGCAGACGTGGAGAGAGTACAGTAGCTCTGTCTGTCCATTTTATATAATCATTTAAATTGTGATAAGTATGTAGCACAGGATATTAAGTCAAGTGAGGCCACATCATATAGCCATAGTCTCACAAGAATTAGCTGTATCTACTTTTTAAAATATATTTTCTCTTGGGAGAAGTACTTTTATTTTATTTTTTGCAATATGTACATGCCATTGTATTCTGTTATTTTTAAATTTGAAATGATTTTCTATGTGATTTGCATTACCTGGGAGAATGTTGTTGGTATTTTTGTCTGTTTTATTTAGTGAAAAAGTGAATAAAATACTATAATTTAAAAAAAAAATCTTTTCACATATTTCACTTGTTGCTCTAACTGGGCTCACACCAGATTATGATATGAGTAACACTGAAGTGAGTTCTACTCTCACTGAAAGTGAGCGGAAAATGTGGAGCGTCATGATTATTATTTAAATAGGATTGGTTGAAGCGTCACAACAGCGGAACAAGCCGAAAAATCGAACCTGTGTTACATCCAGGTGAGAGAAAAGAACAGCCATCTTCCCTGTCCACAAATGCACAGCACTTTCCTTCTGCATGTTTTTCAGAACCAAAATAGTCCGTATTGATGCTAAAATAGGCTGAAGTATGGCTGTTGGCGTTACCATGTTTGTTTTGTTTGGGCGCTTCCCCTTTGGCTTTTGCACAAACCTCACTGCTGTTCTGTGATTGGTCCGCCCGTCCTGTTAACCTTAACACGGGAGTCTCTCAAGATGGATTCTCATGAGTTTGTGGACTCACAAATATCACAAGAATCCATCTTGCTGTGCAAGATTAATGTGCTAATCTTTCGTGTAAACATCTTATTTCAGACAAAAAATAGCCAAGAGTGTTTGGTGTTTCACAGAGAGGCACCAATATCAGCGTTAGGAACTGTTGATAACAAGAACCACTTCACATGGTTGCATTGTTACCTGATGCTCTCGGCTTACCTCTCAGCTAAGCAGTTAATACTGTAGGGCATAATAAGACACTACACAACTGGCCTGAGTATGACTGCAGAGAGACTGCGAGTCCACACGCTCGGAGAGAGCACTCACTACACGACTCTGACACCCAGGTACCATTAAGTACAGAACAATTAATCATCCACAAAACAACTTTCTATTAAAAGTAGTGACGTGTGAAGAAGATGATCCAAAAAGATGAAGCAGACATCAGCTGTAAGAGCGGGCTGTTAACGCAGTGAGTGCAGTGGTTTAGGTTTGTTAGTGGGTCAGCTCTGTTGTAAGTTGTAAGTACACATGCTCCTCTGTGTTATTAATCAGATGTTTGGGCTGAAATTATAAGCACACGCTTTGCCTTGTTCTGAAAAGTCAAAGATAGAAGTTTATAGCTCAAAGGCTGTGTCTACTGCCTTCCCTTTACTCCACACAAAAAAAGATACAGACACATCGGGGCAGCAAGTATTTGTTTTTGAACCTAAAGACAATAGTCAACCCTAGTGCTAACTCCACACAATACTAGTGGTTCCCAGGTGACCAAATAGCAAGCATTGTTCATGTTCATATATGCCTAAAAGTGAGATACTACATAAGGTCGTCTATGCCATAGCTTCTTTAAACGAAAGACTTGCCAAAAACCATCAGATCTTAGACAAGTTAGGTTGTACAGTATCTACTCAAGCAGTACTATCTTTACAAGACCATGTTAAAAAAAATAAATCCCACAGCAGGTGTTAATAAGTTTTCACACATGAGATAAAGGCAGACATGAGGTGAGCAGAAAAGGTGCAAGTTTAGAAATGAATCATCCCAGCATATGGCATAACATACCCCCACCCCTGTTTGGAACCATACCTTCTTTGCCCAAGAGGAAGTCCAGGAAGTGGTAGGTGTAGGCCACACCCACTTTGGTCTCCACCTGGGGGCGCCGCAGAGTGGAATAGATGTTGCCCGGGCTGGTTCTCTCCTCCGCTTTCTTCAGCTTCGGCAGCCGACAACCCATTTCTCTAAGAGCAGGAGAGAAGCACGAGCATTAGCATTAAAATAGATGTGAGACAGGAAAAATAACACATATCTGTGAGCGTGAGAGAGAAAGACACGGAACTGATGAGATTCTAAAAATATGAAAAATGCATTAGCGCTTCCAATTTTGCGAGCGACAGATAAGTGTAAATACAATTCTGCACATTGGAACATGAGCTAGAGGCAAGAATAGATGCCTTTTTACAGCTGAGCAGTCTCAGTGTGACTGGAAGGTGCAATAAAGATACATGTTGCATTGTAAAAGAAACTCTGTGAACTTTTAAGATGGATACGAATACATAAATTATGACCAACCATAATAATAACCAAGTCTACTATTCAAGTTCAACTGTAAAGGACTTCTCATAGTTTAAGGCAAATACTGAATATGTACAGAATCATTTTAGTGCAGCCCTAAATGTTAAAGTTAATACCCCCTATTAAGCAAAATTGACTTTTTGTAGTGGGAATAAAGGTGAGGAAGGAATATAATTTTCAAAACAATAAAAGGAAACAATGTAAATATGTTTTTTTTCACTTTTGTCACCAAACCTCCTTTTGTGGTCAAACCTCCTGGTCAAAGCCTGATCTCAGAAGCTAAGTAGTGCTAGGCCTAGTTAGTACTTGGATGGGAGACCGCCGGAATAACAGGTGCCAAGAGGGGCACCAGTGGCAAAAACTGTTGATGTCTTCTTTGGCATGGCACTTGCCTAAGAACGTGCCTTGTGCATGAGTGCTGGCTGCTGGTGGTCACTGGAAGGGCCAATGCCGCAGATTGGCATCTTCTGTCAGTCTATCCCAGGGCAGAAGTGTGTAGTGCAGAAAAATAACAAAAAGTTTCCCTCTTGCACAAAGATAAAGTACCCACGATAAATATTGACACCCCAAAATCATAGCTCCATCTATCATATTTTGAACAATAAGTCGATATAGTAATTATCGTGACAGGTCTACTGCTCACTATGAAAGTTTTTCTGGTGAAGTGTCAGACACCTCCTTGTCTTCACAAAGTCTTTACATCCACAATAAACATACTAGAAAGAACTTTGCACTCATTAACAGCACCAAAGTTAGCCTAATAGTCTGCCTAGTTTAGAGTGTAAGTGTAATACTAATAAACCCCAAAATAAATGTGTAAAAATGTTTAAAACTGTCAACAATATGTGCAGAGTGCGTGACAGGTTATTTAAGAAATGTTAATTATGTGTTTGTTAACATTGTGGTGCTAATTGCTACGTCAAAAATAAAGTAACACTTCCATGTCCTGTAATTTTTTCTAACAATGTTCTGGTGTTACTCATGTGTAGTCGAGTGTGATGTTGTGTGGCTACTGGTAACTCGCCCATTGAAAATATATTGAAGCCAAAGTATGGAAAGGCACCAGCCTAAGTGTTTATAGAGTTGGGCAATTAACAATTGCCATTTATAAGTAATTACTGGTGTAATAATAGGTCTAACAATGTGCCCTGTTTGTAGCGTGTATAGCAGTAATGCGCTGACAGCTACATTAGATTTCATATAGCCACAAGCGACTTGTCTGAACTAAAATGTCACCCATTTTTCAACTAAATATACTGCACAAATAACTTCCATGGACTTCAAGCATCAATCTCAAAAAAATATTGCACTGCTCTAATCTCTCTTTACAGCATATTTTTCAATTATGATTTATTAGATAAGGAAAGGCTCATTTTCACTATGTGTATTTTTCCCTGACACTATCAAAGCCAAAGTCAGGCAGATGGAGTAATGTACTTCATATAGTAATATATTCTCCAGACAAGGCAAGTCTGAGTTTAAAGTGGACCTATTGCAAAATACACTTTTTGCAGCTTTTAACCATGTTATAATTCTTTCCCCTTGTCATTTACCCTCTTGAAGTTGTATTTAGAGTGATTAATGCATATTTGAGTAATCTATATACTCCTGTATTTGCTTTAATCTACCTCACGTTTTCACTGCAACCAATACACGCTCACTGCTCTGTATTTACTTCATTCTCCAATTTTATTTTCTTAATTGGTGGTAGGATTTTGGCAGTGTTGTCCATGGAGCTCCACAGTGACCGCCCACCCCACAATTCTGCAACTAAATTTCCCATTCCTTTTTCTCATAGATTTTCTGAAAAATATTTATAATAAACATTTGAAAGCTTGCTCGGGGATAATTAGCTATGTCTTAACTAATGACCACAAGATCTACGATTTTATTTAAAATCTGTTCCTGAAACTTCATAAACTGCAAAGTTATTAAAGCATTTTACTGAATCTTGCATTTTAAACAGCCCTTTTATAGTTAAAACAACCGCGTTATGAATGTAAGTTACCACATAGCTGCTTAACCTCCACGATGTCTCTGAACTCTTAATCAGATTCTTTTTTTAAGTCTATGGGAAAAATTTATGGAAAGTTTACTTCTGGAACCTGAGCGAGTGGTCGCTGACGAGCTCCATAGCCCTCGTCTATAGAACAGCCTGCTGGAAGACCTGCAGAGAATGTTTTAAGAGCAGGCTCAAGACCCACTTTTTTTAACTTGATTAATTGTTTTATTTGTTTATTACATGTTACATGTAAATAATGTATATTTTTTTTAAGATTACTATTTTATGCTAGTTCTTAGCTTTTAACTCATATTGTTTTATCACTTTTAGGGTCACTTCAGCCCTCTGCGCCAGTTGCAGTGGTTGGCTGCCAGATCCTGTCTCGTGGTCTCCTGAGGGAGGGTTGGTGTTTTGGCCTCATCTCTCCCCTGGGCCCTGTGTCTTTGTCCTGGTGGCTGAGGGCAGCTCTCTGCTCCTGAACAGACTGCTCCTCTGATGATTCTTCCTCAATTCGTTCGGCAGTACTCAAAGACTCATTTATCTGTACCTAGCCTTATATATTGTAGCATGCAAAATTGTGTTTGTGTGTGTGTGTGTGTGTGTGTATGTGTGTGTGTTGTGTTGTGTGTGTGTGTGTGTGTGTGTGTGTGTGTGTGTGTGTGTGTGTGTGTGTGTGTGTTGTGTGTGTGTGTGTGTGTGTGTGTGTGTGTGTGTGTGTGTGTGTGTGTGTGTGTGTGTGTGTGTGTGTGCCCATGTGTGCATGTGGGTGAGACTCTGCATGTGACTGCTTCTGAGTTGTGTGATGATTGTGTGGGTCGGGCAGTAATGGGGGTAGGGGGTGGGCTGGAAAGGCATGTGAGACTGTTTTTTGTCCCACATTTCTTGTGTGTCTTTGCTTCTAAAAAATACAAATACCTTAAAAAACTGCTTTGAGTGGGGTGATCACTTCACAGGCCTGGTCACCTTGGCCACCTGCTTGTCTCCATGAAGATAGACAAGTTTAAAGCTATACTGTGGATCATTCTGGGCAAAGAAATAAGATCAAGCAGGTGACGGATATTTCCCCAGAAAGTTATGTAGTGTACCTTAAATTTTATAAGTGGAGCTATTCTAACAAAAGAAATTAACTCTAAAAGGGAACTATGAGCTTGTCCGTCTCTGTGTGCTCTATTCCCATACAATTACAAACTCTCCACTCTAATAATATGAGTGTGAGTGCGTCAGCCATTACCTGCTTGGTGGGCTGTGATACGTACGTGCATCTCCTAATCAAGGCGGGCTGATTGGGAGCGACATGTTTGATCAAAATGAATTAAAGCAGAAATGAAAGCGATTTCCTGCCCTGTCAAGCAGAGCAACACGAGAGTGGATCGACAGGCAGAGCAGAGCAGAAGGTAACCACATTGTGGCAATATTTCATTCATATCTTGACCTGTATAGGCTGCTATTTTAAGAAATTTGAAATGTCAGAGAACTGTGTGCACTTAACACCCAGAAGGAAAGGTATATTGTGGAAAATGTACTGTCTCTTGCCCAAACTATTGCCTCTTTTCCACTGGCACGGTTCGCTTGGGCCCGCCTTGGAGCAGCTCTGCTTGGTGCAGGTCCCTCCAGCCGAGGTGCCTTTCGAGCAAGGTCCCAGGTCTAGTGGCATGGCTCTGCTACACAAGACACTGACGTCACTCTAACATTACTCATGTTTTTTTTTAATACATCAAATCAAATCTATCTATCTGAATTATACTCATAATTGCACAAAAAGACGTTTAGTAATTCCAAGTTTGTGGTGCTGTGAGACGAGGCTAGTGTAAACATAAAATATACTCCTCTAGCTTATCGTTAGTTTTTGATGGATTTATTTCATTTCTCTGTGCCACGTTTTAGCATCTCTTTATGTAGTACATTGGGTTTGGCTCATGTTCGACGCATTATGCACTGGAAATATAATATGTTTGATCTTTAAATGCAAGTGGCGTGCCTCCATAAACAGGAAACAGTTGTTGTATTGGTGCTAACCTTGTTTTGTGGAGCATATCAAATAACAAGATAATTTGGATAAATGTGTTTCAAGCAGCACGCTAAAAATATAAGGAGGACAACTAATTTGGAATATATTTTCTCTAGTTCAGTACAACCAACATGAAGAAAATCATTTGACTGATATTTACCATTTTAATACCCATGACATCATCAGTTGCACTAGAGGCACCCAAGGGCAGAACAGAGACCGAACAGGAACGCCTCCCCTAGGCCTTACTCTTATATACAGCAATGCCTGCTTCAACTACAACCAATGAAACTAATATATTTAACTGAAAGTCAGTCTGTAAATGTTTGAAGAGTACAGTGATATTGCCTGAAATTCAGAATACACACCTCTTCAAAAGGCCTTTACAAAGATGTGAGACTGGTCACTGGAGACATTTAAAAAAAAAACGTTCCTCTCGTTTTCATTGGCAAAGGGGAAAAAAAAATATCAGGGGCTTGAAAAAACATGGGATTTCTGCAGAATCAATGAGCGTAGAGAAATGTAATTTTGTGTGTACATGATAATCAACCTCCTTTGTTTCACATGTGTTGCAGGGGAAAAAAAAAATGCATGAACATGTCTGGTTCTGACTTGAGACCATAGACTGTATATATAAATTGGGCATAGCTAACTGCTGCTGTCATCATTTCAAAGTTAAAATTTTTGTATTAGCCTGCTCTACATGATCCTAGTGTTTTTATTTCACTATTGTGTCCTTAACTCAAGATATGAACATTAATAACAGACAAATCAGGCGCCTTCTTTCCCAGAGGTCGCACCGACTAGTAACAGGTTTGATTGACAGCTTTGCTAAGCACCTAGTCTGTGCTAAACCAGCGGTAAGGGTGGGAAGGGGCATTACCTTCAACAGCCTCGCTCTTGGATTGGCTCTTTGGTTGCTATGATACTTGCAGTCAGAATTCCTACTCTGGAACTCGGCTCCAAACTCGCTCCTGTAACTGCCTCTATGAACTTCATTTGGCTGGAGCTGAACTCTATGGGTGATGTCACTCTCCCTTAGTCCACTTCTAAGTACAGTCGTATGCTCAAGACTGTCTGGAGTGGAGACCAGACTGATATCCCCTAAAAAAACAGAGGTGTCATTCTGGATTAGCCAGGCAAAGGTTAACATGCATTACTAAGATGTCTGTCATATATAAGATTGTTCACTAATGCGCAAAGAATGGGCAAACATAAAATTGTCCATCACATCAGAATGCCAACATGTGACATGCAGGGAGAAAAAAATCATTCATAGATATATTTACAAAAGAATTAATTTGTGTTGTGTATACGGCTAATTTGAGAGGTTGGTTAGAGGGAACGATTAGTATGATAGATCTGTCTGACTGGTGTGAAATGAAAAAAAATAACAAAGACACTGCCCGAGTATCATCAAGCTAATCTGATGTGACAGTGTTACTTCCCTGAAACCATTTGCACGGTTCCACTTAATCTCCTCATCTTCTGCTGGCGTGAGGAGCACATGTGTGTCTCCTGCAGTGCGCACCTCCACCTCGGGGCAGACCTATATTCGTATCTGCACATGTGTTTGAGCACAGAGAATGGCATTGGAAACTCCCATCAGGCCAAAACACACGGACATTAACTCAGCTAACGACCCTCACAGTCTGCATCAGGCTAAAGACAACTACACGTGTGCACTGTTGACGCTCTAATTGGATGGCACTTGCAATTCTAAAGGTTGTAAAGTTTCCAAAGAAGTCTTGCGTGTCGATTGTCATCTCTCATCTCTCTTCAGGCACTGTCAATTTGAATATGCCACGGAACAAGCAATTAAGAGCCATTAGTGTTTCAAAACAACATTCTCTTTTGTAATGAGGGCAGTGAATGAATAATGTGTTAGAAGCGCGCCTCGTCCGACTGTCTATGGATGCAGAATTCCATTCACCGTGTGCTTGTGCCTCTTGACCCGCTATTTTTGCCTGGCGATGGGCAGATAATTATTCATGAACTATTTGCACACTCAGTCTTCTGTCAGGCTTTGGAAGTCACCTTTTAGCTTTTTAGCCACACTTTTGTACCCGCCTGCCATTCTTGATTATTGCACCTCGCTTTTCTCGTGCTACACAAAGCCCCTATTAACCCTGTAGATAAAGACAATTAAACGGCTTATTTTCTGTCCTCCTGATGGAACTCGCAACAAAAGCTAATGAACATTTGTTGTTTATATAGTGAATGTACCATGTACCAGTGTCTTGTACAAATGGTACGATGATTTGAACAATGGCTCAATTAAGTTTCAATTGACCAAATTAAAGTTTTTCAATGAATTTTGTAACAGAGCCCCAAGATTAATTCCACAAAACCAGCTTTTTTTTTTTTTCACACCTGACAAGAGCTCTATGGGTTATCTGTCTTTGTATCAGTCACATTCTTTGCAAGTTGTATGTGTGTATTAAACTACAAAGCACCAGCTATTCCTGTGCATTAAACTACAAAGCACTATCTATTCATGTGCATTAAACTACAAAGCACCAGCTATTCATGTGTTTTAAATTATAAAGCTCTAGCTATTCATGTGTATTAAACTACAAAGCACTAGCTATTCATGTGTATTAAACCACAAAGCACTAACTCATGTGTATTAAACCACAAAGCACTAACTAGTCGTAATTGTGCCCAACTTACTAAATGCATCTATTCACTCACTGTTTATGATGAAACGCTTCTGGTAGAGGGTCTTCCACCACTTTGTTCTTGTGGAGACGTTGTTCCTTTGCCTGGAATGTTCCCCAGAATGGTTTGAAACTTATCTCCATCGAGACAAGCAAGTGATGCCTGCCAAGTTATAGGTCAGATCTGTGGACACCTGACCCCGCTCATAGCAAGAATGCATGTTTTCAAGTTCATTTTGACCAAAAAAACCCCAAAAAAAAAACTATGATTGAATAATGTGTGAATGTTGGTTAATCTGTGTGTCTCCTTTGTTATTGACCACTGTGGTTTGCTATTGACCAGTGAGAGTGTTTCACTGTTTTCTTTCTGTTAGTAAAATCAATGATCTTGTTAATCCCCGACAGGTGATTGCTGCTGTGATTTTGGGTGAGGTGAATTTAAATGAATAAATCCTTAAAAGGTGACTGTCGTACTGTGAACATGTTCAGGCAAAGCAACAACACACATTGAGACAAGCAGGATGACACTCCACAAGAAACGTTATATAGTGGCCCTTTGAAATAGCCAACTAGAATAGTATAGTGAAGTATACTGAATATTAAAGTACATGAATACTTAAAACTGCAGTTCTACACACAACTTGGTATGTGTGGTCAAAATGCCATACTATTGATGTCAACAGCCAAAGCATGATCCCACTGAGTCATCAATTTGCGTAAAGAGTAATGTCTCCAAGTGTGTGATGGAAATAATACAGAGGGTCCATCCATTCCAATTTCTAAAGGATCTAAATTATTCAATAAAATCTAGCACTTTCATTTTTTGCGTACATTTTCTGTTCTGCTGTCATAATTGCTTCGAGTTTAACTAGACATAGCAATCTTAGACATATTTTAAAAGACAATTTATGTAATTCCAAGTACAAATAAAGTATTGCACCCAGTCCTTTCAAACTTGTTCGGTTATTAGTCATCTTACAAATGAGTCACTCTGAAGCGATAGCTGGAACTTTCCATTTCTGAAGCAGATACCATAACTTTTAATCTTGAGTCAATCCACTTAAAGTAATGAGCTCCTTCTGGGCCCTATACTTTGGTGCATATACCCATCTATCCATCTTAGCCCTCTGTCTGTGTGTGGGCACTGGGAGGTTTTGGCGACAGAAGTGCTCCCCCGCTGAGCCTGTTAAGTTCTATAAAGCATTAGAATGTCTCAAGCCAGACAGCCTGCCGGCCAATTGGAGCTGAGGTTATTACTAAGTTGAACCGTGCACATCTCTCCAACAGTTTCCCTTCAGGCTAAAAAGACCAATGAGGATATGATGCATCGCAGGACTCATCTCAAGAAACGTTGGAAACCATAAATCAAAGGCTGAAGACCCAGTCCTTGTCTATTCAAGGATTTAAAAGATTAACTATAGGTTTTCTCATTTTTTATAAACATAACAAATGGAATACTTGGTGAGATGTCTCCTCTCTCTCCTCCTCTCCTCTGCTCTCTTTGAAATTCTAAAATAACCATCAAAGTCAAGCAGAGTAACTTTTTAGTCTGTGATACGCTCTTCCTATGCTGTAACTAATTGTTTCTACATACTGGCTTAACATCTCACCTAGGGAGCAAGATTCAGAAAGCTTTCATGAAAAATTAACATTTCAAAATCTTGCATGATTTTGACAGGTTCTTACAAACTCAAAGGGATATAGAATATATTGCAATCCAATCCAAACTGTGATTTGAATTAATCAGTTGAATTAACTCTCAAAGAAAAGCAAATCTTATAGGACAACATTCTATGCAAACTAAATATGCGGTCTTAAACAAAAATAAACAAAAATCTGTGATAATACCCCCAGTGTTTAGACAATGTTTTGAAATGCGTGGGATTCTTGCATGAATATGAATTTTTTGAGCCGGTACGATATCCAGTATTTGGCCTGCATGTCTCTGAAAACAGATATTTAGCTTATCAAGTCATAGCAAAGCCACATTTCATTTTTGTATAAATAATACAATGTATTTATTTGGAATATAAAATAATTTGTTACATGTTTGTATAAAATACTGATAAATACTGCTCTTCCATTTCCATTTTCACTCAGGAGTCTGTTGACAAATGTGATGCACCGAGGACAATCTGGGAATGATACATGATACATTGTATTTGTTAAGCAGTTCATATTTCACTCTTTTCTCAAAGGCTCTTGAAGTGTTTAAAATGTGCACTGAAATTAATCTGAAATCATTCATTGCAAGTCTAATTACAAACACAACTTTCCAAAGCTGTGCAGTGCAGCCTCATTCACAAATTATTGAAAATGGTTTAGTCAGCTTACTACAATCCACCCCGAGCGAAGTGATGAAGTATAATGATTTTTGTTTGTTTGTTTTAATGGAAGCAAACAACAGTACATAAACTAATGGGCAAGCTAGTGAATAAATTCCTTATGATCACAAGTTGAGTTCAAAAGCCACAATTTTTTATTCATTTTGGAAGCAAACATCTGCATCTCACAGTTTCTACTTCATAACATAGTGCATTTCTTTTATTTTGTGTCCTTCTAAATACATTATGCATTTTGCCATCCCAGACATCCAGCCCCACTCTAAATCACTGGCCCAGTGTTTTGCTTGTGGCGCTTGCTTTTATTGCTAAATAAAATGTGATTGGTTTCGGTCATGAGTAGCCTGCAGCCGCTCTGTTTGATCCTCATCATAATTCTTACTGTCTGTGCGGCTAAAAACAAAAGCCTCACTAACATATGCACAGCAAGTTAGAAATGTGCCTTCTGTAATCCAATACAACAAGAAATCAAAAGCTGCGATTGTAGCAGTGCTAAATCAGACACAAGGACTTATTTTTATATTAGGCATT
The DNA here is from genome assembly GCA_019594935.1 of Periophthalmus modestus. Lineage (NCBI taxonomy): Eukaryota > Metazoa > Chordata > Actinopteri > Gobiiformes > Gobiidae > Periophthalmus > Periophthalmus modestus. The sequence goes on from JAIEZT010001318.1 coordinate 16,613,937, forward strand.
TTATCTTTGATTCAAACTGACTGACTTTTTTTTACGTATGGACCAGTGTGCTGATTTTTTTTCACATTGTCAGGATTGTTAGATAAATATCCCATGTGTCATTCTCAGTTTGTTCTCAGTACATCACACTTAAAAACACTGTTTTAAGTCAGTCCATATTGCTAGAAAACAGCACAACTTAGATCTTTGGTTTGAGTGAATTTTAACTCGAATTTAATTATTTTGAATAATCTTGAAATAAGATTTACCAGTAGAACACTGGATTTTTAAGTGCAATAAAACAGTCAAAATATACTCAAATCAAGATAAATAATTTTTCATTTAAACACTAATGAACACATCTTAGGATTGTCAGTTTTTTCAGGCTTTTTAAAGACTGTAGTTTAAATGAAAGTGCTGTATTGCAAAACATAGAAAATACACAATTTTTATTATAAACATACCTAACAACAACAACCAACAAATATTACCAAACATGAAAAGTGGCAATCTTTTTTTTTTTTTTTTTTTTTTTTTCAAAAGGAATAGTTAATTTGTAAATTAAACTGCAGTTGAATGGGTCTACCACCAGAAAAAAAATCTGACTTTAATTGGGCAACACATTAGAGGCCCTGTATCAGGTTTTATCATGTATTTGAAAATGTGTCCTGCCCCAGTCAGGTCAAAATAAGTCGTCTGTGCACTATCTGCATCTATTGTCAGATAATAAGGAAGTGCACTGTTGGCAGATGCAAAAAGTTCTCAAAAAGTCATTGTGGTGAATAATTAGATCAGAATACTTGGAATACATAAGGTAAGTGAGCGATAACTTTGGACCATTGCAAACCGTTTAAAATGAACTACTTCTATTTTTCACTCTTTTTAAGATCAGGTACAGCACCTTTAAATCAAAAGTGGAAATTGCTGCTCAGACAAAAGACCCTTTTTATGACATATTAGGCATGTTAACATCACCGACGTTGCTACATGCCAGGAAATAGACAGAAAAGTCCCTGGGAGCACAACACATCAATGCAGCGATACAGGCGGAAAGAGTGACACATAAAAGGAGTGAAGGGAGAGAATGGCGTGAGCAAGAAGATAGACGGGAGCAGCGGAGGGCGGCTCATTAGACAATCTCTTGTAACAGAGACTTTTGGAATGACAGAGGATTTGCGCGGGAGTGTAATCCGTGAGCGCTGTGCCGTGGGGGTGCTGAGAGAGCCGAGCCCAGCGCTGCGGTGGGGAGATACAGGTAACCCTCACCTCTGGAGCCTTCTGAATACCAGGGAGAACAAAAGACTACCTCATACAATTCAATATGCCTTTTATGAATTGAAAACGGGCTGATGATGTGTTATTGCTCGCTTGACTGTCGGCCACAAATTGTGCTCTAGACCTGGATATATAAATGTCTAAATAAAGCGGGTTAATAATTTGCTCACCAGTCAAAAATCTAGGTTTTATGTCAGAACCACACTTATTCACAATGATAAAGTCAGTATATAACCTCTAAATGCACTATAGAACATGGTTATGAACACTTATTTTAATCATCAAAACAGTGAAACCTTCAACTACATTTATAAATAAGTTTCCTTTCTGCTAATAAGCAACAAAATTGTACTAAACGGTCATATTTTTATACAGAGCTTTTCCATCTTTAAGGCACTTAAAGCACTTTACATCAAGGAACCACTCACCCATCCACTCACACATCCATACACTAGTGTCTTGCCCAAGGACGCAACCACAGCATTCATCTAGCGCCGCCAACCAGCAGGTCAGGTCGAGAGAGAGATTTGAACCGCCAAACTTCAGATCAATAGACAAACACTATCAACTGAGCTACTGTCGCTCATATACCACAATACTAACCAATAACAGGCCGCAATAGGGTCGGGTAATATGCTCATAAAACCACTGTACTGTGATTCATACGTGATTTGCTTCTAAATGCAGTTCTGTGATCAATCAGTTTTTCCCACCCACACCTCTTATTGTTCCACCTCAGCAATGCCAATTAACCAATAGCAATTAAGTGTGAACTTTCAGAAGATGATGACTTAAGTTGCCTCCTCAAAGCAATACAAAGATTCTAAGAGTACATGAATAGTGATAAAATCTAAATTGTGATCTGGCTCCAAAAAAAATTGTGATAGAAATTTTTCGTCTACCCCTTGGCCGCAGTTAGCAAATCACTTACTTATAATCATGGAGGAAAAATGACCTCCCTTACAGTAAACTAGGGGGTATGTAAAGAAAAATACAATGAGGAGTTGATCAATCTTGACATTTTGAAACTGAAACTCTTTATGCTGAGGCCTGGTGTCTTTTAATCTCAGACAAATCAACAGAAGAGGTGATGTGCTGGACAGTAAGAGTTTAAAGTTTTCTGTTGATTCTGATCTGGGGAAGCAGACGGTTCACCCCCTCCCACACTGCTCTACCTCTGTCACAGGGAGGAGACTTTGCTGAATAAGGGCTTGTACATTTTTGATGCATGGGATGTGCAGTAGGATAAAGCTAGTAAGGAAATGTTGGTATGTTACAAGAATCAGCCGGTCAAATCTGGTCATCTGAAGTAACGCAGTTTACGAAAGAAAGTTGCAAACCAGTGTGGTACAGGCCAAAAGAACCATACAGAGACAGTGAGTGAGTGGTCATAAGCAGCGCTATACAGTCCCACTGAAACTACTGTCTAACTTTAACCCTCATATGAACAGTCACAACCTTTTAAGAATTAAAATATGTGCTCTATTTCAGTCAGCATTAAGATGATTGGTAGAGTTAGATATTTGGGGTGACACATTTTCAAGTGTGTGGGAGTATTTACCTTTTTTTATATATATATATGAATTAATCTTCTTCCTGTCTTCAAATGGTTGTCACTGTTCATCATGCTTCACTGAGGTTCGTTACTAACTGTAAAGAAGTGTAGTAGAGTGGAGGCAGGAGCATTGGTATACTTTTATTTATAATTCTATGCTACATTTGTATGTTGATCCCACAGTGTTGACTCTTATTCCTTATGAATATACAATCAGCTGTATATAGTTAATAGCTGGTAAAGATTAGATTATAAACTGGCATAGGTGATAAAAGCATTACATGATGGCTAGTTTGCAAAAGCTGTGATAGACTAGTTCTACTAAACAAATGCCTGATCACTACTTGAAAAAATTAAAATGCAGGCGTTGTACTAATTTGGCATTTGAGGGACAATGGAGATGGAGTAACCTTCAGAACGAGCACTTTCAAATGTTCCCCTGAGCTGTGATTTAGGAGGGTTTGGCAGCGTCTCGATGAAAATAAAAACAAGCAAAACAGAAATATTAACATTCTCTTATTTTTGAAAACGTATCAAGCAAATTAAGCCAGAAATCCAACTGTTTTTTTTCTCGACTGGTTTGCACAAATAACAAACAGTGTATTCTTGGCTCTCAAGTCAAATATATCTTTAGAAAGCAGGGAGGGCAAAACAAAAAAACATGGGCAGAGATAGAGAGACATTATATTAAGTAATTGTATTAGAGAGGCAAATTGGTCATGTTTTTTCAGTGGGTTTTAAAATGGGTGGGTGGGGGTTGATTGTGGGCTGTGACAGACAATTGAGCTCGTCAGTCTCACGTTCTATTGTATTAAAAAAAAAAAGCTGCTTACAATTTTGCATTGTTTGCAAATCTGCTATCTCAATCCAGCAGACCAAAGCCTTATTTTTAAAGAAGAAAAACACTACATACTCATATTGCTTACTCTTTATTTTCTTATGCTTGAACAGTTTCCCTCATTCTGATGGATGAATGCTGGTTAGTTCAGTCTGTAAAACCCTATGAGGATATCTTGTCCTGTCTATCACTATACACCATGATTAGTTTTTAATTACACAGGCCACATTTGCTTATCCAGCTAAAAGGTGAAGAGGTCAAAGTAATTTATAGAACCCTCTGGACATTATTATTCAGACACTCTCCTCCTATACGCAGACCTTTGTCACTTTACCCTGTGCAGTGGATTTTCCTCCTATAAAGGGTCAGGGATAACAGATTGACACTATTCTGGGGTTCTAAGTGGACAGTTACCGCGGAGCCTTGAATTTTAGCACCATGCACATCTCAAACGACTATAAAACACCAGAGAATACGAGATGGTATTGCCTTGGCGGACGGTGATGCACTGAACTGATTTCGGCCGAGCAAATAAAAGTGTCACTGCTGACTTACCGCCTTATTCACCATTGGAGTCTACTGTTGTTGTTTTTACAGACATTTTCAAAGAGTTAGTGTACCTTTTAACATCTTTACGCACCTTTACGCACATGAGCGCATCTGGAAATTAGGGGTGACAGACTGATTCCTGCAGAGTGGCGTTGCCTCCCCTGTTGCTATGTTTATCTGATGATGGAAGGATGCAGGGAGGGGAGAAAAAAAAATAAAGAAAAAGATTTAAGAAAGGGGGACACATTAGACAGACAGATAGAGCCTGGAGGAGCACGTCAGGCGCCTAGAGGGAGGGCCTAGATTTCCCTAGGCAACAAAGTAGTCACCTCAAATAGTGTTTTAATGAGCCCGCCGGGGTGGGATAAAAACAAATTATGACAGTGATGTATTAGTCTGTCGGGGAGTCTACTTTGTGCAGTTATAGTGAACAAAAGGGCCCGGGCATTAATTCACTCAAGTGGCTCTCCTAGATCCATCACTGGAAACCCTATTTGGAGCAAGTGTAAGTAATGATTTACATGATATTAGCTACTGTTCCCCCAGCTGCTGTGATAAACCGGTTGCCACTCAGCGCTAATGAGCCCCCTTTTTTTTCTCCATACTCTTCCAAATGGATTGTGAGCGCCATGGAACAGCCGCACAAAAATGCGATGTGACTAATTGATGCCTTTTACATATGTGTGAGTGCAGCCTACCTTGAAATTACATGTTACTGGTTCTCTCCGCGCGCTGGCGAGTTCATCCACAAGCCCCCTGCAATCACACAGTGCGCGCTCGGGCTGCTGATGCAAACACGTGGTCCACCGGTGCTGCCCGTTAACGGTGGCAGTTTAGTGAACGGGAAATGATACACGACAGGATGCGCACGCGGAAAATCGGTCTCCCTGACGCACGCGCACGCACACACAAATCCATGCGTCCAATCCATCTAACCAGGCGCCCCCCTCCCGGTCTTTTCCATCTGCGCCCGGCACATTTACTCCGTCACGCATATCTTGAGTTCACTTCAACCTGTGACAGCCGGCAGCGGGGTTATTCATTTTCCTGCGCCACGAATTTAAATGGCACAGGGCGTCACACAAATCAAATCAGCGAGTGAAATAAATAACGTTTTCTGTCACCTCTGCGCGTCTACCACAACCACGTTTCGATCTTTCATCCTTACACCCCCAAAGCATTGCGATACCGACTTAAAAAAAAGTTGTTGCTGGCCACTTGATTTGCTAAAAATCTTAAAATAAATAAAACAGTAATAACCGAACATATTGTCTTTTATAAGTAAAGCAATAACTTGTTACTCACCAGTAGATGGGCAGCAGTCTCAGTGAAGATTTACGCAGAAGTGAATCACAGGCTCCTTCAAGGCGACGTGCGTAATTGTCAGTCTTCTCTTGGGGCGTTTTACAAATGTTGTAAAGGAAAACTAGTGATCTCAGTAAGAATACTACTGCACGACTGGTCCATTTAGGCAGCGGTAGTCCGTTCCCTGTCAGCTGGGCTTGACAGCAGTGTGTAGTGTGAGACAGGGAGGCGAGGGAAGGCGGCACGCCATACGCGCATTCTCTCTCCACCCTGGTCCAATCACTCGCTGCTCTCGCGGGTTGCCCCAAAACACAGTAGTCACTGTGTCGTTATTAAACGTTACATTCGTGGCCGGGCACATCATAGATGGGCCACATGAGGACTAGAAAACTAAACCGAAACTTGAAGGAACCTGGACAAAGTTAAGATTGGCAGAAACATAAACAAGACTAAACTAGATATCTACAAATCGGATCTAGTAGTACTAGTACAGTTTTTATTTATTTATTTTTGCTATTCTTACTATTGACCTTAGGCGGAATATACTTAAGTATCTGAAAGACAGATGATGTGAACATTCACTTCAAGATTCAGATTCATATTTATTCCCCAGAGGTAACCTGAACTCACCAGTTCACCTAAACAGTGACAGGAGAAGTCAAGAGCACCTTAAAGAATACAGGAGGACAAGAGGATCATGAAAGGTCATTGATCTGCCACTGTACTTTCTAAAAAGAAACATAAGTGACACAATTCCTACAAAAAACAAAACAAAACAAAAAAAAAGAAACCCAATAATTAACAAACTGTATGCATGACAAATTAAGATCTTGCACAGTTACATTACTTTAAAAAGACTAAAGAATGTTAACTACTTCAAAGACAAATAAACTTGTCAAAATTGGCAAATGGAGAGCATTAAGTGACAAGCGTAAGTGATGTCGTATATTTAAAATGTTCTGGATAAAATGAAATGTATTCAGTTGACTTGACAGTGTGCCGATCAAGGTTATCAAGCCTGTTTACATTTTAGGGTCTCCTCAGGAGAATTTATATTTCATAAGAAGCTATCCAGACTTATTCATAATTCACCATGGTCTGCCTGACTGACTGGGCTGGTGGGCGGGGTTTAGAGGGTGGTCACCCGGACAGGACGAGACCTCTGGGGAGTGGCACCACTAGACTGTGACAAAAACAAAAAGATGATGGGCCTGTTGCCAGGGAAGACTGGCAATACCACTGCAGCCAAGAGGTGGAGAGACATGGCAGAAAACTTCACATGGTACTACTGACAAGTGTAAAACCACAAGTATTAACAATGTGCAAAGAAAAAAATATCAGAGATTAATATGATTACATACTCACATTTTATTTAGAAATATTATGATTGAAACCCCCCAAGAACACTGCAAACAAACCAGAACAAAACAGTGCAGTCCCAAGGCTCTCTAAACAAAACAAATGCAGAAACAAACACAACTCTGCAGCAGTCAACAATGAAGGCTGTAACAATACCTCACAAAACAAACCTTCCACCAAAATACAGTGCTGATTTAAAACTATAGTGTCTAAAGACATTTCAAAAATCAAATCAAGGAAGATGGGGTATATAAATGATAATATACATTAAAACATCACTACCAGTGAATATAAAAGCTCTGAGCAGTGTTGCTTTTCCCAAAGAAACTCACCAAAACTGTGTGAATGAACCCCTCAAACTGATGTAGTACAGTTATACTCGTGTCCTAATTGTCAGTAATGAAGTTAAAATTGTTGTGGTCTTACATGTCCCAGTTGACTGATACTGGGAGATTTGATGGCGTGATTTAGTTTTTAAATACCAGAAACTATCACAAAAAAATTCTCTGGATGTTTAACTGAAGAACTGAGTGGCACAAAAGATAACATCTGGAAAGCAACACTTGTAGGGACTAATACTGGTTTCACTTGGACTACCTTAACAAACTCTGACTACATGTAAAACATTAGTGGCAGAATTTAATGTAATGATCACTGTGCCATCTTGGTGAAATGGTGACATGCTAAAACGTTTCATCATCTGGGGCAATGAACTGAACTGAACATCTTGTACTATTTGCATCAGAGCAGAATTAAGCAGATTACATTGTTACTCTAGATGTAAACAGAGAGCCGTAGAAGACAGTAAAAGAGCCACAACCAAATAACATTTAAAACTCAAAAATAAATTATTAAAATAAACTTATAAATATGAAATGGGTGTACGGTTAAAAGTTCTCTTTGGGATAATTAGATCAGGTGAGCCCATAGCAGTGACACGGTGAAGTGGCTGTCTCTATGATCCGAGTGGATTAAAAGCAGAGAGGCTGTGATGAGGCGTGTTCAGGTGGAAATGGGAATGTTGGACCAGGGAGGAAATGAACACTGAGCATGTGGTTGCTTCCATCTTTCTAGAACATCAGTGTCACATCTCCTCTTTAAATCTGTAGCCTTAAGAGACAAGAATAAAGGAGACAAAATCAACAACCTTGATGACTTACTTGTAATAATACTAGGAATTTGTGTTGTCACAATACTACAATTTTTAAACTCGATTTCGATACAAAGTAATACACTCAATAATCAATACTGATTTCGATTACATGATGATTTTCAACATTTAATAATAGTACTTTCTTTTATATTACCATGTGGCCTTATATCTGTGTAATCCCTCAGTCATCCAGGTAGGTTTTATAGTGGTCCATGGGCGTGTACTAGTTTATGTGGTTTTATAATTGTTCTGATACAGCTCACGGTCATTCAAAGCTACTCAGGAAAGGTACATCTGTGCTGTGAGTAGGGATGGGACGATATACGATAATATCATAATTTGCGATAGAAATGGTCCGCAATAAATCGTTCGTGGCATTTTTCAAAACCGCGATTGATTATAATAGTCTTTACTGCCTCATGTTTCTGGTTTCAATACAACGTTTTGATGCTAGTTTTGGTGTTTGCCCACAAGGGGGCGCTCTGTCACAGCAATGACACTTGTTGCGTCTGTGCCTGTTCTAGTGGCAGAGTCTGGTGCCGAAAAAAAGTTGCGGGTTCGAGGGCAAAAAACGGGCAACATGCACGCGCATTTACGAGACAAACATCCTGCAGTGTTTGACAAACTTGAGCTGAAAATATTCATCGTAAGTGACATAAACTATTGAATGTAGATTGCGTTGTGTGTAGTAGTGCAGCATTTTACAGACACACACACACCATATATATTTACCTACAATCACGTCAATAGCAGAATAAACCACGCTCACCGATTGTGAACAACATCCAATCCATCAAAAAATAAACTCCTCCACAGTCATCTTCACTCTTTGACACGAACCGCTCCGCCTCTAGTTTAACTTGTACAAACATCCACAGTGTCCTCGTACTTCCTTTGTTTTGTCCGTTTCATCATGTTTAGAAGCAAAACAACAGCGCCTAGAATGCGCCGCATTAACACGCTTCGTTTACTCGGTAAAGTCCGTCTGTTTACGGAAAATCTCGGCATGTCACACACATGCTCCGCTGCTCATTGGCTGTAAGGAGAAAACGTCACTAAACGTGTGTGATGTAACTTCCAGTCATCTGTATCACTGATTCGCTGTTTGCGGCTCCAGTAACACACAACCTCCACCTTATTGGACAACACTGGTGTCAATCAGAAGATAACACGTGTGTTTATCACTGAGAAACAAAGGCCGTGTCCCAACTCGTCACATGCTCTGTTCCATGTACTGTTCGAAGTGCAGGTCGACTTAAGGGCACTTTGGTGAATTTTTGGTGAATTGAGACACGGCCAAAGTCGGCGCTGTCTTAAGTTTATTTTGCCTGAAATCGACCAAAGAAATGCAAAAAAGTGACGGAGCAGATTTCACGTGTGGAATACTTTCCTGCAGCAGATTGAACATGGAGGATCTGACTTATTTTGTGGACATAATTTCTTGACTGGATTATATTCTCTGGACCTGTCCGGAACGAATGAGACCAACTTTGTGGAATATGTTGATGTTTGACAGAACCAGAGCCTCAAAGGTGAGTGAAGTCCAAATCCGCATTTTTGGCTTTTCTGTAAAAACGTCTTTCCTGTCAGTACTGTGGTGATTCCAGGTGAAAATTGTTTGCATATATGAAGGAGCTGTAAGGACTTTCATTTGATGTGTAGATTGTTTACGTGGGTGACGCAGAAGTACATGTACATTCATGTTAACAAATTAATAATTTTTGCGATAATATCGTGAATTACGATTTATTTTGGTCACAATAATCGTTAGTCTAAATTTTATATCATCCCATCCCTAGATATGAGTGACTATTTCAGTACTGATACCAGCTCAAATGAATATCTAGTTTCAATACTAGTTTTAGTATTGATTAGTATCTGATTTACAATACTTTTGATAAACTCTACTAGAAATGTCCTGATCCAGATATGAGAGGTGGTCTGCATGGTTGGATCTGATCTGAACTTAAAACATGCTAATTTAACAAAAAAGTGCACTGACTTGTTTACAGTGTCATTTGTGTATTATGTGTAAGCTCTTTGACATTGATCTATCAAAATGTATTAAAACAACAAAACAGATAAGACACATGCCTATATATATAAATACTAGTACAAAATGGCTAACATTGAGGTACATTCTTGGGACATTCTTAATAAATACTCAGGTGTATTGGGCAGTGAAATGGCTTACCTGAGGAGTGTCAGTAGTTTAAAGAACAGTCAGCATGGTCTGAACTCCACAGTCCACAAAGTTCTGCAAAACAAACACATGTCAGCATTTGAATGAAATGCATGTTCTAAGGTTAATAAGACTACTTGTTTCCTTACACATGTTTAACCTAGTAATGTTCACATATAAAATATAATGACACTTTTAATAATAGTTTCGGATTTGGCTGTAGGTCTGCAGAATCCTGCTTTTAAACATATAGAGCATTTCTATCTAAACAACCCCCCCTAGTGGACATCTGGAGCAAAGAACAGAAATTGAGTGAAAAACACCATGAATCATTTAACTGTTCTGTGATATATGCTGGAGAAATAAATCAAAAGTACTATGGGTCTAACAATACATCAATATAGATCAATGGAAATATACACCTTTGTGGCATAACATACATAAAGCAACATAAAGCATTAGTATTTTAATAAATTGTTGCTGACTTGACTATTTTTTTTAAATAAAAACCTTGTCAGTAGTCTTTCTCAGGTATGCAAGACACAAGATATGGAAGTGGTGCACTGGCTAAATCAGGACTTGTATGTGGGCATGTCATTTCCATTTTAAATTTTTCAATCAGCGAATATTGTTTAATATTACAGTATTGTTCAAAATAATAGCAGTACAATGTGACTAACTAGAATAATCCAGGTTTTTAGTATATTTTTTTGCTACATGGCAAACAAGTCACCAGTAGGTGCAGTAGATTCTCAGAAAACAAACAAGACCCAGCATTCATGATATGCACGCTCTTAAGGCTGTGTCATTGGGCAACACCACTAAAGTGGTGTGTTCGAAAAAATAGCAGTGTGGCATCAAATCTGTGAGGTCATCAATTTTGTGAAAAAAAACAGGTGTTAATCAGGTGGCCCCAATTTAAGGATGAAGCCAGCACTTGTTGAACATGCATTTGACAAAAATGGGTCATTCAAGACATTGTTTAGAAGAACGGCGTACTTTGATTAAAAAGTTGATTGGAGAGGGGAAAACCTATAAAGAGGTACAAATAATTATAGGCTGTTCAGCTAAAATGATCTCCAATGCCTTCAAATAGAGAGCAAAACCAGAGAGATGTGGAAGAAAACGAAAGATAAAACATCAAAATGGATTGAAGAGTAATCAGAATGGCAAAGGCTCAGCCAATGATCAGCTCCAAGATGATCAAAGACAGTCTGGAGTTACCTGTAAGACGTCTGTGTGAAGCTAATCTATTTTCAAGAATCCCCCGCAAAGTTCCTCTGTTAAAAAAAGGCATGTGGAGAAGCGGTTACAATTTGCACATCAACTGGCCTAAAGAGAAATGGAGGAACATTTTGTGGACTAATGAGAGTAAAATTGTTCTTTTTGGGTCCAAGGGCCACAGACAGTTTGTGAGACAACCCCCAAACTCTGAATTCAAGCCACAGTACACATTGAAGACAGTGAAGCATAGTGGTGCAACCATTATGATATGGGCACGTTTCACCTACTATGGTGTTGGGCCTATTTAGATAGATAAATACTTTATAGCATACCAGGGATCATGGATCAATTTGCATATGTCACAATATTTGAAGAGGTCATGTTGCCTTATGCAGACGAGGACATGCCCTTGCAATGGGTGTTTCAACAAGACAATGACCCCAAACACACAAGTAAACTAGCAAAGTCTTGGTTCCAAACCAACAAAATTAATGTTATAGAGTGGCCAGCCCAATCCCCGGACCTTAATCCAATCGAGAACTTGTGGGGGTGTGTGAAAAATGCTATTTATGAAGCAAAACCAAGAAATGTAAATGAATTGTGGAATGCTGTTAAAGAATCATGGAGTGGAATAACAGCTGAAAGGTGCCACAAGTTGGTTGACTCCATGCCACACAGATGTGAAGCAGTTATAAAAAAAAAACTATGGTCATACAATTAAATATTAGTTTAGTGATTCACAGGATTGCTAAATCCTACAAACAAAAATGTTTCTACAAAATAATTTTGAGCAGACACTGCTATTTTTTAAACACACCCCTTTCAACTAGTTGCCCAATGGCACAGCCTTAAGAGCGTGCATATCATCAATGTTGGGTCTTGTTTGTTTTCTGAGAATCTACTGTACCAACTTGTTTTCCATGTAGAAATAAAAAAAATATATTGAAAACCTGGATTATTCTGGTTATTCACATTGTACTGCTATTATTTTGAACAATACTGTAATTGTAGACATGTGTATTGAGCAGTATCGTAATAGTATAGCAGCATTTATAACACTAATAAATTATGTAACGTAGTATGTGGACTACACTCCTGATCAAAATTTTTGTTAAAAAATTGCAAGAATTCACATTTAGCAGTTGGATATTACGAAGGTTCTAATTAGTGCTTCAAAAGGCAAAAAGAAGAAATGGGAGTGAGACAAAAATAAAATTTGAGTAAGCAATTTATTGCAAACAACCATTAAACTGAAATAGGCTGTTCATCAGCTGATCAAAAGTTTAAGACCACAGCCTTTAGTCCAAATCTTCAAAATGTGGATTCAGTGTCATTTTCTGTCAGGTATCCACATTGCCTCAACCTCTTGATGGCAAAAAAGCTCTCTCTCGTGGTCGGATTGGTGAGCGAGTGAGAGTTGGATGGCAAGGGCAAGTTGACAAAAATGGACACCAGTTCCAGACAGTGGATGCCCTCCATGAAGCCATCTTCACCACTTGAAGCAATATTCCTATTAGCTTTCCGGAAATACTAGCATCAAGCATGCTGAAACGAATTTTTGAGGTGATTAACAAGAATGGTGCAGCTACTCATTATGGAGTCTTCTTTTTTTTAAAATTTGAATTGTATTTCTATTTTAGGGGGGTTTGGGTTTTTTTGAGATGTGGTCTTAAACTTTTGATCAGCTAATGAACAGCCTGTTTCAGTTTAATGCTTGTTTGCAATAAATTGCTTACTCACATTTTTTTTGTCTCATTCCCATTTCTTCTTTTTGCATTTTGAAGCACTACTTAAAACATTCTTAATATCCAACAGTGCAAAATGTGAACACTTGCATTTTTTTCCAACTGGTTTTAAAACTTTGATCAGAAGTGTATATCCCATGATTTCAACTGAAATTTTGATTCACACTCCTATCAGGGAAGCTGAATCATCACATATTATTGCTGTGAAAATATTCACCTGGCTGACCGGTTGAGTCCTCTGGTCTGGGGCCCAGTGAGATGGAGAATACTGCATTTTTGGGAAAGGTGTGGTCAGAGTCACCAAAGACCAAATCTCTCTACCTGACAGTGAGTATGCTGTACCTGGTATGCATAAGGATTATGTGTGTAGTTCACTGGCATCGGGGGCACCATCACTCCTCCAAAACTTGAGTAGTATGGCTGCGACAAAACAAACAGAACCTAATATGAACACCAATCCAAACTACCAAATTTTCCAGACAATAAGTTGCACTTTTTTCATAGTTTGGATAGGCATGTGACTTATATGTGAAATTATTAAAATATGTAATATTTGAATATGTTATATATGTATAATATATTCACATCTTAGTTACTGTCACACTGACAACTGTGCAAGGGCACTCTAGGCTTGTGTAACACAGCCACACGGAAGCGGCTCTTCATCTACTTCCGGAGTGATGCTTCATTTACTTCCGGAGCAGGGAGAGTTGTTCAGAGGTGACACCGAGGATGAAGAATTCAATGGATTAGTGATTTGGAGTGAGATCAAAAGTAAACTTGTTAGCTTGTTTTTTATGCTTTAGTTATCTACTATTTATGCTTTAGTTATCAACTGTTAATATCTTACGTTAACATACCAGACTGTGTGTGTGTGTGTGTGTGTGTGTGTGTGTGTGTGTGTGTGTAATACCTGTAAGAAAATTTACTTGACTCGTTTTCTTATATACATTTCATATTTTAATTCCCCTTCATTTATAAGACCATAAAAGTGATAATTTTTCATTTGGAACAATATTGCAAATGTTTAGTTTATCATAAGTCTAGTTTAAGGTTGCAAAAACAACTTCCTTTCCGGTTCAGCCTTTTTTTTTACGCTAATGCTAAGTCTGACCCGACAGAAAATATATAAGAAACAATTGAGAAGTAAAATATAAAGTTTTGGGTTCACCGGTTTCTTTACTAGCAGGCCAAAGTGGTATGTGTATTTTCCGTATGTTCATATGCAATTTTGTGTGTATACATAATATGAGCCAGAGCTTATATTATATTTTATGTGTTTGCTAGTGATGAAGAAGTAAGGCCACAGTAAACATCAGTGAAAAGAATTCTCATGTCTCTCGTGTTTGTGGACAAGCCAGCGTAAACATATCAGACACATATTCAGTTTGTTGTCTATGTGTTACGTTAGCGTGCTGTACTGCTATTTAGCCTGTTGTTCTCTATTTTATTGCTATAATTATAACTTGCCTTTAAAGATAAAATGTCTGTTCTTGGTCTCGGATTTTGTAAAATAAATTTCCTCAAAAAATGTGACTTATAGTGCAGGACAACTTATAGGTTTTTTCCTTCATTATTACACATTTTTTTCACTGGTGCGACTCTGGAGCAACATATAGTCCGGAAAAGTAATCACTCATTGATAATGACAAACTCAGATAAGAATTTATAAACTATAATTAAACCAACTATTGTTCTGCCCATACTGTATATTTTGTAATTGTACTTCAACACCTATCTTGATTTACCTATAGCAAGTTCCTAGTTTGTGAATTTTGCTCAATGAAAACAATAAAACCTTTTCTGATTCAGATGATCATTAAAACAGCCTTTCTTAAGATTGGATTATCCTTTCTGCAGAGGGAACAGGGGCCGTATTTATAGTCTGTGTGGCCAATGTGGCTGCAGACAGTAGAAGTCAAAACTAGGAACTACTTATGTCTGCACAGACCGTCTGCATAGTTACAAATTTTCTCAAGACAGCGATGCGGAAAATCAGGTCCATGTTTTTAAAAATGGAAATTAGGCCACGCAGCATGTTAAGCATAAATCAAGCTTAGCAATGAGTTGCATCATATAAAAGAATTGCACATCACAAATGATATATGTTTAGCAATATGATATGGTCCAGTCCTAATCTATAATGTACCTGACTGTATGGGTTGCCTCCACTGATGATGGGTGAAGGGCACCCACCCATGGGTGAGCAGCACGTGCAGTAGAAGTACTGTGTGGGATTCATCCATGGAGCTGGACCAAACAAACGGGGAGGCAGAGACCCTGGGGAGCGAGAGCAGAGCATTAGGACAGTTTTTCTATTGACAACTGCTGACCCATTTGACACAGTACTTACTGGCACTTCTTTCTTTCATGATGGCTGGGCCCCAACTTGAGTTTGCGACCTTTAAAACTGATTGGTTGCTATATTGAGAAAGAAAACACTTTTAATGGTAAGGAATAGAGAGAGTTTTGGACCATATTCACTTACGTCAATGATTGACTGAATGTTGACTTCTTCACTGAAGTACACAAAGCCGTACCTAAGGCACAAGACAATGAAGACCAAAACCACACAGTGCAACCTTCACAGCTCCATGAGGATTTACCCTTTGCAGATCCCTCCACGATATGTGATTATTTTGACTTCTTTAACAGCCCCGAATCGTGCAAAGAAGTCACGCATTTCATTTTCATCTACCTGTAGAAGACAAATGATTTTGTAACATCACTTATTCAATTTGACCATATTCAACTTTGTAAACTGCCCCTGTGGGACTAATCCGTAATTCCTCTTCCCTAATTATGCCATCTGTTTATGAATGACCTATTTTTTGAATTAATACAATGCAGAAATAAACTTTCCTGATGGAATTGGTACAGACCCAAATTTTTAAAACTACGGGCAGAGATAGTTTTTAATCAAAATAG
Organism: Periophthalmus modestus; assembly: GCA_019594935.1. Taxonomy (NCBI): domain Eukaryota; kingdom Metazoa; phylum Chordata; class Actinopteri; order Gobiiformes; family Gobiidae; genus Periophthalmus; species Periophthalmus modestus. Next base: position 16,630,029 of record JAIEZT010001318.1, read on the forward strand.
CTACATGGCATATCATTAAAACAAAGGTGAGAATAAGAAGTTCACAGGGAATTTCCTTGAGAAATGAGAAGAAGTCAGTTAGAAAAACAATCCCTTACCTTCATATCAATTCCACCAACAAACAGGGCATTGGGAGTGAGCTTGCCTTCAGGCAGAATGTATCCATTTGACAACCTAAGGGAGGGGGAGGTCTGGGTGCTGCTTCTGGGCTTGTTGATATCCTTAGAGAGGGAATTGAAAGACAGAATTAGACAATTTTGTATACATCATCTGTCTCTAGAACTTAAAATGCACACATATTTGGTACAGCATGAGTGATATTCAGGTTTCAACAAACAATTATGTTTGCTTTTCTATTTGTTAATAAGCCTATTAATGAGTGAGCAAGTTTGCGTCTTATAATAGAAACACTCAAATGTGAATTCTTCTTGGAGTCTGTAGCAGTGCATTGGTTAATTTGGCTGATTGATCAATTTAAACATTAACGCCAAGTCATAATGTCCAGCCTGTAGTCTCTATCGTCTAGCCCCAGATTAGCCAATAGCTAATGGTCATGATAATTAGAGGTCGACTGAAATTTAATTCACATATCATTGCTAAGAACCTATGTTACAAAATGGCTCAGCGGTACCCCTCGGAAAATGAAAATGCATTATCAGATGGAAGGGGGCAGAACCTCATGATGGACACATAAAACTAAGCAGGTAAATAGTGCATCGCGAGATCTCGTCAAAAAGTATATTATGGCCCTAAAACCACACAGGACATCAGCCATATTATCGGTAATTGCAACTGGGAACGTCCAAAATCTAGTACTCATACTTCAACAAAGTTAGCCTAGGGTTTAGATTTGACGAACTCCAAGCACAGGCAACATCATCAGAACATATCTGGAATCAAAAGATGTTAAAAAGAATTTGCGCAAGTCTCAGGGTGTGGGCGTAACCACCTCTTAACGAAGCAGCCATTTTGAAAGCATTTGAATTCCTGTAACTTTTGCAAACATCGTTGGATTCAGACAACCCAATGTCGCGTTTCTGTATTTGGATGATCTGGACATACTGATGTATGAATTAAACTTGTATCTTTTAAAATGGGCCTCCAGCGCCCCCTGCAAACTCATAATGGAACGGAAAAATGCAGTTTGTTGTAAACTAATGAAATTTGTTACACAAACCCTTAATTTAATTCTGATCAAAAACACCAATAAAGATCTCATTTTATCTACAGCCATATTCACACAACACCTTAAATTTATGAACAAAGTCAATTGGAGATCCAAAAAAATGTTTTTGACATAATCCAATGAAATTTGGTAGGCACATTCTTTTCATGACCCTAGCCCAAAAGTCCATGGGGATAACACCCTATCTCTGATGTGAAGGTGGCCATTTTGAATCAAAATATGCAGATGTCAAAAATCCAGCCTTTATACTTTACCAAACTTGACATAGGGTATTTATTCAATGGACACCAAACCACATCAAGACATATCTGGGATCAAAAGTCTCAAGTAGGGATGCACAACAATATTAGTGCTCGATTATTATTGGCCAATAATAGCAATTATAACATCACACTGATAATTCTATTATTAAATTCTATGATAAAATTACAGAGTTTATGAGCAGGCTACAACTCTATAGTGTTACTTGATATTTGTAAATGTCACATTTTTAACGCTTTATATGTATTACACAGTCTGCTTTAATCAAATTTAGGCCTATAAAATAAAACAAACAAATAAAAAAATTAAGTTTTACATTTCAAAAATCTGGTTCATTTAAAATGTATTATCGGTTTTACTTTATTAATGACACACATATTCAAATTATTGATTATCAGTATTGGTTGGGGATAGGTAAAAAAAAATCTGTTAAAACTATGGAATTTTAAGTTCAGAAGAATTTGTGTGGAAGAAAAAAGATACATTTTCCCTATTTTCTTGCATTGGAAAATGCACTGGAGATACAAGAAAGGCTCCTTACTGAAATTACAGGAACTACCGTTTTAAAAGTAATCTGCTCTTCATTTGAGTGTCCCTCATGGAGAATAAAAACGCAAAAGAGAGAGAAGACATTTAGCTTTTATACTGAGTTTAAGCCTTTTCTATTTAAAGTCGAAATTAAAACATATTTACGCCAAAAGGAGCTTACCATTTACTGCACTTCAACTTTATTTTTTAATAATTATTCATCTTTTTTTGTTTTGACAGTTTTCTATAGTTTGCAGAACATTTTTAGTGGAGAAGAATTTTTTTGTTGTTGATAAAGTGGATAGAGGGTTTAGGGTGGACAGTGTGGGAAGCCCTCCTTCCCGCTGAAGCGCGCCCTTCTGCGGGTACAAGGGCTGTGAGTTTTAATGTTTGAAGGTAGTAACACAAACCTTCCTGGCAAATATTTAAACTTCCGCCACAAAAGACAGTATAAAAAGTGTTCCTTGAGTTTCACTACTTTGTTCAATGCATTTTCCACACAAATTAGCCAGTGCGCCCTGTGTGCACTTCGCGCATGTTAGTAGATACGCATGTTAGCACTGCAGCTTAGCACGTAGCTTACTTGGAGCACAAACTACCTCCTTCGTTGGTAATTGCCATATTGCATGTTGTTAAACTGTTGTAATTTTCTCACATGTGAACACGTTTACTTGTATAACATGATTCGCATTGCGTACGGGTAAATGCAAAAGTAAAAGTACTTACCATGACTAAAACAATAAAAAGAACATGAACTAGAACAGAACAGGGCGCAGATTGCCGCGTTTCGCGCGAGAGCCAACAACAACTACGTCACACAACAAGACCACACCCAGCGCGTGCACGCCCAACAAAACAGGAACAAAACAAACTTAAACTTTTGAAAATATTATGAAACTAAACATGTTCTCCTAAATTAATTAATTTATGCATCTATGTATGCATGTATGTATGTATGTATGTATGTGTGTATTTACATTAACTTTAAAGCGCCAGCAGACAGTGGCGTGGACTTCTGTTTTCCAGGTAAACTACACCACATGTCACTGCCAGCAGAGGGCGCCAAAGGAGCACATTGGACTATCTTAGATCGCTCTAAATACTGATAAAAAACAAATTATAAAGGCTAAGTAAACAAGAAAAAGTTTCAAATCAATATAGGAAAATTTAAGATTTTTTTTTCCTATTTACCTCACATTGTTTTAGTTTTTACCTTATTTAATCAAACTTAATTATATTCAAGGGCAATATATATCCATGCCCCCATTTTCTTCTAAATTATTTTGGTGCATTATGGCTATTGTAACATGTGTATTCTTAAAATAAATTAGCCACCTTAGCCACAGAGGACACATGCCAGAGTCGTGAGTGATGACCTCAAGGGTGTTGTGCAAACTATGAAATTACTATTAACTAGTCACCTGGCAAATCCACACTATATACCTCTGTATTTTTAAACAGGATATCGGTCTCTGCCTGGGCACCACTCCCTCGTCGTGCCTCGAGCCAGACAGTAGGCTGCTGTGCAGTCAGGTTTGTTTATTTCAGTGATGCCTGAAACAAAGTTGCTCATTGGTCACCCATCATTTTGAACACAAGGAAAATTCTCCCACCTCAAAGTTTAGTGTGTTGCTCATTGAAACCCACCAAGACACAGTAAGAAACATGCAAACTCCACACATAAAGGCCCTATGCGCTACAATATACAATAGTGACCTCTTAATCAGGAAAACCAGGTGATGTATTATTAGTTTGTAACTTTTCTATATATTTCACATGAACTAGTCCACTGGACAAAGTGCATTGAACACAAAGGACAAAAACTGTGAAGCTTATTTTTGGTAACTTTATTTTATTCATTCTCTCAATTGGCATTTGATAAGAATCACAAAAACATGTGTGCTTCAAGAAGTTTATTTGAAAGATTAATTTGTTTGTTCTTTTTGCTTGGTTAGTGAATCATCTGTACATATTCTTTTGAATACATTTGATATTTATTTAATTTTAATGTATTAATTTAATATTTATTTAATTTTAATGTATTAATTTAATATTTAATTGATTGTAATGTATTCATTTGATATTTATTTAATTTTAATGTAATAATTTGATATCTATTTAATTTGAATGTATTAATTTGATATTTTTTTTATTTTAATGTATTAATTTGATATTTATGTAATTTTAATGTAATAATTTGATATTTAATTTTAATGCATTAATTTAATATTAATTTAATTTTAATGTATTAATTACATTTTTAATTTTAATGTATTGATTTGATATTTATTTAATTTTAATGTATTAATTTGATATTTATTTAATTTTAATGTAATAAGTATATAATTATGTAATTTTAATGTATTATTTGATATTTATTTAATTTTAATGTATTAATTTGATTTCTTATCTTATTTTAATTTATTAATTTTATATTTATTTTTATTTTATTTTATGAAACTTAATTACATTTTTTCGGTATCTAATGGTTCAATCAGTTGGTTAAAAAATATGTATAGTTTAAGGGGGGGGGGGCATCCATCACTCTCCATCTCTGCATGGGGGAGCTTGGTCTGGTCTGCTGCAGGAGGAACCCTCATCACCACCAGCTCTGTGGGAACAAACACAAGAAGAGGGGGAGCAGGAAACGAAATATCTGATCCCTAACTTTTTTAACAACATGTTTTTTTTGTTTGTTTAACACTAAAGCACAAGAACCACACTATTTACATGCTATTTACAACAGAAATAACAGAATGATAACTAATACATACAGCACTATAGTAAACTTAACATCTGTCATATTTTTGCAGATTTTTTAAATTTTTTTGTTGTTTTTTTTTTTGTTTCACACTAAAACACCACACCACACAAGAACCACACTATTTACAACAACAACAACAAACAATAAAACTATTTACAGAATAATGACTAATACATATCTGCCTGTATGTATTTTAGGGACATATTAGGCCCATTTTCAGAAGAGTCACGGATGGTGTAGTGACCTGTTTTGTAGGCGGCTTACATGGTTTTGCCAGACAGTAGGGGAAGCGTACGCCCCCTACTGTATCCCACAGCATCTTCTTTGTCTGTCGGCTGTTTGTTTCACAAACGTTGGTAAATAATTCACAAATTACGCCATCCACAAATTCAGATCACAAACATAAAAAAATGCTTTTACACATATATACATACGCAAATTAAATTTTATATACATAAATCCATAAATGCAAGTCAGGCATTGCAAAAAAAAGTCTGAAGCGTACACCCCCTACTGTCTGGCGTTTTATCCTGTGTGTGATAAGAAGTAGACTCCCTTGTCACAATTTATGCTCCTTGGACCTGCTCATTCTTTTATTTCCAAGCAGAAACAGCCAAATCATGGGTTTCAAGCTATGGCAACCGCCCTGTGTGGTCATACCAATTAACCAATTCAAAGCAAATATTATATCTTTGTGAGGACTCGGTGAGAACCAAAGTCCTTCAAATCAGGAAGGAATTGTTTGTCTAAAACACTTGAATAAACAAACAAAAATGCAGTGGGATGCAGTCCTGGAGAAGGCATCAGGCAGTAGGGGGCATATGCTTCCCCTACGGTCTGACAAAACCACGTAAGCCGCCAACAAAATTTGTCTTTACACCATCACGTGACCCTTCTGAGGAAGGCTACAGAAAGTAGCTGAAACATGTAAAGCAGCTAAACACAGCCCTGTCTGACACAACACCTACTATTGTACGAATATCAATTTTTTTTTATGTATTTATTTTTTTCCACACCTATGTACAATACGATACATATTTATTTACATATTTATGTCATAGTTAGTTGGGATCTGTGGAATCCCAGGTCAAAAATGATAGAATATGGGAGATGAATGGTCTGAAGATCCCTGCAACAGCAGCAAAGAGCGTAGCAAGAGAAGCAGAGAGGGCCTTAGCAGGAGGAGTAACACGGTGCTTAGCAAAAGGAACAGGGTAGACCTTACGAATAGGACGAAGAGGAAGGGGCTTAGCAAGAGGAGCAGGGAGGGGCTCAGCAAGAAGAGCAGGGAGGAGCTCAGCAAGAGGAGCAGGGCGGGGCCTAGTAGGAGGAGCAGGGTGGGGCTTAGGAGGAGGAGTAGGAAAGGGCTCAGCAGGAGAAGCAAAGAGGGACACAGCAGGAGGAGCAGAGGGGGGCTTTCGCGGCCTAGCGAGGGATGCAAAGAGGGGCATAGGAAGAGGATCCAAGAAAGGCTTAATAGGAGGAGGAGGAGGAGGAGGAGTGAGGAACTCAACAAGAGGAGCAAAGAGAGAATTTACAGGAGGAGGAATGGGCTTAGGAAGAGGAGCAGAGAGGTGCTTTGGCCGGAGCCTAGCCGGAAAAGCAGGTGGGAGCCTTGGCCGCCAACGAGGGGAAGAGGGGGGCAAAGCAGGAGGAGCAGGGTCGGAGAGAGAATGAGAAGTAAGGAAAGGCATAGCAGGAGCAGCAGAGAGGGGCATAGGAGGAGCAGCAGAGGTGGGGATAGGAGGAGTAGCAGGGAGGGCCGTAGCAGGAGCAGCAGAGGTGGGCAGAGCAGGAGCAGCAGGGAGGGGCTTAGCAGGTGGAGCAGAGAGGACCTTAGCAGGAGGAGATACGCAGGGCTTAGAAGGAGGAGCAGGCTTAGCACCAGCAGCAGAGGTGGGCACAGCAGGAGCAGCAGGGAGGAGCATAGCAGAAGTAGCAGGGAGGAGCATAGCAGAAGTAGCAGGGAGGGGCATAGCAGGAGTAGCAGGGAGGGGCATAGCAGGAGCAGCAGGGAGGGGCATAGCAGGTGGAGTAGAGAGGACCTTAGCAGGAGGAGCAACGCGGGGCTTAGCAAGAAGAGAAGTGCGGGGCTTAGGAGGAAGAGCAGGGCAGAGTAGAGGAACATGGCGGGGCTTAGCACGAGCAGCAGAGGTGGGCACAGGAGGAGCAGTAGGGAGGAGCATAGCAGGAGCAGCAGGGAGGGGCATAGCAGGAGCAGAAGAGAGGGGCATAGCAGGAGGAGCAGGGAGGGGGATAGTAGGAGCAGAGAGGGGAATAGCAGGAGGAGTAGGGAGGGGCATAGCAGGAGGAGGAGGGAGGGGCATAGCAGGAGGAGCAGGGAGGGACATAGCAGGAGCAGCAGGGAGGGGCATAGCAGGAGGAGCAGGGAGCGACACAGAAGGAGCAAAGAGGGGCATAGAAGGAGGAGCAGGGAGGGGCATAGCAGGAGAAGCAGGGAGTGGCATAGCAGGAGCAGCAGGGAGGGGCATAGCAGGAGGAGCAGGGAGGGGCATAGCAGGAGCAGCAGAGAGGGGCATAGCAGGAGGAGCAGGGAGGGGCATAGCTGAAGCAGCAGGGAGGGGCATAGCAGGAGCAGCAGAGAGGGGCATAGCAGGAGGAGCAGGGCGGGGCATAGCAGGAGCAGCAGAGAAGGGCATAGCAGGAGCAGCAGGGAGGGGCATAGCAGGAGGAGCAGGGAGGGGCATAGCAGGAGGAGCAGGAGGGGCATAGCAAGAGGAGCAAAGAGGGGCTTAGGTGGAGGAGCAGGGCGGGGTATAGCAGGAGCAGCAGAGAAGGGCATAGCAGGAGCAGCAGGGAGGGGCATAGCAGGAGGAGCAGGGAGGGGCATAGCAGGAGGAGCAGGGAGGGACATAGCAGGAGCAGCAGGGAGGGGCATAGCAGGAGGAGCAGGGAGGGGCATAGCAGGAGCAGCAGGGAGGGGCATAGCAGAAGCAGCAGAGAGGGGCATAGCAGGAGCAGCAGGGAGGGGCATAGCAGGAGGAGCAGGGAGAGACACAGAAGGAGGAAAGAGGGGCATAGCAGAAGGAGCAGGGAGGGGCATAGCAGGAGAAGCAGGGGAGTGGCATAGCAGGAGCAGCAGAGAGGGGCATAGCAGGAGGAGCAGGGAGGGGCATAGCAGGAGCAGCAGAGAGGGGCATAGCAGGAGGAGCAGGGAGGGGCATAGCAGAAGCAGCAGGGAGGGGCATAGCAGGAGCAGCAGAGAGGGGCATAGCAGGAGGAGCAGGGCGGGGCATAGCAGAAGCAGCAGAGAAGGGCATAGCAGGAGGAGCAGGGAGGGGCATAGCAGGAGGAGCAGGGAGGGGCATAGCAAGAGGAGCAAAGAGGGGCTTAGCAGGAGGAGCAGGGCGGGGCATAGCAGGAGCAGCAGAGAAGGGCATAGCAGGAGCAGCAGGGAGGGGCATAGCAGGAGAAGCACGGAGGGGCATAGCAGGAGGAGCAGGGAGGGGCATAGCAGGGGCAGTAGAGAGGGGCACAGCAGAGAGAAGCACGGAGGGGCATAGCAGGAGCAGCAGGGAGGGCGTAGCAGGAGCAGGAGGGAGGGGCATAGCAGGAGGAGCAGGGAGGGGGCATAGCAGGAGGAGCAGGGAGGGGCATAGCAGGAGCAGCAGGGAGGGGCATAGCAGGAGCAGCAGGGAGGGGCATAGCAGGAGGAGCAGGGAGGGGCATAGCAGGAGCAGCAGAGAGGGGCATAGCAAGAGGAGCAAAGAGGGGCATAGCAGGAGGAGCAGGGAGGGGCATAGTAGGAGCAGCAGGGAGGGGCATAGCAGGAGGAGCAGGGAGAGACATAGAAGGTGCAAAGAGGGGCGTAGCAGGAGGAGCAGAGAGGGGCATAGCAGGAGCAGCAGGGAGGGGGCATAGCAAGAGAAGCAGAGAGGGTCACAGTAGGAGGAGTAGGGAGGGGCATAGCAGGAGCAGCAGAGAGGGGCATAGCAGGAGGAGCAGGGAGGGGCATAGCAGGAGCAGCAGGGAAGGGCATAGCAAGAGGAGCAGGGAGGGGCATAGCAGGAGCAGCAGGGAGGGGCATAGCAGGAGCAGCAGGGAGAGACATAGCAGGAGAAGGCAGGGGCATAGCAGGAGCAGTGAGAGAATGAAGGAGTGTGTGTGTTTGCATGAGTGTGTAAGTGGGTGTGAGTGTGAGTGAGCGTGTGTGTGTAAATGTAGGTGTGTGTCTGTACATGAGTGTGTGAGGACTTAGCTCCAGATGTGAGGACGTGTGCAGGAGTCTGGACGTCCGGAGCAGAGCTGGGCTTTGGCTCACACGGATCTGTGGAGAGAAACATTCGTGTCAGACACCGGTGCTGCAAACAGGGCTCACATACAAGAATACATCAAACCCAGAGAGGACAACAAAAGGGGTCTAAATGACAAAACTGTAGAGACCAAAACACTTCTCACGTTTATGCCAAAAGCTGAACACACATGGCAAAACAGCTATTGTTGACCAGTGAAGTTCATTACTATTACAACGTTTTAAAGCCAGCACTTTAAAGCAGCTCTTTGCATACATGTTATATTAGAAGATACTGTTTGTTGTATTAATAACCCCAAATGCATATGAATGTTTTGAAATAACACACTGGTAGCTGGTCTTACCCTGTTTTTTTGTTTTTATACTTGGTCTCTCAATGTCTAACAGTGTCTGCAGTACTAGATCAACAGTGATTTTGATCAACAATTTATCATGTTTTAAGGTCAACTATATTTGTAAAGCGAAGACATGTTACAATGCTTTTCTGCATAGACGCACCCAATTAGTGAGTACATCTCTATTTCAACACACACATTCATCTGACACACTGTGTGCACCTCAAGAGTGTCCTGTACAACACTTTATTCTCAGCCACTGAAAGGCCACAAGGCAAAAAGCAGTAGTTGAAAACATATGGTACTCTAAGGTCAAGTCCAGAAGGCTAATAGTTGTTGTTGAGATTTCAAAATCTGGTATTTTCAAATGACAGACCACAAAAATGAGCAACATGAAATCATATCTGAAGGAGTAGTGCAAGAAACACATATGTTCAAATAATGTAGTATTGTCAACAAAAGCTTGTAATCTTACTCACAGTGAGAAGAGAAAGTAGCCAAAACTTTTACTCAAGTAAGAGTACTGTTACTTCAATAATAAGCTATTACTCAAGTAAAGGTATGCTGCTAGAAAAGTTCTGTGAAATAACTACAATTTATTTAAAATTTACTAGAGTAAATACAGTAGTCTGCTGTATTTGAGCACAGAGGAAATCATAAACGCACAAGGGCGCACATTTATTTGAATAAACTCACTGTAAACACGATCTGCGTTTTGGTAAAATGTCATTTTGATATATTTAGGCCCGAGCCCCCTACAGGGCGTAGGGCCTATTGCTTCCGCAACGATGAGTGCCTGGGCGAAGCCCAGGCACTCATCGTTGCTAACTGTCTTGCCGAACTTGTGCGCGAACTTGTGACTCCACTATCCCAGCAACCCATGCCGTAGGCATGGGCCATACTTGTTATTGCTAAAATGAATGGAAGTCAATGGGAGGTCAGTGGCGGGCCCCGACGTCATGGCGAATGACGGGTGCGTCAGCGCCCGTCATTCGCCAATGACCCCACGGTGACGTGGGGAAGGTCCAGAGCTTTCGAAAAACGTATAATTTGTCATTCTAATGTTATCGGATATATTGTTTTTTTGCTAAAAATATTATTATTTTTATTATATTTTTTAGGCCCGAGCCCCTACAGGGCGTAGGGCCTATTGCTTCCGCAACGATGAGTGCCTGGGCGAAGCCCAGGCACTCATCGTTGCTAACTGTCTTGCCGAACTTGTGCGCGCAGCGCACAAGTTCGGCTGAGGTCGCGACCTTGCCCTGATTCCACTATCCCAGCAACCCATGCCGTAGGCATGGGCCATCTTTATTACTGCTAAAATGAATGGAAGTCAATGGGAGGTCAGTGGCGGACCCCGACGTCATGGCGAATGACGGGCGCGTCAGCGCCCGTCATTCGCCATTGACCCCACGGTGACGTGGGGAAGGTCCAGAGCTTTCGAAAAACGTATAATTTGTCATTCTAATGTTTTCGGATATATTGTTTTTGCTAAAAAATATTATTTTTTTTATTATTTTTTTTTTTTTTTCTCTTTCATCTGCTCTTTGAGCAGGAATTTCACCACCCCCTGAACATATTTGAAAACTCACCAAAATTTGCCCAAAATTCAGAAGTGGCGAAAAATTTATTTTTTTATATGGTGCATCATTGGGCATAAAAAAATGGCGCGACAGCGCCACCTACAAAAATCAAAATACATTGCGTCAATGGGAGACACCCCGACATCAACTTTGACGTAGAGCCACCAAATTCGGTACACACATTCTTCAAGTGATGCCAAACAAAAATATTATTATGGCCACGCCCCCTGACAAACCGGAAGTCGGCCATCTTGGATTGAAAATTCCGAAATGCCGAGTCAGCATTTTCGTTGACGTCGCATTTTCGTCAACTCCTCTGAAGGCGCTTCACCTGCAGGGCTGAAAATCACTGGACATCATCTAGACAAGTGGGGCATCAAAAGTTATCCAATTTACGTCGATACGTATAACGGTTTCCGTGCGGCGAAGCCGCAAAAGTCCATTGGAATTTTTGCAATTTTCAAATTTGAAAATTTGCTCCCGTTTGCGCATACAAAGTCCGATTGGGCTCAAATTCGAATCAGTTGTAAAACTTTCTGGCCTAGACCTACTAATTATTAAAGAAAACAATTTGGTGCAATAGCGCCCCCTACAGAATAACACATAAATTTGCATGGAGGGCCCAAAATTTAGTTTTCCCAAATGTTACGAAATTTCACACAAAATTCCAGTGAGTCATCCCAATCAATAAAGTCAATCAGACCCATGGCGTTTTTTGTACCGTGTTGCCATGACGATGCACCAAAGTGCCCATGTTATCCCAATGGGAACGGTCCGAAAATTCCCTATTCATGAGAAAAACATTAGTTTCATGGAATTAAGTGAAATTTGGCAGAATGACTCATATCATCCCGATCAAAAAAGTCAATCACACCCATGTCATATTTTTCACTCTGTTGCCATGGTGACGCGCGAAATACCCCATGTTATCCTAATGGGAAAATGTACAAATTTTGGGACATTTCAAAGTCTTATAACGGCTTCAGACCTTCAATGAAGAATGTGAGATTTGGCACGTTGATTCTTTACATCTTCCCCATCAAAAAAGGGTCCAAGTTTGTATTTTGCACGGTGTTGCCATGGCGATGCCTGGAAACCCCATTTTGGTGCATTTTGTGCATCAGTGCTCCCAATGTCTTTTGACTCTGTTTGGTCACAAGTGCGGCCCAAAGCCACAATAAAACAGAGGCAAGTGGCGGATCAGCGCCACCTACAGGGAGTGCCCGGTCGGCCGAGTGCGAAGCGCGGCCCGCGAGGGCCGTTCGATGCCGCTTGCGGCTTTAATTATTATTATTTTTTTTTCTTCCTCATCTGCTCTTTGAGCAGGAATTTCACCCCCTGAACATATTTCAAAACTAACCAAATTTTGCCCAAAATTCAGAAGTGGCGAAAAATTAATTTTTTTATATGTTGCATCATTGGGCATAAAAAAATGGCGCGACAGCGCCACCTACAAAAGTCAAAATACATTGCGTCAATGGGAGACACCCCGACGTCAACTTTGTCGTAGACCCACCAAATTCGGTACACACATTCATCGAGTGATGCCAAACAAAAAATATTATTATGGCCACGCCCTCTGACAAACCGGAAGTCGGCCATCTTGGATTGAAAATTCCGAAATGCCGAGTCAGCATTTTCGTTGACGTCGCATTTTCGTCAACTCCTCTGAAGGCGCTTCACCTGCAGGGCTGAAAATCACTGGACATCATCTAGACAAGTGGGGCATCAAAAGTTATCCAATTTACATTGATACGTATAACGGTTTCCGTGCGGCGAAGCCGCAAAATTCCATCGGAATTTTTGCAATTTTTTTTAAATGTCAAAATTTGCTCCCGTTTGCGCATAAAAAGTCCGATTGAGCTCAAATTCGAATCAGTTGTAAAACTTTCTGGCCTAGACCTGCTAATTATGAAACAAAACAATTTGGTGCAATAGCGCCCCCTACAGAACAACAAATACATTTGCATGGAGAGCCCAAAAATTTTGTTTTCCCAAATGTTACGAAATTTCACACAAAATTACATTCCGTCATCCCAATCAATAAAGTCAATCAGACCCATGACGTTTTTTGTACCGTGTTGCCATGACGATGCGCCAAAGTGCCCATGTTATCCTAATGGGAATGCTGCGAAAATTCCCCATTCATGAGAAAAACATTAGTTTCATGGAATTAAGTGAAATTTGGCAGAATGACTCTTCATGTCATCCTGAGCAAAAAAGTCAATCACACCCATGTCATATTTTTCACTCTGTTGCCATGGCGATGCGCGAAAAAAACCCCATGTTATCCTAATGGGAAAATTTACACATTTTCGGACATTTCAAAGTCTTCTAACGACTTATTACCTTTAAGGAAGACCGTGAAATTTGCCACAGTGATTCTTTACATCATCCCCATCAAAAAAGTCCCGAGGTGCCAAGTTTGTATTTTGCATGGTGTTGCCATGGCGATGCCTGGAAAAACCCATGTTGGTGCATTTTGTGCATCAGAGCTCCCAGTGTCTTTTGACTTTATTTGGTGACACATGCAGCTTAAAGCCACAATAAAACAGAGGCAACTAATGGCTCAGCGCCACCTACAGGGAGTGCCGGTCGGCCGAGTGCGAAGCGCGGCCCGCGAGGGCCGTTCGATGCCGCTTGCGGCTTTATTTTTAGGCCCGAGCCCCCTACAGGGCGTAGGGCCTATTGCTTCCGCAACGATGAGTGCCTGGGCGAAGCCCAGGCACTCATCGTTGCTAACTGTCTTGCCGAACTTGTGCGCGCAGCGCACAAGTTCGGCTGAGGTCGCGACGACCTTGCCCTGATTCCACTATCCCAGCAACCCATGCCGTAGGCATGGGCCATCTTTATTACTGCTAAAATGAATGGAAGTCAATGGGAGGTCAGTGGGCGACTCCCGACGTCATGGCGAATGACGGGCGCGTCAGCGCCCGTCATTCGCCATTGACCCCACGGTGACGTGGGGAACGTCCAGAGCTTTCAAAAAAACGTATAATTTGTCATTCTAATGTTTTCGGATATATTTTTTTTGCTAAAAATATTATTAGGCCCGAGCCCCTACAGGGCGTAGGGCCTATTGCTTCCGCAACGATGAGTGCCTGGGCGAAGCCCAGGCACTCATCGTTGCTAACTGTCTTGCCGAACTTGTGCGCGCAGCGCACAAGTTCGGCTGAGGTCGCGACCTTGCTCTGACTCCACTATCCCAGCAACCCATGCCGTAGGCATGGGCCATATTTGTTACTGCTAAAATGAATGGAAATGAATGGGAGTCAATGGGGGACCCCGACGTCATGGCGAATGACGGGCGCGTCAGCGCCCGTCATTCGCCATTGACCCCACGGTGACGTGGGGAATGTCGAGAGCTTTCAAAAAACGTATAATATGTCATTCTAATATTTTCGGATATATTGTTTTTGCTAAAAATATTATTATTTTTTATTAGGCCCGAGCCCCTACAGGGCGTAGGGCCTATTGCTTCCGCAACGATGAGTGCCTGGGCGAAGCCCAGGCACTCATCGTTGCTAACTGTCTTGCCGAACTTGTGCGCGCAGCGCACAAGTTCGGCTGAGGTCGCGACCTTGCCCTGATTCCACTATCCCAGCAACCCATGCCGTAGGCATGGGCCATCTTTATTACTGCTAAAATGAATGGAAGTCAATGGGAGGTCAGTGGCGGACCCCGACGTCATGGCGAATGACGGGCGCGTCAGCGCCCGTCATTCGCCATTGACCCCACGGTGACGTGGGGAAGGTCCAGAGCTTTCGAAAAACGTATAATTTGTCATTCTAATGTTTTCGGATATATTGTTTTTGCTAAAAATATTATTATTTTTATTATTTTTTTTTTTTTTTCTTCTTTCATCTGCTCTTTGAGCAGGAATTTCACCCCCTGAACATATTTGAAAACTCACCAAAATTTGCCCAAAATTCAGAAGTGGCGAAAAATTTATTTTTTTTTATATGGTGCATCATTGGGCAAAAAAAATGGCGCGACAGCGCCACCTACAAAAATCAAAATACATTGCGTCAATGGGAGACACCCCGACATCAACTTTGACGTAGAGCCACCAAATTCGGTACACACATTCTTCAAGTGATGCCAAACAAAAAATATTATTATGGCCACGCCCCCTGACAAACCGGAAGTCGGCCATCTTGGATTGAAAATTCCGAAATGCCGAGTCAGCATTTTCGTTGACGTCGCATTTTCGTCAACTCCTCTGAAGGCGCTTCACCTGCAGGGCTGAAAATCACTGGACATCATCTAGACAAGTGGGGCATCAAAAGTTATCCAATTTACGTCGATACGTATAACGGTTTCCGTGCGGCGAAGCCGCAAAAGTCCATTGGAATTTTTGCAATTTTCAAATTGAAAATTTGCTCCCGTTTGCGCATACAAAGTCCGATTGGGCTCAAATTCGAATCAGTTTGTAAAACTTTCTGGCCTAGACCTACTAATTATTAAAGAAAACAATTTGGTGCAATAGCGCCCCCTACAGAATAACACATAAATTTGCATGGAGGGCCCAAAATTTAGTTTTTCCCAAATGTTACGAAATTTCACACAAAATTCCAGTGAGTCATCCCAATCAATAAAGTCAATCAGACCCATGGCGTTTTTTGTACCGTGTTGCCATGACGATGCACCAAAAGTGCCCATGTTATCCCAATGGGAACGGTCCGAAAATTCCCTATTCATGAGAAAAACATTAGTTTTTCATGGAATTAGTGAAATTTGGCAGAATGACTCATATCATCCCGATCAAAAAAGTCAATCACACCCATGTCATATTTTTCACTCTGTTGCCATGGTGACGCGCGAAATACCCCATGTTATCCTAATGGGAAAATGTACAAATTTTGGGACATTTCAAAGTCTTATAACGGCTTCAGACCTTCAATGAAGAATGTGAGATTTGGCACGTTGATTCTTTACATCTTCCCCATCAAAAAAAGGGTCCAAGTTTGTATTTTGCACGGTGTTGCCATGGCGATGCCTGGAAAAACCCCATTTTGGTGCATTTTGTGCATCAGTGCTCCCAATGTCTTTTGACTCTGTTTGGTCACAAGTGCGGCCCAAAGCCACAATAAAAAACAGAGGCAAGTGGCGGATCAGCGCCACCTACAGGGAGTGCCCGGTCGGCCGAGTGCGAAGCGCGGCCCGCGAGGGCCGTTCGATGCCGCTTGCGGCTTTAATTTTTATTCTTCTGCTCTTTGAACAGGAATTTGACCCCCTGAACATATTCGAAAACTCACCAAAATTTGCCCAAAATTCAGGTCTGCTGAAAAATTTATTTTTTTATATGGTGCATCATTGGGCTTTAAAAAATGGCGCGACAGCGCCACCTACAAAAGTCAAAATACATTGCGTCAATGGGAGACACCCCGACATCAACTTTGTCGTAGAGCCACCAAATTCGGTACACACATTCTTCAAGTGATGCCAAACAAAAAATATTATTATGGCCACGCCCCCTGAATAACCGGAAGTCGGCCATCTTGGATTGAAAATTCCGAAATGCCGAGTCAGCATTTTCGTTGACGTCGCATTTTCGTCAACTCCTCTGAAGGCGCTTCACCTGCAGGGCTGAAAATCACTGGACATCATCTAGACAAGTGGGGCATCAAAAGTTATCCAATTTACGTTGATACGTATAACGGTTTCCGTGCGGCGAAGCCGCAAATGTGCATAAGAATTTTTGCAATTTTCAAATGTCAAAATTTGCTCCCGTTTGCGCATAAAAAGTCCGATTGAGCTCAAATTCGAATCAGTTGTAAAACTTTCTGGCCTAGACCTACTAATTGTAAAAGAAAACAATTTGGTGCAATAGCGCCCCCTACAGAATAACAAATAAATTTGAATGGAGGGCCCAAAATTTAGTTTTCCCAAATGTTACGAAATTTGACACAAAATTCCAGTGGGTCATCTCAATCAATAAAGTCAATTAGACCCATGTCGTTTTTTGTACCGTGTTGCCATGACGATGCGCCAAAATGCCCATGTTATCCTAATGGGTAAGGTCAAAAAATTTCCCATTCATGAGAAAAACATTAGTTTCATGGAATTAAGTGAAATTTGGTAGAGTGACTCATCATCTCATCCTGATCAAAAAAGTCAATCACACCCATGTCATATTTTTCACTCTGTTGCCATGGCGATGCGTGAAAAACCCCATGTTATCCTAATGGGAAAATTTACACATTTTGGGACATTTCAAAGTCTTATAACGGCTTCAGACCTTCAATGAAGAATGTGAGATTTGGCACGTTGATTCTTTACATCGTCCCCGTCAAAAAAGTCTGAGGTGCCAAGTTTGTATTTTGCACGGTGTTGCCATGGTGATGCCTGGAAAAACCCATGTTGGTGCATTTTGTGCATCAGTGCTCCCAATGTCTTTTGACTTTGTTTGGTGACAAGTGCAGCCCAAAGCCACAATAAAACAGAGGCAAGTGGCGGGTCAGCGCCACCTGCAGGGAGTGCCCGGTCGGCCGAGTGCGAAGCGCGGCCCGCGAGGGCCGTTCGATGCCGCTTGCGGCTTTAATTAGGCCCGAGCCGGAGACAACGTCCCGGCGAGGGACTCATTAAAACCGCGTCCGAAACGGGGAAAATGGCAAAAATCAAGTGGTTAACACGCCCCGACATGCCCGTGAGTGGTGTCAAAAATTAGAACTCGCCAAGCTCTAATTGTCACCGAAGACCCCGAAAAAAAATAACGAAAGACGACTCGATAGCGCCACCTCAAACTTTGATTTTCATTGGGCCTATGGGAGCCCGACTCGGAAAAAAGTCGACGTAAAAATCTGAGACTCACATAAAAAAATAGAACATGTCGGGATATGACAAAAATGATATTATGGCCCCGCCCTAAAATGTACAGGAAGTCGGCCATATTGGATCAAACCCGGTGATGACAAAAGCGCACACCCTCACATTCAGGACATCTCCTCGCACAGTTTTCATCACAAACACTTCAAATTTGGCCAAAACCCACTAAACCCATGTGAGATTAAAGATCATCAATTATATTTGAATATGACTTTGGGTGTGGTCATGGTGAATTTTAAACAAAATTGCAATTTTGGGAATATTTCAATAAAATATTTCTCGTCCACACATTTTTTGTTGGGAAAACGCTAATACAGCGTTTATGCACATTTGTGAGCTGAACACAATGATATGCAAATCATGGCTTTATCTCACAAAATGACTCTCTAGCGCCCTCTTCAAATTTCATTTTCAAAAATTCATAGAAGACAATCGATTTGCCGTGGACTTGTGAAAAAATTCACAGGGGCCTTATTTGTGATGGGGCACAATGTGAGAAAGTCACATGACTGTAGCTTTTATGGTTTAGGAGAAAAAAAATAGGTCGAAAAAAAATTTCCATTATTATTATTATTCTTATTATTATTTTTACGGCCGCTTTGAGGCCATTTTTGACTCCCTGAACGTTAACGAAAACTAAATTGTACTGGACCCAAAATTCAAGACTGGTGAAAAATGTATTATTTTGAGGGTCAAAAAAATTACACTTTCAAAATGACTCAATAGCGCCACCTCAAAAATCAAAATACATTACGGCAATGACAGACCTTTTTCATCGTAGACAAATGAAATTTGGTAGAACCATAGAACATGTCAAGACAAGTAAAAAATTATATTATGACCCCACCCTAAACCCTACAGGGAGTCGGCCATCGTGCCCGGTAACCCATTTTTTTGAAATTTTAACTCTCACATTTGGATTTTTTACGCCATGGATTTTTATTCTAGAAACTTGGAAATTGGTCAAAATCAACTAGGGCCATCTGGGATTATAAGCAACTTCCTTGGATTTTTTTACGTCATAAAATGTGGGTGTGGCCAGCCTGCAAAGAAAAAAACAATTTTTTGTAGTTTTAGATTGCAAATAACTCAGACATGCAGGGTCCTACTTCCCGGCATTAATATACGTTTTGTTCAAAATGTTGATTTGAACGCAACGACATACAATTTACATAAGTCAGACATTAAATTGCTCCACAGCGCCCCCTTGAAATTTTGAATGGGACGGAAAAAAAAAACTTACTTTGTCATAAACATTTGAAATTGGGCAAGCACATCTAACTTGACATACTGAACAAAAAAGCCAATGAGAACATACCTCTATTTTTAACTATGTTACCGTGGTAACCGTGGAAATGGTCAGAAATGTGTCATTGAAATGATGGGGTTCAGAGTACTGGACTTTGTTGTCGACTAAATAGATGCTCTGCACTAATCCAACTATGACCTAAAATTCAAGGATGGTGAAAAAATATGTATTTTCATGAGCAAAAAAATTTATGTTTCAAAATGACTCAATAGCGCCACCTCAAAGTTCAAAATACATTACGGCAATGACAGACCTTTTTCATCGTAGACAAATGAAATTTGGTAGAACCATAGAACATGTCAAGACAAGTAAAAAAATTATATTATGACCCACCCTAAACCCTACAGGAAGTCGGCCATTGTGGGCGGAACCCCATTTTTTTCCAAATTTTAAATGTCACTTTTGAATTTTTTACGCCATGGATTTTCATTCTAGAAACTTGGAAATTGGTCAAAATGAACTACACCCATGTGGGATTAAAGGTGTTTGTCTTGGATTTTTTTCTGTCATAAAATGTGGGCGTGGTCAGCCTGCCAAGAAAAAAGCCATTTTTTAAGTTTTAAATTGCGAATAATTGAGACATGCAGCGTCCTATTTCCCGCATTAATATACGTTTTTGTTGAAAATGTTGATCTGAACACAACGACATACAATTTACATACATCAGACATTACATTGCTCCACAGCGCCCCCTTGAAACTTTTGAATGGGACCAAAAAAATTACTTTGTCAAAAACCATTTGAAATTTGGCATGGACATCTGGCTTCACATACTGAACAAAAAAGCCAATGAGAACATACCTCTATTTGCAACTATGTTACCGTGGTAACATCATAAATGTGTCATTGAAATGAATGGGGTTCAGAGTACTGGACTTTCTTGTCGACTAAATAGATGCTCTGCACTAATCCAACTATGACCCAAAATTCAAGGTTGGTGAAAAAATGTGTAATTGATGTGCAAAAAAAATTAATGTTTCAAAATGACTCAGTAGCGCCACCTCAAAGTTCAAAATACTTTACGGCAATGACAGACCTTTTTCATCGCAGAGACAATGAAATTTGGTAGAACCATAGAACATGTCAAGACAAGTAAAAAATTATATTATGACCCCACCCTAAACCCTACAGGGAGTCGGCCATTGTGGGCGGAACCCCATTTTTTCTTAATTTTAACTCTCACGTTTGAATTTTTTTACGCCATGGGATTTCATACAACAAACTTGCAAATTGGTCAAATAGAACTAGACCCATGTGGGATTAAAGACGACTCACTTGGATTTTTCTAAGTTATAAAATGTGGGTGTGGCCAGCCTTGTAAGAAAAAAGCAATTTTTTGAAGTATTAAATCGTACGTAACTCAAACATGCAGCGTCCTATTTCCCGCATTAATATACGATTTGTTCAAAATCTTGATCTGAATGCATAGACATACAATTTAAAATTTTTAGACATTATATTGCTCCACAGCGCCCCCTTGAAAATTTGAATGGGACCAAAAAAAAATGTACTTTTTCAAAAACATTTGAAATTTGGCTTGGACCATCCCTATCACCATACTGAACAAAAAAAGCCAATGGGAACATACCTCTATTTCCAAGTGTGTTGCCATGGCAACGACCGACATTTCTCATTGAAATACATGGGTTTTGGTTAAATGGGAAGAAAAAATATTTACTTTGTCATAAACCATTAAATTTGGTACACATATTCCACTCATCATACTGAACAAAAAGCCAATGAAGACATACCTCTATTTCCAACCGTGCAGGTGTGAAAATGTCATAACTGCTCTCATTGGAATGAATGGAGTAGTATTACTCAGTCGCTGTTTTTGGTGGGAGGGGCGATGTAAGCGGGAACAAGAAGCGCGAACTCCACGGTCGCGTGAACCCCGCGGTCGCAAGGGTGGCGAGGGCCTTTATCACTGCTTGCAGTTTTAATTATTATTATTCTTATTATTATTTTTACGGCCGCTTTGAGGCCATTTTTGACTCCCTGAACGTTAACGAAAACTAAATTGTACTGGACCCAAAATTCAAGACTGGTGAAAAATGTATTATTTTGAGGGTCAAAAAAATTACACTTTCAAAATGACTCAATAGCGCCACCTCAAAAATCAAAATACATTACGGCAATGACAGACCTTTTTCATCGTAGACAAATGAAATTTGGTAGAACCATAGAACATGTCAAGACAAGTAAAAAATTATATTATGACCCCACCCTAAACCCTACAGGGAGTCGGCCATCGTGCCCGGTAACCCATTTTTTTGAAATTTTAACTCTCACATTTGGATTTTTTACGCCATGGATTTTTATTCTAGAAACTTGGAAATTGGTCAAAATCAACTAGGGCCATCTGGGATTATAAGCAACTTCCTTGGATTTTTTTACGTCATAAAATGTGGGTGTGGCCAGCCTGCAAAGAAAAAAACAATTTTTTGTAGTTTTAGATTGCAAATAACTCAGACATGCAGGGTCCTACTTCCCGGCATTAATATACGTTTTGTTCAAAATGTTGATTTGAACGCAACGACATACAATTTACATAAGTCAGACATTAAATTGCTCCACAGCGCCCCCTTGAAATTTTGAATGGGACGGAAAAAACTTACTTTGTCATAAACATTTGAAATTGGGCAAGCACATCTAACTTGACATACTGAACAAAAAAGCCAATGAGAACATACCTCTATTTTTAACTATGTTACCGTGGTAACCGTGGAAATGGTCAGAAATGTGTCATTGAAATGAATGGGGTTCAGAGTACTGGACTTTGTTGTCGACTAAATAGATGCTCTGCACTAATCCAACTATGACCTAAAATTCAAGGATGGTGAAAAAATATGTATTTTCATGAGCAAAAAAATTTATGTTTCAAAATGACTCAATAGCGCCACCTCAAAGTTCAAAATACATTACGGCAATGACAGACCTTTTTCATCGTAGACAAATGAAATTTGGTAGAACCATAGAACATGTCAAGACAAGTAAAAAAATTATATTATGACCCCACCCTAAACCCTACAGGAAGTCGGCCATTGTGGGCGGAACCCAATTTTTTCAAATTTTAAATGTCACTTTTGAATTTTTACGCCATGGATTTTCATTCTAGAAACTTGGAAATTGGTCAAAATGAACTACACCCATGTGGGATTAAAGGTGTTTGTCTTGGATTTTTTTCTGTCATAAAATGTGGGCGTGGTCAGCCTGCCAAGAAAAAAGCCATTTTTTAAGTTTTAAATTGCGAATAATTGAGACATGCAGCGTCCTATTTCCCGGCATTAATATACGTTTTGTTGAAAATGTTGATCTGAACACAACGACATACAATTTACATACATCAGACATTACATTGCTCCACAGCGCCCCCTTGAACTTTTGAATGGGACCAAAAAAATTACTTTGTCAAAACCATTTGAAATTTGGCATGGACATCTGCTTCACATACTGAACAAAAAAGCCAATGAGAACATACCTCTATTTGCAACTATGTTACCGTGGTAACATCATAAATGTGTCATTGAAATGAATGGGGTTCAGAGTACTGGACTTTCTTGTCGACTAAATAGATGCTCTGCACTAATCCAACTATGACCCAAAATTCAAGGTTGGTGAAAAAAATGTGTAATTTGATGTGCAAAAAAATTAATGTTTCAAAATGACTCAGTAGCGCCACCTCAAAGTTCAAAATACTTTACGGCAATGACAGACCTTTTTTCATCGCAGACAAATGAAATTTGGTAGAACCATAGAACATGTCAAGACAAGTAAAAAATTATATTATGACCCCACCCTAAACCCTACAGGGAGTCGGCCATTGTGGGCGGAACCCCATTTTTCTTAATTTTAACTCTCACGTTTGATTTTTTTACGCCATGGATTTTCATACAACAAACTTGCAAATTGGTCAAATAGAACTAGACCCATGTGGGATTAAAGACGACTCACTTGGATTTTTTCTAAGTTATAAAATGTGGGTGTGGCCAGCCTTGTAAGAAAAAAGCAATTTTTTGAAGTATTAAATCGTACGTAAACTCAAACATGCAGCGTCCTATTTCCCGGCATTAATATACGATTTGTTCAAAATCTTGATCTGAATGCATAGACATACAATTTAAAATTTTTAGACATTATATTGCTCCACACAGCGCCCCCTTGAAAATTTGAATGGGACCAAAAAAAATGTACTTTTTCAAAAACATTTGAAATTTGGCTTGGACATCCCTATCACCCATACTGAACAAAAAAGCCAATGGGAACATACCTCTATTTCCAAGTGTGTTGCCATGGCAACGACCGACATTTCTCATTGAAATACATGGGTTTTGGTTAAATGGGAAGAAAAAATATTTACTTTGTCATAAACCATTAAATTTGGTACACATATTCCACTCATCATACTGAACAAAAAAAGCCAATGAAGACATACCTCTATTTCCAACCGTGCAGGTGTGAAAATGTCATAACTGCTCTCATTGGAATGAATGGAGTAGTATTACTCAGTCGCTGTTTTTGGTGGGAGGGGCGATGTAGCGCGGGAACAAGAAGCGCGAACTCCACGGTCGCGTGAACCCCGCGGTCGCAAGGGTGGCGAGGGCCTTTATCACTGCTTGCAGTTTAAATTCTTCTTCTTCTTATTATTATTATTTTGGTCGCGACTTCAAATCCATTTTTGACCCCCTGAACGTTAACGAAAAGTCAATTTTATTGGACCCAAAATTCAAGACTGGTGAAAAATTAATTATTTTCATGGTCAAAAAAATTAAACTTTCAAAATGACTCAATAGCGCCACCTCAAAAATCAAAATACATTACGGCAATGACAGACCTTTTTCATCGTAGACAAATGAAATTTGGTAGAACCATAGAACATGTCAAGACAAGTAAAAAATGATATTATGACTCCACCCTAAACCCGACAGGAAGTCGGCCATTGTGGGCGGAACCCCATTTTTCTGAAATTTAACGTTCGCGTTTGATTTTTTACGCCGTGGATGTACATTCAAGAAACTTGAAAATTGGTCAAAATAAACTAGACCCATGTGGGATTACAGCCAACTCATTTGGATTTTTTTTAAGTCGTAAAATGTGGGTGTGGTCAGCTTGCAAACAACAAAGCCATTTTTTGAAGTTTTAAATTGCGCGTAACTCAGACATGCAACGTCCTATTTCCCGGCATTAATATACGTTTTGTTCAAAATGTTGCTTTGAACGCACAGATATACAATTTACATAAGTCAGATTTTACATTGCTCCACAGCGCCCCCTTGAACTTTTGAATGGGACCAAAAAAATTACTTTGTCGTAAACATTTGAAATTTGACAGGGACATGTGGCTTGAAATACTGAACAAAAAAGCCAATGAGAACATACCTCTATTTGTAACTATGTTAATGTGGTAACCGTGGAAATGGTCATAAATGTGTCATTGAAATGAATGGGGTTCAGAGTACTGGACTTTGTTGTCGACTAAATAGATGCTCTGCACTAATCCAACTATGACCCAAAATTCAAGGTTGGTGAAATATTTTGTATTTTCATGTGCAAAAAAATTAATGTTGCAAAATGACTCAATAGCGCCACCTCAAAGTTCAAAATACATTACGGCAATGACAGACCTTTTTCATCGTAGACAAATGAAAATTGGTAGAACCATAGAGCATGTCAAGACAAGTAAAAAATTATATTATGACCCCACCCTAAACCCTACAGGAAGTCGGCCATTGTGTGCGGAACTCCATTTTTTTGACATTTTAACTCTCACCTTTGCATTTTTTCCGTCATGGATTTTCATCAACAAACTTACAAATTGGTCAAAATGAAATAGGGCCATGTGGGATTAGAGGCCAATGTCTTGGATTTTTCAACGTCATAAAATGTGGGCGTGGTCAGCCTGCTAAGAAAAACACAATTTTTTTAAGTTTAAAATTGAGCGTAACTCAAAAATGCAAGGTCCTGCTAACCGGCATTAATATACATTTTGCTCACATTGTTCATCTGAATGTAATGATATACAGTTTACATAACTGAGACAATCCCTTGCTCCACAGCGCCCCCTTGAATTTTTTAATGGAATCCAAAAAATTTTACTTTGTCAAAAACATTTGAAATTTGGCATGGACATCCCTATCTCCATACTGAACACAAACGCCAATGACAACATACCTCTATTTGCAAGTGTGTTGCCATGGCAACGACCGACATTTCTCATTGAAATACATGGGTTTTGGTTTAATAGGATGAAAATTTTACTTGTCATAAACCATTGAAATTTTGTACATATATTCCACTCGTCATACTGAACAAAAAAGCCAATGAAGACATACCTCTATTTCCAACCGTGCAGGCGTGAAAATGTCATAAATGCTCTCATTGGAATGAATGGAGTAGTATTACTCAGTCGCTGATTTTGGTGGGAGGGGCGATGTAAGCGGGAAAGAGAGGCGCGAACTCCGCGGTGGCGTGTACCCCGCGGTCGCAAGGGGTGGCGAGGGCCTTTATCACTGCTTGCAGTTTTAATTATTATTATTATTATTATTATTATTATACTTGCGACTTCGAAGCCATTTTTGACCCCCTGAACATTAATGAAAACTAAATTTGATTGGACCCAAAATTCAAGGTTGGTGAAAAATTAATTATTTTTTCGGGCAAAAAAATTAATGATATAAAATGACTCAACAGCGCCACCTCAAAAATCAAAAAACATTACGGCAATGAGAGACCTTTTTCATCGTAGACAAATGAAATTTGGTAGAACCATAGAACATGTCAAGACAAGTAAAAAATTATATTATGACCCCACCCTAAACCCTACAGGAAGTTGGTAATTGTGGGCGGAACCCAATTTTTTTGAAATTTTAACTCTCACGTTTGGATTTTTTACGCCCTGGATTTTCATTCAAGAAACTTGGAAATTGGTCCAAATGAACTAGACCCATGTGGGATTATATTCGACTAACTTGGATTTTTCTACATCATAAATTGTGGGCGTGGCAAGCCTGCTAAGAAAAAAGCCATTTTTTGAAGTTTTAAATTGCGCGTAACTCAGATATGCAGGGTCCTATTTCCCGGCATTAATATACGTTTTGTTCAAAATGTTGATTTGAACACAAAGGCATACAATTTACATAAGTCGGACATTACATTGCTCCACAGCGCCCCCTTGAATTTTTGAATGGGACAAAAAAAATTAGTTTGTCATAAACATTACAAATTTGGCATGGACATGTGGCTTGACATACTGAACAAAAAAGCCAATGAGAACATACCTCTATTTGTAACTATGTTACCGTGGTAACCGTGGAAATGGTCAGAAATGTGTCATTGAAATGAATGGGGTTCAGAGTACTGGACTTTGTTGTCGACTAAATAGATGCTCTGCACTAATCCAACTATGACCCAAAATTCAAGGTTGGTGAAAAAATGTGTATTTTAATGTGCAAAAAAATTAATGTTTCAAAATGACTCAGTAGCGCCACCTCAAAGTTCTAAATACATTACGGCAATGAGAGACCTTTTTCATCGTAGACAAATGAAATTTGAAATAATCATAGAACATGTCAAGACAAGTAAAAAATTATATTATGACCCCACCCTAAACCCTACAGGAAGTCGGCAATTGTGCGCAGAAACCAATTTTTTCTTAATTTTAACTCTCACATTTGGATTTTTTACACCATGGATTTT
Organism: Periophthalmus modestus; assembly: GCA_019594935.1. NCBI lineage: Eukaryota > Metazoa > Chordata > Actinopteri > Gobiiformes > Gobiidae > Periophthalmus > Periophthalmus modestus. The sequence continues at coordinate 16,656,791 of JAIEZT010001318.1, forward strand.
CATTCAACAAACTTGCAAATTGGTCAAAATGAACTAGACCCATGTGGGATTAAAGACGACTCACTTGGATTTTTCTAAGTCATAAAAATGTGGGTGTGGCCAGCCTTGTAAGAAAAAAAAGCCATTTTTTTTGAAGTATTAAATCGTATGTAACTCAAACATGCAGTGTCCTATTTCCCGGCATTAATATACGATTTGTTCAAAATCTTGATCTGAATGCATAGACATACAATTTAAAATTTTTAGACATCATATTGCTCCACAGCGCCCCCTTGAAAATTTGAATGGGACCAAAAAAAATTTACTTTTTCAAAAACATTTGAAATTTGGCATGGACATCCCTATCACCATACTGAACAAAAAATCCAATGGGAACATACCTCTATTTCCAAGTGTGTTGCCATGGCAACAACCGACATTTCTCATTGAAATACATGGGTTTTGGTTAAATGGGAAGAAAAAATATTTACTTTGTCATAGACCATTTAAATTTGGTACACATATTCCACTCATCACACTGAACAAAAAAGCCAATGAAGACATACCTCTATTTCCAACCGTGCAGGTGTGAAAAGGTCATAAATTCTTTCTTTGGAATGAATGGAGTAGTATTACTCAGTCGCTGTTTTTGGGAGGAGGGGCGATGTAAGCGGGAACGAGAAGCGCGAACTCCGCGGTCGCGTGAACCCCGCGGTCGCAAGGGTGGCGAGGGCCTTTATCACTGCTTGCAGTTTTAATTATTTTTATTTTTATTCTTCTGCTCTTTGAACAGGAATTTGACCCCCTGAACATATTCGAAAACTCACCAAAATTTGCCCAAAATTCAGGTCTGCTGAAAAATTTATTTTTTTATATGGTGCATCATTGGGCTTAAAAAAATGGCGCGACAGCGCCACCTACAAAAGTCAAAATACATTGCGTCAATGGGAGACACCCCGACGTCAACTTTGTCGTAGAGCCACCAAATTCGGTACACACATTCTTCAAGTGATGCCAAACAAAAAATATTATTATGACCACGCCCCCTGACAAACCGGAAGTCGGCCATCTTGGATTGAAAATTCCAAAATGCCGAGTCAGCATTTTTGTTGACGTCGCATTTTCGTCAACTCCTCTGAAGGCGCTTCACCTGCAGGGCTGAAAATCACTGGACATCATCTAGACAAGTGGGGCATCAAAAGTTATCCAATTTACGTTGATACGTATAACGGTTTCCGTGCGGCGAAGCCGCAAATGTGCATAAGAATTTTTGCAATTTTCAAATGTCAAAATTTGCTCCCGTTTGCGCATAAAAAGTCCGATTGAGCTCAAATTCGAATCAGTTGTAAAACTTTCTGGCCTAGACCTACTAATTATGAAAGAAAATAATTTGGTGAAATAGCGCCCCCTACAGAATAACAAATAAATTTGCATGGAGGGCCCAAAATTTAGTTTTCCCAAATGTTACGAAATTTCACACAAAATTCCAGTGGGTCATCCCAATCAATAAAGTTAATCAGACCCATGACGTTTTTTGTACCGTGTTGCCATGACGATGCGCCAAATTGCCCATGTTATCCTAATGGGAACGCTCCGAAAATTTCCCATTCATGAGAAACACATTAGTTTCATGGAATTAAGTGAAATTTGGCAGAATGAGTCTTCATGTCATCCCGATCCAAAAAGTCAATCACACCCATGCCATATTTTTCACTCTGTTGCTATGGTGATGCGTGAATACCCCATGTTATCCTAATGGGAAAAACTTACACATTTTTGGACATTTCAGAGTCTTATAACGGCTTCATACCTTCATTCAAGTATGTGAAATTTGGCACGGTGATTCTTTACACCGTCCCCGTCAAAAAAGTCTGAGGTGCCAACTTTGTATTGTGCACGGTGTTGCCATGGCGATGCCTGGAAAACCCATGTTGGTGCATTTTGTGCATCAGTCCTCCCAGTGTCTTTTGGCTTTGTTTGGTCACAAATGCAGCCCAAAGCCACAATAAAACAGAGGCATGTGGCGCGTTAGCGCCACCTACAGGGAGTGCCGGGTCGGCCAAGTGCGAAGCGCGGCCCGCGAGGGCCGTTCGATGCCGCTTGCGGCTTTAATTTTTATTATTTTTTTTATTCTTCTGCTCTTTGAACAGGAATTTGACCCCCTGAACATATTCGAAAACTCACCAAAATTTGCCCAAAATTCAGGTCTGCTGAAAAATTAATTTTTTTATATGGTGCATCATTGGGCATAAAAAATGGCGCGACAGCGCCACCTACAAAAGTCAAAATACATTGCGTCAATGGGAGACGCCTCGACGTCAACTTTGTCGTCGAACCACCAAATTCAGTACACACACATTCTTCAAGTGATGCCAAAAAAAAAATATTATTATGGCCACGCCCTCTGACAAACCGGAAGTCGGCCATCTTGGATTGAAAATTCCGAAATGCCGCGAGTCAGCATTTTTGTTGAAGTCGCATTTTCGTCAACTCCTCTGAAGGCGCTTCACCTGCAGGGCTGAAAATCACTGGACATCATCTAGACAAGTGGGGCATCAAAAGTTATCCAATTTACGTTGATACGTATAACGGTTTCCCGTGCGGCGAAGCCGCAAATGTGCATAAGAATTTTTGCAATTTTTCAAATGTCAAATTTGCTCCCGTTTGCGCATAAAAAGTCCGATTGAGCTCAAATTCGAATCAGTTGTAAAACTTTCTGGCCTAGACCTACTAATTATGAAAGAAAATAATTTGGTGAAATAGCGCCCCCTACAGAATAACAAATAAATTTGCATGGAGGGCCCAAAATTTAGTTTTCCCAAATGTTACGAAATTTCACACAAAATTCCAGTGGGTCATCCCAATCAATAAAGTCAATCAGACCCATGACGTTTTTTGTACCGTGTTGCCATGACGATGCGCCAAATTGCCCATGTTATCCTAATGGGAACGCTCCGAAAATTTCCCATTCATGAGAAACACATTAGTTTCATGGAATTAAGTGAAATTTGGCAGAATGAGTCTTCATGTCATCCCGATCCAAAAAGTCAATCACACCCATGCCATATTTTTCACTCTGTTGCTATGGTGATGCGTGAAATACCCCATGTTATCCTAATGGGAAAACTTACACATTTTTGGACATTTCAGAGTCTTATAACGGCTTCATACCTTCATTCAAGTATGTGAAATTTGGCACGGTGATTCTTTACACCGTCCCCGTCAAAAAAGTCTGAGGTGCCAACTTTGTATTGTGCACGGTGTTGCCATGGCGATGCCTGGAAAACCCATGTTGGTGCATTTTGTGCATCAGTCCTCCAGTGTCTTTTGGCTTTGTTTGGTCACAAATGCAGCCCAAAGCCACAATAAAACAGAGGCATGTGGCGCGTTAGCGCCACCTACAGGGAGTGCCGGGTCGGCCAAGTGCGAAGCGCGGCCCGCGAGGGCCGTTCGATGCCGCTTGCGGCTTTATTTTTATTTCTTCTTCTTCTGCTCTTTGAGGCAGGAATTTGACCCCCTGAACATATTTGAAAACTCACCAAATTTTGCCCAAAATTCAGAAGTGGCGAAAAATTTATTTTTTTATATGGTGCATCATTGGGCATAAAAAAATGGCGCGACAGCGCCACCTACAAAAGTCAAAATACATTGCGTCAATGGGAGACGCCCCGACGCCAACTTTGTCGTAGAGCCACCAAATTCAGTACACACATTCTTCAAGTGATGCCAAACAAAAAATATTATTGTGGCCACACCCTCTGACAAACCGGAAGTCGGCCATCTTGGATTGAAAATTCCGAAATGCCGAGTCAGCATTTTCGTTGACGTCGCATTTTCGTCAACTCCTCTGAAGGCGCTTCACCTGCAGGGCTAAAAATCACTGGACATCATCTAGACAAGTGGGGCATCAAAAGTTATCCGATTTACATTGATACGTATAACGGTTTCCGTGCGGCGAAGCCGCAAAAATCCATCGGAATTTTTGCAATTTTCAAATTTGAAAATTTGCTCCCGTTTGTGCATACTAAGTCCGATTTCACTCAAATTCGAATCAGTTGTAAAACTTTCTGGCCTAGACCTACTCATTGTGAAAGAAACAAAAGTGGTGCAATAGCGCCCCCTACAGAATAACAAATAAATTTGCATGGAGGGCCCAAAATTTAGTTTTCCCAAATGTTATGAAATTTCACACAAAATTCCAGTGGGGCATCCCAATCAATAAAGTCAATCAGATCCATGTCGTTTTTTGTACCGTGTTGCTATGACGATGCGCCAAAGTGCCCATGTTATCCTATGGGAACGGTCCGAAAATGTCCCATTCATGAGAAAAACATTAGTTTCATGGAATTAAGGAAAATTTGCAGAATGACTCATCATGTCATCCTGATCAAAAAAAGTCAATCACACCCATGTCATATTTTTCACTCTGTTGCCATGGCAATGCGTGAAATACCCATGTTATCCTAATGGGGGAAAATTTACAAATTTTGGGACATTTCAAAGTCTTATAGCGGCTTCAGACCTTCAATGAAGAATGTGAGATTTGGTACGTTGATTCTTTACATCATCCCCATCAAAAAAGTCTGAGGTGCTAAGTTTTTGTATTTTGCACGGTGTTGCCATGGCGATGCCTGGAAAAACCCATGTTGATGCATGTTGTGCATCAGTGCTCCCAATGTCTTTTGACTCTGTTTGGTGACAAGTGCAGCCCAAAGCCACAATAAAACACAGAGGCAAGTGGCGGGTCAGCGCCACCTACAGGGAGTGCCAGGTCGGCCGAGTGCGAAGCGCGGCCCGCGAGGGCCGTTCGATGCCGCTTGCGGCTTTAATTATTTTTATTATTATTTTTATTAGGCCCGAGCCCCTACAGGGCGTAGGGCCTATTTGCTTCCGCAACGATGAGTGCCTGGGCGAAGCCCAGGCACTCATCGTTGCTAACTGTCATGCCGAACTTGTGCGCGCAGCGCACAAGTTCGGCTGAGGTCGCGACCTTGCCCTGATTCCACTATCCCAGCAACCCATGCCGCAGGCATGGGGCATCTTTATTACTGCTCTAAAATGAATGGAAGTCATGGGAGGTCAGTGGCGGGCCCCGACGTCATGGCGAATGACGGGCGCGTCAGCGCCCGTCATTCGCCAATGACCCCACGGTGACGTGGGGAAGGTCCAGAGCTTTCGAAAAAACGTATAATTTGTCATTCTAATGTTTTTCGGATATATTGTTTTTGCTAAAAATATTATTATTTTTTTATTATTATTATTATTATTTTTATTTTCTTCTTCTGCTCTTTGAGCAGGAATTTTGACCCCCTGAACATATTTGAATACTCACCAAAATTTGCCCAAAATTCAGGTCTGCCGAAAAATTTGTTTTTTTATATGGTGCATCATTGGGCATAAAAAAATGGCGCGACAGCGCCACCTACAAAAAGTCAAAATACATTGCGTCAATGGGAGACGCCCCCCGACGTGAATTTTGTCGTACAGCCACCAAAATTCGGTACACACATTCTTCAAGTGATGCCAAAACAAAAATATTATATGGCCACACCCTCTGACAACCGGAAGTCGGCCATCTTGGATTGAAAATTCTGAAATGCTGAGTCAGCATTTTTGTTGATGTCGCATTTTCGTCAACTCCTCTGAAGGTGCTTCACCTGCAGGGCTGAAAATCACTGGACATCATCTAGACAAGTGGGGCATCAAAAGTTATCCAATTTAGGTTAATACCTGTTACGGTTTCCGTTGCAGCGGAGCTGCAAAATTCCATCGGAATTTTTTAATCAAATTTTTGCAATTTTTAAATTTCAAAATTTGCTCCCATTTGCGTATACTAAGTCCGATTTCACTCAAATTTCGAATCAATTGTAAAACTTTCTGGCCTAGACCTACTCATTGTGAAAGAAAAAAAAATTGGTGCAATAGCGCCCCCTACAGAATAAACAAATGAATTTTGTATGGAGGTCCCCAAATTTAGTTTTCCTAAATGTTACGAAATTTCACACAAAATTCCAGTGGGTCATCCCAATCAATAAAGTCAATCAGACCCATGTCGTCGTTTTTTGTACCGTGTTGCCATGACGATGCGCCAAAATGCCCATGTTATCCTAATGGGAACGCTCCGAAAATTTCCCATTCATGAGAAAAACATTAGTTTCATGGAATTAAGTGAAATTTGCCAGAATGACTCATCATGTCATTCTGATCAAAAAAGTCAATCACACCCATGTCATATTTTTCACTCTGTTGCCATGGTGATGCGTGAAATACCCCATGTTATCCTAATGGGAAAATTTACACATTTTGGGACATTTCAAAGTCTTATAACAGCTTCAGACCTTCAATGACGATTGTGAGATTTGGCACGTTGATTCTTTACATCATCCCCATCAAAAAAGTCCTAGGTGCCAAGTTTGTATTTTGCACGGTGTTGCCATGGCGATGCCTGGAAAAGCCCATGTTGGTGCATTTTGTGCATCAGTGCTCCCAATGTCTTTTGACTTTGTTTGGTGACAAGTGCAGCCCAAAGCCACAATAAAACAGAGGCAAGTGATGAATCAGCGCCACCTACAGGGAGTGCCCGGTCGGCCGAGTGCGAAGCGTGGCCCGCGAGGGCCGTTCGATGCCGCTTGCGGCTTTAATTCTTCTTCTTCTTTCTTTGCTTTTTGAACAGAATTTGACCCCCTGAACATATTTGAAAACTCACCAAATTTTGCCCAAAATTCAGGTCTGCCGAAAAATTTATTTTTTTATATGGTGCATCAATGGCTTTAAAAAATTGGCGCGACAGCGCCACCTACAAAAGTCAAAATACATTGCGTCAATGGGAGACGCCCCCACGTCAACTTTGTCGTAGAGCCACCAAATTCGGTACACACATTCTTCATGTGATGCCAAACAAAAAATATTATTATGGCCACGCCCTCGGATAAACCGGAAGTCGGCCATCTTGGATTGAAAATTCCGAAATGCCGAGTCAGCATTTTCGTTGACGTGGCATTTTCGTCAACTCCTCTGAAGGCGCTTCACCTGCAGGGCTGAAGATCACTGGACATCATCTAGACAAGTGGGGCATCAAAAGTTATCCGATTTATGTTGATACGTATAACGGTTTCCGTGCGGCGAAGCCGCAAAAGTCCATCGGAATTTTTGCAATTTTCAAATTTGAAAATTTGCTCCCGTTTGCGCATACAAAGTCGGATTGGGCTCAAATTCGAATCAGTTGTAAAACTTTTCTGGCCTAGACCTACTAATTATGAAAGAAAACAATTTGGTGCAATAGCGCCCCCTACAGAATAACACATATATTTGCATGGAGGGCCCAAAATTTAGTTTTCCCAAATGTTACGAAATTTCACACAAAATTCCAGTGGGTCATCCCAATCAATAAAGTCAATCAGACCCATGACGTTTTTTGTACCGTGTTGCCATGACGATGCGCCAAAGTGCCTATGTTATCCTAATGGGAACGGTCCGAAAATTTCCCATTCATGAGAAAAACATTAGTTTCATGGAATTAAGTGAAATTTGCCAGAATGACTCATCATGTCATCCTGATCCAAAAAGTCAATCACACCCATGTCATATTTTTCACTCTGTTGCCATGGCGATGCGTGAAATACCCCATGTTATCCTAATGGGAAAATTTACAAATTTTGGGACATTTCAATGTCTTATAACAGCTTCAGACCTTCAATGAAGAATGTGAAATTTGGCACGTTGATTCTTTACATCATCCCCATCAAAAAAGTCCGAGGTGCCAAGTTTGTATTTTGCACGGTGTTGCCATGGCGATGCCTGGAAAAGCCCATGTTGGTGCATTTTGTGCATCAGTGCTCCCAATGTCTTTTGACTTTGTTTGGTGACAAGTGCAGCCCAAAGCCACAATAAAACAGAGGCAAGTGATGAATCAGCGCCACCTACAGGGAGTGCCCGGTCGGCCGAGTGCGAAGCGTGGCCCGCGAGGGCCGTTCGATGCCGCTTGCGGCTTTAATTCTTCTTTCTTCTGCTTTTTGAACAGGAATTTGACCCCCTGAACATATTTGAAAACTCACCAAATTTTGCCCAAAATTCAGGTCTGCCGAAAAATTTATTTTTTTATATGGTGCATCAATGGCTTTAAAAAATTGGCGCGACAGCGCCACCTACAAAAGTCAAAATACATTGCGTCAATGGGAGACGCCCCGACGTCAACTTTGTCGTAGAGCCACCAAATTCGGTACACACACGTTCATCGAGTGATGCCAAAACAAAAAATATTATTATAGCCACGCCCTCTGACAAACCGGAAGTCGGCCATCTTGGATTGAAAATTCCGAAATGCCAAGTCAGCATTTTTGTTGACGTCGCATTTTCGTCAACTCCTCTGAAGGCGCTTTCACCTACAGGGCTGAAAATCACTGGACATCATCTAGACAAGTGGGGCATCAAAAGTATCCAATTTACGTTGATACGTGTCACGGTTTCCGTGCGGCGAAGCCGCAAAACTCCATCAGAATTTTTGCAATTTTCAAATTTGAAAATTTGCTCACGTTTGCACATACAAAGTCCGATTGCGCTCAAATTCGAATCAGTTGTAAAACTTTCTGGCCTAGACCTACTAATTATGAAAGAAAACAATTTGGTGCAATAGCGCCCCCTACAGAATAACACATATATTTGCATGGAGGGCCCAAAATTTAGTTTTCCCAAATGTTACGAAATTTCACACAAAATTCCAGTGGGTTATCCTAATCAATAAAGTCAATCAGACCCATGACGTTTTTTGTACCGTGTTGCCATGACGATGCGCCAAAATGCCCATGTTATCCTAATGGGAACGGTCCGAAAATTTCCCATTCATGAGAAAAACATTAGTTTCATGGAATTAAGTGAAATTTGCCAGAATGACTCATCATGTCATCCTGATCCAAAAAGTCAATCACACCCATGCCATATTTTTCACTCTGTTGCCATGGCGATGCGTGAAATACCCCATGTTATCCTAATGGGAAAATTTACAAATTTTGGGACATTTCAATGTCTTATAACAGCTTCAGACCTTCAATGAAGAATGTGAAATTTGGCACGTTGATTCTTTACATCATCCCCATCAAAAAAGTCCGAGGTGCCAAGTTTGTATTTTGCACGGTGTTGCCATGGCGATGCCTGGAAAAGCCCATGTTGGTGCATTTTGTGCATCAGTGCTCCCAATGTCTTTTGACTTTGTTTGGTGACAAGTGCAGCCCAAAGCCACAATAAAACAGAGGCAAGTGGCGGGTCAGCGCCACCTACAGGGAGTGCCCGGTCGGCCGAGTGCGAAGCGCGGCCCGCGAGGGCCGTTCGATGCCGCTTGCGGCTTTAATTTTTTTATTCTTCTGCTCTTTGAACAGGAATTTGACCCCCTGAACATATTTGAAAACTCACCAAATTTTGCCCAAAATTCAGAAGTGGCGAAAAATTTATTTTTTTATATGGTGCATCATTGGGCATAAAAAAATGGCGCGACAGCGCCACCTACAAAAGTCAAAATACATTGCGTCAATGGGAGACGCCCCGACGTCAACTTTGTCGTAGAGCCACCAAATTCGGTACACACATTCTTCAAGTGATGCCAAACAAAAAATATTATTATGGCCACGCCCCCTGACAAACCGGAAGTCGGCCATCTTGGATTGAAAATTCCGAAATGCCGAGTCAGCATTTTCGTTGACGTCGCATTTTCGTCAACTCCTCTGAAGGCGCTTCACCTGCAGGGCTGAAAATCACTGGACATCATCTAGACAAGTGGGGCATCAAAAGTTATCCGATTTACGTTGATACGTATAACGGTTTCCGTGCGGCGAAGCCGCAAAATTCCATCGGAATTTTTGCAATTTTTAAATTTCAAATTTTGCTCCCATTTGTGCATACTAAGTCCGATTTCACTCAAATTCAAATCAGTTGTAAAACTTTCTGGCCTAGACCTACTCATTGTGAAAGAAAATAAATTGGTGCAATAGCGCCCCCGACAGAATACCAAATAAATTTGTATGGAGGTCCGAAAATTTACTTTTCCCAAATGTTACAAAATTTCACACAAAATTCCAGTGGGTCATCCCAATCAATAAAGTCAATGAGACACAGTCGTTTTTTTGTATGCGCGCGAAATACCATATGTTATCCTAATGGGAAAATTTCCACATTTTTGGGACATTCAAAGTCTATAACGGCTTCAGATGTTCAATGACGATTGTTGAGATTTGGCCCCGTTGCTTCTTTTTACATTATCCCCGTCAACAAAAGTCCAACCGGTGCCAGTTTGTATTTTGCACGGGTGTTGGCCATGGCGATGCATGGAAAAAACCTGTTGGTGCATTTTGTGCATCAGTT